>CM035201.1:7777177-7840939 GCA_020233015.1 Callinectes sapidus | reverse complement strand
GTGGAACTCAACTTTTACATCAATGGGAAGGCAACCAACACACCAGTCACCAGCTTCAAAGGGACTGTCTACCCTGCACTCTATGGTATGTCTCTCTCTCTCTCCCTCTCTCTCTGGTTGATGACAATATAACACTCTTATCAAGATTTACTACTCTGGTCATTTGTAGTCTCAATATATCTTAGTTATAGATACAGATAGATAGATAGTTACTTATAGATACAGATAGTTAGTTATAGATACAGATAAATATTTAGTTGTAGATACAGATAGTTAATGAGTTAGTTATAGATACAGATAGATTGATAGATAGATAGGTAGTTAGTTAGTTGGTTAGTTTCCTGTACCAGTTGAGGAAGCCACCTGTTACCTGTAGCCACCTCTCCCTCCCCCCCTCAGTGGACGATGGGGCAATAATGGACGTAACCTTTGAGAACTTCAGCTACGGCCCACCACCAGGTTACGACTCTATCATGGTGGAGAAGTCCCTGCTGGAGAACGACTAAGAGGACCCCCACTAACCCACCCAACTAACCGCCCCCCCATTGCCATACTAAATGAAAAATAATAATGTTCGTATTTTGAAACACTTTGCTCCCTCACCAACACTTCTTTCCAAAGGTTCTAGTTGAAGAATGTCATGTTTTGGGGTTGTTTTTTGTGGTTCTGGTGATGGAGTGGCAAGATTTATAGTTTATTTAAAGGAAAAACTCTTGAAAATCCGGCTAGTTGTCTCTGTAAACTTGTAAAATTATCGTGGTGAGGGAGGAAGGCGTTTCTGAGTACGTGTGTAAGACTCCCATCGCCTTCATTAACCCCTAAACATCATCGCCACCACCTGCCATCACCACCACAACCACCACCGTTATCACATGTCTCACCTCATTGCAGTGACAAGATGCAGGTTCCTCTGTGTAGCTTCTCATTAGTGGTGGTGAGGGCAGTGTGGTGTCTTTTGGTTCTGCCTCCCACTGATTGTTCTTGCCTGTTCATGTCCAGAGAGTGAAGTTGAGTTGTTGTTCATTGCTCCTGTGCACTCCTGTCTTGCTGTGAACAAATTGAGTGCCCAGGCTGGCTTTTCTTGAGTTTCTTAAGGGAGCTGAAGTGTGTAGTAAGAGTCATGAAGGTTTGAGGTCAGAGAAAGGTTCACATTGAGGTCTATATTAAAAGCCATGAAAGTGAAGTTATAGTATCATGAAGGTTGAGTGAAGAGAAAGATTCACATTGAGGTTTATTAAAGGTCATGAAAGTTAAATAGTGGTGTTAAGAGAAAGGATGAAAGAGAGGAGGAAGTTGGATAAAATAAGTTTTCAGAAATTGTATAAATAGCTGTATAGAAATTTGGGCACACTTGTTTTTAATCTGATCTCCTCTATGAAACATATTCTAGAACCCCTGTATGCTGCTCATCCACTACTCTCAAAGGGCTATAGTTAAAGTGACATGGGTTTCTGAGGGCGTTTTGATAGTTCTAATGATAGATTAACAAGATTTCTACATTTCTACAGGAGAAACACTCTATAAACTCTGCTGATCATCTCTGTAGCCTTTTGAAATAGTGTTGGTGAGGGAGCAGTGTGTTTCAGAATATGGGCCTGTAAGTCAAGTTGGTGTCTCATCTTACCAACACACCTGTGACTTAACCTTTGTGACTCTACACACTTCAATCACTTCTGCAGTAATGTTTGTACTAATGATCTGTGCTTGCTAAGTCTCCGAATCTCCTGCACTTCAGGTATATCTTATTTAAGCTTGCATTGTGTCTGTCTTACTTTGAGTGAAGGGAGTCAAGCACTGATTCTACTTACTTTGTTAACAATGAACAATTGAGATCTGATTTTAACTAGTATTTCTTACTGCTATCTTTGATTAGTTACCAAGTTGTGATTCTTTGATTTTAGATGTGTTTTCAGTCCATGTGATTGTAACACTACTACTACTACTACTACTACTACTACTACTACTACTACTACTACTACTACTACTACTACTACTACTACTACTACTACAACTATTACTGCTGCTATTACTATTAGTATTATGATTAATATTATTATTGTTGTTGGTTTTGTTATTTTGTTGTCATTTTGAGTTGGGTTTATACATCCCATACAAATTTTTTTATTTTTCCCCGTGGAGATCTCACAGGGCTGCCGTGAGTGGAAGTGATTCTCTAAACACACATGTGGTGGTGGCAGGGCAGCCAGCCAATGGACATACAACTAACGGATTGACTAATGTGATTAATTTCTGGTGTTTGTTGCAAGGTGTGTTCACTGATGACCTATTCATTCTAACGGGGTCTTGCTTCATTATATGGAGACACTCTTTCCCTGAAGACATTTGATGTGCAGAGTCAGGGATAAAGTTCCTTCTTTCAGTTGTTTTGTTGTCCTCTCACTCTTGCTGTTTTCTGTTAAGCTTGCCACAGGCACAGGTCTCAATGCCTCCACTCTTTATTAGTGATGTGATGTTAGATATCTTCATCTTAGGCCATTTGACTTCAGCTGTGATAAACATTTAGGACATTTCTAGAATGTTTAAACATCTTTCCTTCTCATGATGAAGGGTTTGTCCAGCCAACACTTTCAACTCTCCTTGTTACCAGTGACTTGCATCAGTAACAGAGACACTGGCTAGTGTGTGCAGGTCCCCAAGCAGTTACCATTAATGCATTGCTTCTTACCCAAAGAAACACTGGCCATGAAAGAAATAAAACCTAGACACACCAAGATCACAACATAATGGAATAAGAAATAAAATAAAAAATTTGCTTTTAGATTTTGGCAATTTTAAAGTTGATCCTGTGAGGGCAAAGGATCGGAATGATATCAGGACGTTGCTGCTGTGCAGCAATTGTTGCCTTCATCATTGTGCTATGTACCTCACACTTTTCAAGGTGGTGATGGTCAGGTCTAGTGCTAATGATGGACCATTCCAGCTGATGGCCCACATTGACACCACTGACAACACCATCGCTGACACGGACACTGTAGCAAGGCTGATTACCTCAATGGCTTCCCAGTCACAAAGGGACAACCCTGAGTCTTTGTCACATTCACAGGTCATTTCCTTTCCAACCCTCCATTGTTTACTTGTCCTCACTTTCAGCCACTGTTGTGGCTTCCTTCATCCAACTCACTTCTCATCACTTATGGGTCCTCAAAGGCTTAATGCTGCTCGTGTAAACTGTCATTACCTCTTATCCTCTCCATTGTTTGCCTCTCACCACCTCACCAACTCATCACACACTTATAACATTACTATTAAACTGTGCATTTCATATCATCATGCCATTTCTAAGTATATCTCTTCAATACACACTAGTTGTTCTTCAGCATCATTTTTGCTGCCTTTACTTGCCTTTTCATGCTTGTGTGGCTGTGGCTGCAACACACTATTTCCCACAGACTGTCAGATGTGACATTCTTAGAATGAAAGGTGGTGGTGGTCTTCTCTGGACCTCACTAACTGAATCCCACCTGCACTCATTGATTATCTTCAACCAGTGAATACAACTGAACAATGGACTCGAGCATTCAGGGTCTGAATTCCAACCTTCTGAAGTGTCTATGTGCTACACATTGGAAAGAAGCACCATTCACAGTGTCATCTTATCCCAGTGTGACTAACATTCACAAATAACATGAACCTGAATACCCCTTGGAATCTCAAGTCAGTGAATTCCTAACACTTGGTGTAAGACGTACTTGTATATATACATATTTTTAAGAGATCCTAACAAGATACTGAACTTTCCCCTCCTGTGAAGATGTCTTGATGAGCATTCTGTAAATGCTGTCTTGCTCTGAGTGAGAAAGATGTGTCAAGTCTTGCAGTGGTACAAGAATGCAACACTTCATTAACTTTGAAACTCACAACTTTGGAATAGATTCTTCCCGCTGTGTGTATACTGCACTGAGGTGCTTGACAATATCTGCTGTGAAGATGTGCATGGTTGTATGTACATGTGTAGACAATTCTATTTAAATGTATACATATTACAGCTTGGTCAGCAGTCTTACACACACATACACACATACATACACATGTCACACACGCACACCTTACTACAGCACTTGCATGTACCAGCTGATTCTAATGGCCCTGTAGATGTGACAAATAGGGAGCTTGTACTTTTTATCACATTCCTGCCACAAGTCCAAAGAAACCATATAGTGACAGCAAATATATATATATGTATACATACACAAAATATAAATACTATATAATATACAAATATATATTAGATTATTTATGGGAGGTGATGAAGTGCTGATTCAGTGTAGGAAGGAATGCATGATTCATTGAAAGATTGAAGTTTATTTGGGTTTATTGTTTCATAGTTTCATTATAGGAAAATGTAATAAAGCTACTGTTTTGTGCGCTCCCAAACCGTGCAATGCAATGCAGCCTGGAAAGCAACACAGACTGAAACACACACACACACACACACACACACACACACACATACTAAATTGAGCCTCACAAAAAAATACAGGTCAAAACGTACACACACACACACACACACACACAGTTACTTTAGGTGATGTCTGCCAATAAGCTATGAAGTGTAGGCTGGAAAAGCAGTAATTAGTCCAAGGAGTGTTAGGAGAATAGCAATGTTTTGTACCTGTGAAGGACTCGCTGTGCTGCTTGTGTGTGGCGGCTGGCTGGTGATTCGGTCACTCTTTGTGTTAAGTAAAACATATCAAAAGCTGTGTGTGTCTTATTCTCCTCCTTGAAGACTGTGCTGTGTTCTAAGATGCACTTTGGTAATTTGTTTGAATTATATGATGTTCCAGTTATGCAAAATATTAGAATATCTTGGAGTTATATTAAGTAAGTTAGATTTTGCATAGAAGAAAAGAGATATTACATTTGAGTAACATAATATTGACACACTAGTACTCTTTACATGACTGAAAACCACAACGCATGAAAAGAAAGCAAGTACAATGACAGAAATAATAATAAAGAGTATAACCATAACATTCCCAGCCACTCTGAACTCATTACACACACAACAAGACCTTAAACAACCAACCACCACCCCTTTCCCTTCCCACCACTCCCTCATCATAAGGTCTGTGGTGGTTGCTGCATGCCCTGCTGCTTCTGTAGTTGGTGCTGCTGCATGATCTGTATGTGCTTGTTCTTGATGGCCTCCAGCTCATTGACGCGGGTCTTGGCGTGGTCGAGGCGGTGCATGGCCATCTGGAGGGTCTTCTGGGAGTTGTAGCTCGACCCCTCATGTGCTTGGCCTGTTCAAAGAGACACTGGTTACTCATCTGACTGGTTAGCAAAGTGGGGTTTTATTCTTTTCTTTTTTTGGTAGAGTAAGGGTGACTAAGTGAAGAATTATGGTAATCAAGAGAAAATATTGCAGTTCCTAGCATTGTTGTTTAATGTTAACTTGGTCTTGGTATATAAAGTTATAAAGAAAGCTTATCAAAATCAAGTATCATGAATAAGTTCAACTGAATAACATTATATATTACTACACAGAAATTGATCATAAGAAACAAAAGGAAAATTGATAAATCTCCAAGAAAAACAAAAAAGGGAAAACTGAGGAAGTACACACACGCACCTGTGGACACCTGGGTGAGGTAGTTGATCTGCTTGGCAAGTTCTGTCTCCACGCTGGTGAGTGTTTGGCGGAACTGTGCCACGTGCGCCTCCACCTGTTTGTTGGCCGGCTTGTCCTTGCTGAGTTCCGTCAGTGCCTGGCCTGAGGAAGGATGTTGACTGTCAATTTTTGTCTCTCTCTCTCTCTCTCTCTCTCTAATACATAGAATGTGTTCCGCAAACTCGGTAAATCTTCAAAAATCACTAGCGCCATTTGCATATGGGGGTCAAAATACTCACTATGGAAAGCTGTAACAGATGGGAAGGGTAGGAATTGCCAACTTGAGACTGGTGTTAAAGTAAAATAATAGCTAAGCATCATTATATTACACTCCTACAGTTCCTTCAGTTGACTCACCCGCTGACTGAAGGACAGTGGCGATATCCTTCTCAATATTGTCCAGGGTCATGATCCTGTCCATGGGGGAGGAGGAAGGCATGCTCATGGTTCTTTAGTATTGCCAGTTACTAAATAATCTTTTTCTTGGTGTCTCTATAGGTACTGGTTAGGCACCTACTCCTCTTCCTCCTTTCTGGCTTGTTAGGTTCAGCTGTAAGGAAACATGAGTCTGATAAGGATAACCAAATTTCTTAGCATTTTTTTTAACAGAAGTGATGGAAATATTAGTAAAGACAAGGGACATCATGAATAAGACGAGCACAAGTACAAGTAACAAGTCATAGAACTACTACTAGTAAACCTTCACCATCAGCTGTACTATTGTGACTATCTGGAAGGGAAGTGTACTGTATCATAATGCCACACGTGAACTAGGAAGAAGGAACATTATGGCAAGCAATACCCACTTCCTCAGTCACCCTTTGTTTATGTTTGGCTCACACTCCACAGCCAGCCAGCAGGGAGTGACTTTACAACGGGCTCTTTTTGTTATATATTCATTTTACTAAGTCCCTTCAACCTGTATAGTGGTGTTATTCTATCCTATGTACTTATATTATCCCAACCTGTGTATTAGTACTATTCCAGCCTGTACATTGATGTTATTGCTACCTGTGTGCAATATCTACCTATGACAAGGATCTTTCATCGTGTATATATTATTATGTGTGTGTCCTTTCAATATCCAGTAAAGGCCCCATGTCATCCTGCTTATCGTTTAACAGCTTGGTCTGGAACTGTAGCTAATGTTAATAAGTTATGAATGCCTAGGGTAATGGTAAGAACATGCGCATTTTTAAGGTCTATCTGTATTTGGTTGCTGAAGACCCCAGACCTTCTTTTGGGGACTTAAAGGTTCTATCATTGCAGTCCAGATATAGGTGTTCTCTCTCTCTCTCTCTCTCTCTCTCTCTCTCTCTCTCTCTCTCTCTCTCTCATCATGCATACCTGGCGCGTAATTTAAAGTTGGCATCATTTCTCTCAGCGTGTCAGTAGGCATACCTGGTGCTATCCCTGACTTCCCACATAGACATTAAACTCCCCTGATGTTAATGGTAGCAATAATCTACCACAGAACACTGATGGGAGAGGTGAAAAGAAGATACATTCCACAACTCAGTTTTCAGTACATCTCTAATGTATGGGCATTGTCTCGGTGCAGTTTGTCATTTTTATTATCTATTGAGCCATATGAGTTGTTGGGAAGAGGCCTACATGATTCGCGTGGCTTGTAAAGGCGGTGATTAGAGGCAAGAAGCCCCATAAATATTAGCCCCGCGGCCGCCATCGCGGAACCACTATTGCCACATCTGTGGTATTCACGTGCTCTTACTTTTTTTCTCCCTCTTCTCACTCATCCTTCAGTAATTCCACGGCAGCGTACTTAGGTCATACTTAAGATGTTGCATCCATTTTTGCATAATACATGACAATTAAGGTGTTTCGCGTAATACATGGTAAGCTGTTCCACGCACCTTTCACTAGCAATAAAAAAAAAAGGAAGGGAAAGTTTTACCAAATCTACACTAAGCCTTTGCCACACATCAAGTACCCCCCGTGATTGGAGGAAGTGCACCTCATAGGGGGGCACACTACCTGCCACACACATTATTATCCTGACAGTAGCTGTAGGAGGTGGTATTGTACTAAATAAGGAATAAGAGTAGCCAAGTGGGAATTGTCTTTACATGGGCTCCTATATAATCTTGGTATCTTTCCTTATTTGTGTTGAGGGGATCCTGTGAACTATTGATAAGTTACCTAGTGTTGTGAATCTTATGGTACCGTTGTGATGTGTCGCCGCCTCGTATACTAAATAGATACTCAAGTAATTCCTCCTTAAACTTCCTGGATTAATCATATCACTTATATCCAGAAAAGGAGACGCCTCGGTGAAGGATACTAATTACTTATGCTACCTGAATTTAACTATGCTGTATTCTCTATGTGAAATATCTCTATATTACACACACAATTGTATAGTAAAGTAGACAGGTACATCATGAATGACAGATGCAGCCAGTATTGTCTATAGAATTCTACTTTGTGACAGGCGTACTCTTAACATGTCACAATTCCTATTACTACTGAAGCCTTTTTTAATATATCACAATACCCACTGCTTTTGTTATGATTAGTTATGGTAAGGTGAACGCATGCCAGTACTGAAGGGGGTTAATAAAGGGTATCTATTAATTAACTCATATACCCGAGAAGTTTCTAGGTAATGTTGTCTTTCAAACGGCGTCAGATGAGCTAATGGAGTGACACCCAAAGGTTTATCTGTCCTATCTATCTCTGCATTTCCATCCAGTCTTTAATTTTCCTTCTAGTAAAAAGCGAGAGAGAAAGGTACAAGGAGGTAATGAGAAAAGATAGAAAGTAGGAAAAGAGGCGCGGCAAGGCTGGGAGAGGAACATGAGAGAGGAAAAAAGTAGTGAATAAATAGATACAAAACAAAAAATACAGCAGAAAAACAAGAAGAAAGATAAGAAACCTAAAGGATAATAGAAACATCAAGAAAAAAGGGAAAAAGTAAAAAGCAATGAGGGTGGCGGTAGAGATGGCGGCCCAGTGTGGCAACAGTGAGCGGCAGAGGCGAGGACGGTTGTGAGTGGCGGCGGGTACAGGACACCTTCGTTCTCCTGCCCCTCATAATCCCCACGGACACCCCACATTGCCACCACACACACAGCACGTCGCCGCCATGCCGGGCTAGCCGCTGGACCCTTACTTGTAGTCGCGGGAGGCGTTAATAGCGAGGAAAGACGCGTGTTTACTGCCATGGCGTGGAGGTGCAGTCCTTCCTGAGGCCGCTTGCGAGTGCTGCTTTATTTATTTACCTGTAGTGTGCGTGGGGGCGTGAGCGTGGCGGTGGTGGGCCCTGCCTCACCCCGGGATTATGGTAAGATGGAGGTGGATGTCAGCGAGGTGTTGGCGGCTATCGGGACACTCTACGATGTTCAGGTCCAGGACAGACAGAAGCATGACCAGGCGTCCCGCTGGCTTGGACAGCTGCAGCGATCGGTGAGTCCTCGGCGGCGTGGTGTGGGGCTGCAGGGCCCAGCGTAGGGGTGTGGGCTGAGGGCACGGGAGGCACTGCTGCTGTGGGTGTCTTCCTCCAGGGGGTCACCGGGGTCAGGGTTCAAGGGGTCATTACCTCATGGGCCGTGGGTCAAGGGATTGTGTCGCGGCTTGCCGCTTATGGAATGTGGCACGCATGGATTGCAATAATGAACCACTTTGGACCATATTTGGGTATTGCTGTATGAGATTAAAGGCATAGAATTAGAAATCCTGGGAATTTGTCTCATAAGGTTAGGTAAATGTGCAGCTTCAACCAATACAAACCCCATTGACTCCATCACTAACCCACAAGACTCCCACATGAAATAGATTAACTAATATTTTGTAGCCTCTCAACAGGGCAGGCTTCACCCTCGCTGGAGGCTGTGTTAGGTAAACTTGTTACTAATTCCCTCCAATGTTTACAAGAGGTACTTCCCATGCCTAATATGGCCATTTGTCTTCTTAAACTTTTCCAGGAAATGCAAAATTTTGGTATTCCTGACCAACTAAACCAACACCAACTTTGTTAGGTAACCTTATGTAACAATTTTTTTTAGCCCTGTGTTGATTCTCAAAAGCATCACTATAAGTCAGTAATAGCCAGACCCCACAAAAAAAAAAAAAAAAACTTCCTGGATGTGAAGTATAGCAAACTTACTACCACAACATGCAGTCGTGCTATGTGCTACTGACAAGCACCAATAGTAAACTTTGACCTTAATTTCCACCAGGGTAAAGCTGGGCTGGAAATGCTCTATAGGTACTGTGAAATGTGGACCCTGCACAGAGATGGACCACAAGACTTGAGCAACAATAAAACCAGAACTCAGTATTAAATAATAACAAGTTTATGGAGAAAACAAGAATTAAACTTTAACCAAGAAAATACAGAAGCTTCAAGATGATAAGAGTGACACAGCCAGGGTATACCATTCATCATTGACAAACCCAAAATGCCACATATAAAACAAGAAGCTTACCTCTACAGTCCATGGCATGTTTTCATATCTATTGTGCTTTCTATTTGGTGTTTTTGTACTCCCTCAGAATTTTATGTGGGGATTAAAATGAAGACTCTGGCCATTAATCTTCTGATCTCCACAGACCCTTCCTAATGTCAATAGAATCGTCTAATCACATCCAAAACTTGTGATAGAAATGCATTCCAGTACTGAAAGGATTAAGAAAACAAAAACCAAAATATAGTACTTGAAAAATGAACAGTAGAACTCATACAACAAAAAATAGATAAAAAGGCCCACTTAGTTACCAGTCCCCAAGCAGGTGTTTGTGGGAGTTATGTTAGTAGTGCAGGAATGTGAATGTACTGTGTTTGTATTGTGATAGAAGATTTAGTAGTCTGAATAGTGGGTTAGATCATGTTAGAGTGGTTATTGTTTTCATTTTTATTATGAATCTTACTCGGCTTCTTAAGATTGATAGGACAGTGTGAAAAATGTGTGTGTGTGCGTGTGTGTCTAGGATCCTTCTGTGTGTTTCATTATCAACGGATTTCATTGATAATGTGTTTCTTTTTTCTTTCATTATCAAGGGATTTTATTGATAGCATATTGTTTTTTCTTATTTTATTATATACAAGAGGAAATCTGGCCAAGAGCAACATATAACCTTAAACAGAAAAGGCTCACTTAGATGCCAGTCCCCAAGCAGGTCCAAGAAAACTAGCCAATGCCTAACATATTAAATCCAAATGTTTATCGTCGTTGTATTGTTAGTGGATCAGTGTGAAGGGTCTCTTTATTATGGAACTCAAGTACTGGAGCGCCACGTGTTCCAGTGCTCCACCAATTGGCTGCTTTGGGGTGTGGCGGGAAAAGTTATCTGACGGAACCACTGTTTGATTAGATAAGATTAGGTTGCCTTTAGGATCAAGACAGTTATATCGTGCTTATTAACTTCCCGAGGTGTAAGTTTGGTGGTGTTCTCATCAAGCTTAGGCTTAAATGAAGATGTGGTTATTGAGTTCAGCTTTGTTTGTTTCCTTATTGTGCCTTTTATTACTACAGCCACTAATCAGCTTATATAATATCAAGAGTCATTATTTTCATTGTTATGTGAAGATGTTTGTTGATGTTTTTTTGTTTTATTTTGTGTTTTTCTTTTCTTTCTTTATGCAAGAGGGGAAAGCTACCACTACCCCTTCATCCCTCCTCTCCACCCTTCCACTTCTCCACCTAGACTCACCCCACTCTCTCTCTCTCTCTCATCTCAGGTACAAGCGTGGAAAGTGGCTGACCAACTCCTTCACCTCAAGCACGATGGCAACTCCTGTTTCTTCGCGGCACAGACTCTCCGCACAAAGATACAGGTTGGTGCTGGAAAGTATCCTCCTCCTCTTCCTCTTCCTTTAATGTTCTTGTCTTGTTTTTATTGTTCTTGCTCTTTTCCTCCTCCTCCTCTTCCTTCTTCATTATCTCTTTAGTTTCTTTTTTCTTTTTCTCATCTTTTCTTCTTCCTTTTGTTAATGCTTTTTATTTTGTTTTTGTTGTTGTCATTCTAACCTAACCTAACCTGCATTTTACCACTTTTCTTCCTCTGTCACTTCCTTCTCTGTCTCTGGTGTTGGTGTAATGGCTGTTTAACATTGTCCAACCTCCAGTTTTTATCACTTGTCTTCCTTCATCTCTTCCTTCTCCTCTTGTGTTGGTGTAACGGCCATCTAACAATATCTAACCTCCATTTTTACCTCTCTTCTTCCTCTAACTCCTTCTCTTGTGCTAGTGTGGCTATTTAACACCATCTGACCTTCCTTCCCTGTGTTCCCTGACAGCTTTACTTCGGGGAGCTCCCAGTGGAGGCGCATGCGTCGCTGCGCGCCTCCATGCTGGAACACATGAGTCATATCACCGAGCACACCTATCAGGGCATCGCTACGCAGCTGTGTGTGGCGCTGGCTGACCTGGCGCTGCACATGGCCTCCTGGAGCGATCCCATAGGTAGGTACTGTACTGCTCTCTCTGTGTGTGTGTGTGTGTGTGTGTGTGTGTGTTTACCTAGTTGTGGTTTATAAGAGAAGAGTAATGTTGTCTCATTATCCAGTATCTTCTTAAAAGCAATGACAATTTGGGCATTCACAGTTTCCTCACTTAGTTCATTCTGTTTGTATGAGGAAGACTAAACTGCTTAATATCTCTTCTACAGTTTTCTTGCTGTAATTTTGTTATTTGTGTGTGTGTGTGTGTGTGTGTGTAAGAGAGGCACTAGTCAGGCACAACAAAAATGGTGGAAAAAACACCTTGACAATGAACATCACTGACAATTCCCACCGCTGTATTACCCGCAGGTGACCTCATTACTCAGTTTGGGCCGGAATCCTCCAAGCCCAACCTGGTCCCCTTACTGGAAGTGCTCATCGCCCTGCCGGAGGAGCTGCACTCGCGCCAGCTCCGCCTCGGACTCAACCGGCGCAAGCAGCTGGATGAATACTTCCACTCACAAGTTCCTAACATCACTAAGATCCTGGTGAGTGATGGATGGATGGATGGATGGCTGGCTGGCTGGGTGTGGTGAGAGAGGAGGCTACTTGTTTTGGGTTATTGATTCTATAGTATTCACTCAAGTTTATGTTTGGATTAATAATTTTCTCTCAAGTTTCTGCAATCACTAAGTATCTTGTGTGTGGCAGCTGTGTGTGATGAGAGAGGAGGTTAACTTGTTATTTGTTGTTAATTTAAGTTACATTACTACATTTTCATTGCAACTTTAAGAGGACAAGACAGGTTTACTAGACACCCAGCTGAAACTTTATTCTCTTTACTATATATTTACCTCCCTCTAACCCTCCTCATTTCTCTCATCACATTTACCTCCCTACACTTACCTCATTCTCTATTTCTCTCATCATTTTTTCTCTTTACTTTACTGTATGTTTACCTCCCTATACTCCCATAATTTTTCTCATCATTTCTTGTGACGTGTTCTTCCGTGCAGCATCTGGTGGTGGTGAGTGAGGGCAGCACGAAGGAGAGCACCCACCTGAAGGCTCTCCGCTGCCTCGCCTCGTGGTTCAACATCCACTCACAGAACTGGGTGCTACTCCTCAACACCTGCCTCGTGGATGACATTCTCACCGTCGTTGGCAATCCTCAGGTGGCTCCAAGGTGTGTACATGTGTGTGTGTCTGTGTGTGTGTGTTGTGGAGTTTTTTGTCTATTTTGTATCATCATTCTGTCATTTTTTCCCCTTGTTTCCCTTTACAACATTCCTTCCCGCTGTTCTGTCACACGTATCTCTTCTTTCAGGTTACACGAGATTGCTACGGACTGTGTGTGTTCAGCGATGATCATGCTGGAGGCAGAGAGGATCCAGCCCTTAGCAGAGACGCTGTTTGCCGGTGTGCTGCAGATGGGCAACGCTTACCACCTGGCTGTGGCTTTGGAGGACATCAATGCTATCACCAATTATGCCAGGTGAGATTGTTGTGCTTGTTGCTGCTGTCTTTTGTCCTTCTTCTTTATTCTCTTCTCTTGTATGTGTGTTTTTTTTATTTTGTTATTTTGTTTTTCATGTTTTTATGTTCTACCACTAATCTCTCTTCTCTTATATGTGTTGTTTGTTATTTTCTTTTTTATTGGTCTTTATATTCTGTTTCTGCTTCTTTCTCTTCTCTTGTATGTGTTTTCTTTTCGTAATTTTCTTCATGTATTTTTTATATGTGTACTTCTTCATATTCCAACTCCTCTTCCTTCTCTTCCTGTGTTTGTCTCTCCTTTATATTCCTCTATCTCCTTCTTGTCCTCGTCTTGACAATTCTGTAGCTAGACTTTTTGCACCCACAGGATCTTCTCTGAGCTTGGAGAGACCCTGGTGGAGGTGATGGTGGAGCAGCCAGGGCAAGGTCTTGGCTCTCTACAGGTCCTCCATCTCCTCCTTACCTGCATTGGCCATCATGACTGGGAGGTGGGTACACACACACACACACACACACACAAGGATAAATTATATGCATTGAGAACACCACAGAAGTTTTAAAAAGGGAAATTGATTATTGTTCCTATACATTGTAGAGTTAATAAATGAAAAGAATGTATTTGTATGTCTTCAGATTGGTGCAGGTTGATGACTGGCTGTTTATCATTCTGTGTTTGTTTATATTTGTTTTCAGTTGGAGGAAATGACTCATTGGTTTTCCTGTTTGTTTTTCACTCATTCTTTATTGTGTTTTGTGTATGCATTTTATTTTTCCACTACATTTGTCAATACTACTACAACATTTACTACTATTACTACTACTATTATTACTACTACTTTACTCATTCATTCATGTCTTCTCCAGGTGGCAGAAATCACCTTTAACTTCTGGTACAAGCTATCTGAGGTGCTCTATAAGAAGAACTGTGATAATGTCAATGAGCAGTTTAAGCCTTCCGTGGAGAGACTCATAGAAGCGCTGTACCGACACTGCCAGATGGAGCCAGACCATGTACGTGTGTGTGTTTGTTTGTTCCCTCACTGCCTTGGTTGTGTGCCTTGTCTCAGTTTTCTCAGTGTGTCTCGTTTCCCTCGTGGTTTACTGTGTTTTGGTTATATTGATGAGTTATGTTTGGTTTTCTACTCATTTATGGCTTGTTTATTTTTTTGTGTGTTTGTATTTTGGTTTGGTCATAATGGTGGTGTTTTCTTTTTTCTTTATTTGTGGTTTGATTTTTTTCTTCATATTTTGGTGAGTTTTTAATCTTTTCACCACTTATGTTTGTTTGTTTCCCGCAATACTGCCAGATGGATCCCGAGAGTGTAAGTTTGTGTGTTTTTATTTTTTTCTCTTTTCCGTTCTACTCTTCATTATTATTTTCTTATTCTTGAACTGCAAGGAATCCGTTTTTACAAAGCATTCAGTTCACATGGGTCCTCTGCGTTTTTCACCATCCATCACTATTATTCTGTTCTAATCAAATGAATTACAAAACAAAGACGACAGTTCATTATCCAGGTGAGAAGGGAATGCTTTTCAGAATACATGCAATAGAAGTACCGAGAGAGATAGCCATTAATTAAACAGTGTCACAAGGGCTTATCATCTCACCCATTTATTGACTGCACAGGACACCATCTTGGCGCAGCAGGACGACTTCTATGAGTTCCGGGAGCGAGTGCAGGAGCTGATCAAGGACGTGGTGTTCATCTGCGGCTCCAAGCTGTGTTTCCAGCAGATGGCACACGTCCTGCAGGCGCCGGACGTGGCCAAGAACTGGAACCTGATGGAGGCGGCGCTCTTCATCATGCAGAGTGTGGCCAAGAACCTCATACCGTGAGTCCCTGGCCTTCGTTAGGTTAGGTTAGGTGAATGTTGTCTTGATTTGTCATAAGAGGCTGGCCATTATACCTGTAACCAGTTTGTATTGAGGTATGTAGAGGTCAGTCTTAATATTTATCCCATTCTTTTAGTTAACTCTCTTATCTAAGTGGACCTTTTTTTGTTTAATTTTTTTGTTACTTTAGGCCAAATATCCTTTCTTACATTAAAAAAATAGAAGGAAAGTAAAAAAAAACTACCACATTTCTCTGCAGGGAGGAGAATGAGGTAGTGCCACCAATACTGGAGGGAGTGTTGAGCCAGCCAGAGGACGTACACCTTCAAGTGGCCTTCACCTCGGTACAGCTGATGGCGGAGCTCAATGAGTGGATCGCCTGCCACCCAAACTTCCTGCCCCACGTGCTGCAGTTCCTCACGCAGCGGCTCCACAACAAACACCTGGCCACCGTCTCGGCAAAGGTCTGTGTGGCGGGCGACTGCGCTCAAATGTTTCTCTGATGCACATACACTACATGGGCCTCAGTTTTTGTAGTTCCAGTCTCATGTTTGATCAGATTTCTATATCATTAAAAGATTTCTCCACTTCGAAAGCTCTAGTTGAATTGATGCTGGTTTTTAAGAGTGTTTTTATGGTTCCAGTGGCATGTTTAATGAAATTTCTACATTATGAAAAGATTTCTCCATTATGAAAGCTCTAGTTGAATTGACACAGGTTTCTAAGTGGTGTTTTTATAGTTCCAGTGTCATATTTAGTGAGATTTCAGTGTTATTAATAGTAGACAGTAGGAAGAATGTAGCTAATCATCCTTGTGCTTGAATTGATACAAATTAACTTTAAAAACAGTCTTGGAAACCTGGGTGACGTACATGCTAGCTAAATCCTCTTCTGTCCCCCACTCAGGCCTTTAAAAACAGTCTTAGGAACCTGTGTGCATGTTAAGTAAATCCTCCCCTTCCATCCCCATCCTTTAAAAACCGTCTTGTGAATCTGAGTGACGTGTATACTAACTAGATCCTCCCCTCCCCCCCCCCCACACACCCAGGCCCTGGACGCCATCTGCCAGAGTTGCCGAGACCACATTGAGGAGCACTTCGACGGTCTCATGCAGATCATCGCCTCCCTGGACTCCTTCAGCATCAGCAACGAGGCGGTGGTGGGGCTCCTCAAGGGGGTCGCCTCCATCCTGGGCCGCCTCCCTCGCTCCCGCATCAAGGACAACATGCGGCAACTGTGTCGTCTGCAGATCACCAGCCTCGCCAAGCTGATCGAGGTGGGAGGCTGAGACGCTGGGTTGTTTATTCTGTGTGTGTGTGTGTGTGTGTGTGTGTGTTTGTTTTGCAGGAGAATGTTCCACCAGAAAGAATGTAAAGAACGATCCACTACAGTTCATCTTTGTCCTGTTTTTCCTACATGTGCTATAAAAAAAGAATACACTCCACTGTTTGTTAATGTTTTTCATGTTGTTTTTCCCATAGGAGAATGTTCCGCCAGAGAAGAACACCAAGAATGATCCAGTGGTGTGGCTGGACCGCCTTGCTGCAATCTTCCGCAACGTGAACCCCACCGTGCAGAATGGGGAGCAGCACCCCTGCCAGGAGGTGGTGATGGAGGTGAGTGGGAGGATCAGAACACCAACTAAGCAGGGTGTCTACATTGAAATCAGATAGGTTTTTAAAAGATGTTTTTAATGGTTTCTACATTTTTAACAGGTTTTAAAGATGTTTTTAATGATTCTTTAATGGTTCCTTGCAGGTGTGGCCCACTCTGTCGCTGACCTTCCAGAAGTACAGCAGTGACCTACGGGTAATGGAGCACTGCTGTCGCTGCTTGCGCTTTGCTGTTCGCTGTGTTCACCAGCAGTCTGCGCCCCTCCTCTCCCCTCTCGTCGAACAGGTGGGTCTGTGGCTCGTGTCAGTCCTTGAGGGTTTTGATGCTGTATTTATTGATTCATACAGAAGCACTGGCCAAGGGTAGCAAGGAGTGATGGAAGAAGTCCCAGTCATGGATCAGCCTAAATTTTTCCTCCTCTCTGGTGCAGATTGAGTATTTTATGTGTAGTTATTGATTTCCTCCACATCATGTTTTTTGCTAATTCCACATCAGTCTTCCCAGCTTCTGCCTCCACTGCCCATCATAGTAACCTGTCCTTTTGCTCTCCCTTCACTAACTGTTAGCACCTCCTCCTCCCTTTGATGCATTTTATCTACCATTACCTACTCCCTTCCCTTCCTTTTCATGTCTTTCCAGCAGCCCATTTACCTTCACTACTCATCATCATAACATATTCTTTCCCTTTGGTCTCCCTTCACTAACTGTGCCTCCTCCCTGTGGTGCAGATTGTGGGGCTGTACGTCTCCCACGGACACAGCTGCTTCTTGTACCTGGGTAGTATCTTGGTGGACGAGTATGCCAGTGAGGCGGGCTGTGTGGGAGGCCTGCTTGCCATGCTGGAGGCCTTCACACAGCCCACCTTCAACCTGCTCACTCAGCCCAATGGTTTCCGCGACCACCCTGACACTGTGGATGACTGGTTTAGGCTGTGTGCTAGGTAAGTGGTGGTGGTGGTGGTGGTGGTGGTGGGTTGATGTAGCAGCAAGAGGGAAGGATGGTTGGTGGGTATATTGTAGGTAGCAGGAAGGAAGGAGGAGAGAAATTTGAGAATGCCCCATTAAAGAGTGTATGTGTGTGATAACATGGAAGAAGAGAAGTTATTTAGTTATTAGGTTCTCTCCATTTTACGATACTTGAGAGTTTATGATGATTTTTCGGGGGTATTGAATCACTGTATCTGATTTATATGCTATTTTTGTACTCTGGTAAGCAACTACTGAATAAACAACCGTGATAGTGAAATAATGAAGGGAATGCATACCACTTGAAATGCTTGAAGGTATGGAGTGATGAGGTACATGAATAATTCCACTCATTTATGTGCTATTTTTGTATTCTGTTTATCAACTAATGAATAAACAACCTTGATAGTGAAATAATGAAGAGAATATATACCACTTGAAATGGTTGAAGGTTTAGAGGCAGTGGTGAGGAGCATGACTCATTCCAGTGTGTTGAGGAATGACTGGTGTTGTTTCCCCCGGGTCAGGTTCTTGCAGAGAGCGCCGGTGCCTTTCCTGCAGTGCTCAGCTGTCAACACCATTCTGGAGTGTGGTATTCAAGCCTGCATGCTGGACCATAAGGTAGGTTCTCTTCAGGTGTGTGTGTCTGTGTGTGTATCTGTGTGTGTTTATAAGTATCTATCTATCTATGTGTGTTTTAAGCCTGTATTCTTTAACACTTTATTCTCTCACCATAACAATTTTCTAAGATCACAGAGACGACTAGCCGGGTTTTTAAGACAGTTTCTCCTTATAATAGACTAGAACTATTACCAATCCATCACCAAAATGATAAAAATACCCTTAAAAACATGCCTATCTATTACTGAAACCTTTAGAAAATAGTGATGGTGAGAGAGGAGAGTGTTTAATTATAGAGGCATAGGAGTATTGGAACAAGTTGTGTTGAGGTATGTACCATTTGTAGCATTGTTTGTTGCCTAAGCTAAGTGGTGATAATGATGGTGGTGGCAGTTTGTTATTCCTTTGTTACTGTCATCCTTGGCTTGTGCTGTTTTGTACTGTGTCATTCTCTCCCAAATTTTGATTAACCGACTGTTTTTTTTCTCTCTGGTGGCATTTTTTTTGAGCCGTGGTGCGTTTGCTTTATGTCAAATGTTACGTTTTTGTCCTCTCAGCGTCCAAAAGTCCGGAGTATTCATTGTTTTTCACACCTGTTCACAGAGGTTTGTACACACACACACTGCACCACCAGACCACCGCACGCCTTCCATCCTTTATTCATGAGTTACTTCCCGTGGTCAGCTGCCGGCTCCACCAACTCGTCACCCCTGGACCCCACTCACCACCACCTCCACCACCACCACCACCACCTCCACCTCCACCTCCACCACCACCTCTCCTCCTCCACCACCACTCCCCCCGCTTCATCATCACCTCTCCTCCCCACCCCGCACACAGGAGGCCAACTCAGCGGTACTCAAGTTCTTCCAAGATCTCATCGAAGCCGGGAGGAAACGCGAGGAACGTCCTGACTTCGAAACCCGGAGGACTCTTGTGACGGAGATCTTCAAAACTCACGGAGAGAACCTGGTAGGGAACCTTGTGACGGCCGCTGTGTTCATCCTCCCTCAGTACATGCACCACGATGTTGCTGAGACCTTCTTCCAAGTGAGTTGTGTGTGGTTTGGTTACTGTTGTTACTTCCCTCCCTTCCTCTCTCTCTCTCTCTCTCTGTCTGTCCCTCTTGTCTCCTTTCCTTATGTACTGCTGGATATTTCTTGTGCTGGAGGTAACTTCTGTGATAAGAGATACTGTTTTTTTGTTTTAATCCTTTTGCTCCATTTGTTTTTCCCAAGTATATATCTCTTTCTTTCTTTTTGCTTTGGATTGCCTTTTTCTCGTCCGTCTCCTTTCCTTGTGTACAGTCTGGCATTTGGTATTTCTAGTGTTGATCCTTGTCACTAGAGATAACTTCTATTATAAGAGGCGCTGGTTTCTTTTGATCCTTTTAAGCTTTTCCTCCAGTTGTTTTTCCAACTATATCTTTCTTTTATTTTGTTAGGTTTATGTTGTTGGCCTTTTTTCTTCTAACAGCTTATGCAATACATTGTTGAAAATTCTGTGTGTGGCCATTTTCCCATAAACCTCTTTCCCCTTATCTGGCCATTTTCTTCTTATAACGCTCTTCTTCTTTTTTTTATCTCAGATTATGCAATACGACCGTCCAAAGTTCTGTGTGTGGCTGGAAGCAAAACTGAAGGTGCTTCCAACCAAGAATGCCGGTGGGGTAGAGGCCGTTAGTGCTGCTGAGCTGGCCGAGTTTCACAAAGCTGTGACGCAGGCCGAACGCACTAAAGAAATCACCCGTGCTCTTGTTGACTTCTCCAGGTTTTTCAGCTGACACGACGGGCCAGCTAGGTGAGGCCGCCACCCTGGGAGGTGACCGCCTGCAGCAAGGACAGTAGAGGTGCGGTGTGATGTGAGGGCGTCGCGTCACGCCCCGGGACAGCCCGTCACCTGCCTGTCCTGCCGGCCTGGGGTGGTGTGCCGTGGGCCGTCTCATCGTCTGTGATTCTCCCATTAGAGAATCTTGAAGTGACAGCTATTAAAATCTGCTCTATTTTTAACTTCTGGGAATTTCCAAGCTCCTGGGAAGTTGTCAATCAAATTTTCCGTCTTTTCTCCCCTGGTGGGATGATTGCAATGCCTGCCTCAGTCACTCACCGTGTCTCCACGCCTACACGTCATAGAAAGTAAATTTTTACCTTGACATGTGATTGGTGTTCATTTTGCCCTGTCAATTTTGTTGAATATATTGCTTTTTATTGATATAACGTTTCTTTGTGAAGCTCTACAATAATCACTCCAAATTTTTTAGTGTTATGTTTGGCTGTGAGTGTGTGAGGCTTGAGGTCTGTGAGTTCCTGTGGAAGTAAACACCTCATCTTGCTAGACTTTCTGGGGCACTGGTCAGGGTGCAGAGTAATTTTGAGAGTAAACGTTTTAGCTACTCAACTTGCAAGTATAAATGTTGCACTGGACAGACTTGTATAAATTGTAGATTGTGTTTTATATTTTTTATTCTGCATGTGGCCAGGAGTCTTGACCGACGTAGAGGTTCCTGCCGAGTCCTCTGATGGTCCCTGCTTCCCTCTTGTGATAGTGAGGTTGCTGCTGCGACACACCTCTCAGTTGTCAACACTGGAGACAATTTCTATCATAAGAAATCCCCTTGGCCCTTGGTTAACATTTTTGCCATCACTGTGGAGCTAAAGTTTGTCTGAAGATGTGTTGATGTTACAGTGCAGGTAAACTAGGCAGTTTATCCGACACTCTGCACCACCACCAAGAGCAAACAAAGAATCAGCAAAATATATTTTCTTTCTTTATTTTGCTCACAATGAAAATTTCATGGCAATTATCAATTCTAATTTAATGTTTTTTTTTTTCTCCCCATCAAACTTTGATGTACTCTTCACATCTTCCACAATGTTAACAAGTGGAATTCCTCAGGCAGTGTTGAAACATGCAGATGATCCCCTTGCCCTCTGTTGGTTACATGTTATACAGTATCCATTTCCCCATAAATTACTGGATGATGCTTCTAGTCCAAGCTTACTCTTCTCCCCTCCAGTCACTCCTCACCAACCAGCCAGCTGTTGTGTGGCCACCAGTCAGAAGAATGCTGTGCCGTGTCCTGTTTGTTGTTGTCTTGATGCAACATTTCACAGGTGCATCTCAGACGTGACACCTTTCACACACTCAGAAGTTGTATTTAGACTTTATTATTCTTGTTGTCATTATTATTATTATTGTTATTATTGTCATCATCATCATTATTATTATTATTATTATTATTATTATTATTATGTTAGTTTTCCATGTGATGTTTGTTCTGGATGTGTGAAACTGCCATGTCAAGGGAAACATTCTTTTTGACTGGGCCTTTTACCCTGTTAAGTTGACACCATGCCCCAACCAGTGGAGAAAACTTATCTGTAAAGAAGTGCACCTGTAAGTAGGTCAGTGTGGTGAGGCCAAGAAGCCCTCAGCTTGCAAGGCAGTCTCCTGCTCAAGATGGAAGTGGTTGGCACAGCAGTGTGATGTGAGGGAGAGGACCTGGACAGAGGAGATTTACTATTTCCACTCCACCTCTCCACCTCAACTCCATACCGCCAAGGTCATTCCCCACCCGTATGTGGCTGGCATATTTGTTTTGTTAAGATAAATACAGTCATAATTACTTTGTATTATGTTGATTTTTATTTGACCTGAACAGGCAAGGGAAATGCAGTGTTCTATTTCAAAATACTTGATGGTAATCTACAACTAACAACTTTAGTGTTTGTTCCTGTACAGTACAGTAAAGTCTCATCCTCTTTGTGTTGGTGCTGCTTCCTCATTATGAGTTCTGCCTGGAAGTTGAGGCACCTCATCAGAGAAAGAACAGAAAAAAGAATACATTTTATTAAAACAAAGAAAATATCATTTAACACTAATGAAGAATGAGATGTAATGCCAAGCACAAATATTTTACTTTTTCACATCCTCCTTTTGAAATAACGTTTTGTTCCATTTTATAGTTTCATGTGCGCACATACACAAACACACACACACACATAGACACACCATCACCGGCACTGGCTCATCCCACAAGTGAGACCTACGTATTGTGGATGTTTACCACATTGCATTACCCAATACGTACAAATCCAAGCAAAACATGTTTTTTGTACAATATAAAAATACTAAAGTGAAATGTATAAAATGTTTTGTCTTCATCTTTTAGTTAATGTGCATAGATTAGTATTACACAGGATGCTTATGTTGTGGCATTGTTGCTCACACACACAGGACACTTTAATTCCATGAATCAGGGAACCAATTCTTAACAATAGCTCAAAGCACTATTTTTCCAGCACCAGGTACAGGTGTGACAAGTTGCCTGTAATGTATAATTACAGGAACTGTTCACACCAGCATAGGATCTGACTAATGCATTACCAAAACAATGGAAGTTAAAGGCAACTTCAAATAGTATCAACTAATATAAATTTATAAAAATGTCCTTATCCCGTCTTTTCAGAGGTCTCCTGGTTAAGATGTCACAAGCGTGGCCTCATTAAAAATCTCTGGAACCTGTAAATAGCATTAAAGACAATAATCTTCAACAGCTTTATTAAGCTGTTCTTTTGCATGACTGGTGTTTTGCAACAGATTACATCTTTGAAGTGATTTGGCAAAGGTTTTACACCAGATGCTGTTTGGACACAATCCTCCCCACTTGTCCTGGCTTGGGATCTGCACTAAAGTGCAGCACTGGCTTGTGGCATCACAGCCAAGGGCTGGCTTGAAACAGTGTAAGATATCCTATCAGGACTCCCATACACACTGTCCTATCCTAAGGAGAACTATTACATATACATGTTGTAAAAGACTTATCATAGCAAGAAGATTACAAAATTTCACTTTACACACACACAAATTACAGGAAGGCATAAAAGAGTTTCAGAGGAATGAATGGTGGAGGAGGTGGTGCAGAGTGAGGAGGAGCAGCACCACACTGGCCACTTCACCTACTCTCCCACCAATAGCATTTCTTCTCCACTGACAGGAACTTAATCTTTGCTTCTGCATAGAATGGAGATAGCAGAGAAGCAAGACAGGCCACCATCAACACTCACTATTTCTGACCCCTCATGTGCACCAGGCACGTCATACAATCCATTACCATTACAGTTGTTCAGCACAAACACACACTACCTGCTGGACATGAGATGGCCTCACATAGTTGTATTAAGCTTCAGTGTCCATTTGGTGAAGCTCTGATTGTGGCAAGACTACTAAATTGCTTGCGGTTCCACAAGATTTTAATAATCATATCTCATGACCATCTTATGACAAGGGAGGTGATATTTTTTATCATTATCCTTGCCTTTGCAAGTCACTATTATTTTTATATTGAATATGTGTTGTGTTCTGCACATTCTACAGTGACCATTGAACATGAAAGGTCTGACAGAAACTTTTTGAAAATACACATACAAATGCAATGTAAAACAATCTTAATCCGTTCACTAACATCACTTTTCTTTCTTTAACGGCCAACAACCTGAAAGTTTGATCCTGTGTTTTGGTTTAAAATGATGTTCAGTACAAATCAAACTACCATTACTTGTAGAGAAGCAACAGCATAACCAGCTTTCATTTGTATGCTGAAGTCAGGCAGTGAGAGAAGTGAAATATACAATGTGCATCATGGAAACATTGCATAGGCCATGTGGATCGTTTGAAATGCTTGTAAAGAACACTACTACTACTACTACTACTACTACTACAACTTTCAAGTTGCCATTCTGAATTGTTACAGTAGTGTGGCAAGCAGAGATGTATACATCATTTGCTGACTACAAGAGTCCTTCCTGTGCTACTTAATATGCCAGTAAGGTTGATAGCTGTATTTTTACATTACTAAGTCCTCATGACAAATATTCACAAGATTTTACGCACTGAAAGTTTATAGAAAATCATATCATGAATCATCTGAATTGGTGAAGATCATGATAAACACTTTGTAAGACTGAAAGGGCAGACTTCTGAATCCAATGCAGTATAGAAGTTTATTCTGTACACTGTAGCAATATTACTGGCAGAAGATTGATATTGTTGCATAGGTAAGGTGCACTCTTGGTTCACAGATACAAACACACTTGGCAACATTATAAGTACATCCTTTTTATGACGAGTTATAGAGCTTCATAATTATATCACCACTGAGAAAGATAGAGATAATCACAACAATAGATTTCATCAATTAAACAAACACATATGAAGACCTGTACCGTAAAGTCCAAAAATACATCTACTATATATGTACTATTCCTATATATATATATATATATATATATGTATGTATATAAATATTATATCCGT
This sequence comes from Callinectes sapidus, assembly GCA_020233015.1. Classification (NCBI taxonomy): domain Eukaryota; kingdom Metazoa; phylum Arthropoda; class Malacostraca; order Decapoda; family Portunidae; genus Callinectes; species Callinectes sapidus. Next base: position 7,816,055 of record CM035201.1, on the reverse strand, counting down.
ACAATTTTTCACAACAATGCAGTCAAGCTGTCTTCTCTGAAATGGAAGGATTAAGCGTTTGCTCTTGTACATCTGATCATTCTGAAAGAAACTGAGATGCGTTGGCAACCCGAATGTATGATATTATGCAACAACCAGCACACGTACACAAGCACACACACACATGCTTGCACACACACACACACACACACACACACACACACACACACACACACAGACAGACACACAAACCAATGACAATCACTTCGTAATAGTCACAAGATTGAAGCAATTATATCTATGGATAGTAATGTCTATAGTTAGGATCATGGAAAGATGGTCTTCCCTCACCAGGCAAGTGCCGTGGGCAAGGCATGAACTTGTGACTTGTGGCCACACAGTTCAACACTCACTAAGCCATGCAATTCTTATTCTCTAAAGATTTGTTTTCTCTTGTTTTCTATGATAATCTTTACAGCCACATCAATGGTCAGTGGGATTACTGTACTACTGTAGCCTAAGACCACAGGCACCATTTCAAAAAACTGTTCCCTTGTAAGGGAGAGGAGAATCCTTGTGATTAAAGAAACTTGTGAGTTAAAGAACTTACTGATATAAGCTGAGCATAATGTTCAGGGAATCTGTGTGGTGACTGTTGGGTGTCACGGGTGAGGCACACGTAGGCACCTCAGAATGAAAGTGTCCATTATGAGGCCACGATAATAGTATGCCTTGGGACACGTGTGTGTGCGGGAACTATTGTCTCCCCACCTCACTGACAATGATCTGCTAAAAAAGAATAAAATCTGGCACCGCAAAGTACACTTGTAAAACTGACGGGTCATCTGACCGTCACGTGTGTTGCTGCCGTAACTCTGTCACAACCTTGATAAAAATAAATATAGCATAAAAAGAACATTCATTAGAAAGAATAGATTCCACTTACATGAAGGCAGCTAACATGTGAACACAATCTCAAATAAATATGGAGAACATAAAAGTATTGCAACCACTACACAACACTACAATGCTATGTCACACAACTGGTTGGGATGTGATGGTAAACTCTCATTAAAGATAAACACTCACAACGACGGCTGTGGCCACACCAATGACGACTTCCACCGGACAACACACAACACAGTGAGAGAGGCGACACACCCAGCAGCAACTAATGTCTTGAGGGAACAATGATCCCTGACATGGCGGGAACATTTGGTGTGGCAGCACCTTGAACTCCCCCCTGTGGGTGTGCTAGGGGCTGGAGCTGGGGACGGGTCTGTAGGCAAAGTGGCTCTTCTGACAGTGGCACCTGACAAGGTTGTAGATCAGCAGGATGAGGAGCAGCGTCCCAAGTATCACGGCTGCACAGATGGCTGAGGACAAAAGAGCTGCTTGTCAATACGTGTGATGGTTGAAACAGTAGCATTTGTAGAGGACTAAAGGTGGTGGTCCAGGCAATACTATAAAGAGAAGATTAACTAAAAGAAATGATTGAAAGAGAAATGAGAAATGTAGAAAGATGAAAATGCAAAGTAGACACAAAAACACTAAAATACTTCAAAGAAAATACCAACAGATTAATGTACAAAGAATACAGAGGAAGCAGTTATGATTTGAGGGTGCGAAAAATGTTACATAGAAAATAAAACATACAGACAAAGGCTACAATAACTACAACAGGAAAATAGTAAAATGCATCAAAGGAAAAATACAAAAACACAAAAGATTAAAGTAAATAAGTAAGAGAAAACATTCCAATCTATGACATAAGCATCTGAGTGTGTGTGTGTGTGTCTGGGAAGAATCTCACAGCTGTGCATACCAATGACAATGCACGAGAGGTCAGAGAAAGGACACTTGCTCATGACTACACACCAGTCACCCGCCACACTCATTAACATGTCTCTTGCAGTCCTCTTCACTTAACACATACCTCACTGCCAAATAATTGCCAACACATGATAAAAAAAATATCTGTACCTTATTAAGAAGACTATTTATCTTCTTTCCAAGAGGTGTTGGTGTGTGTATGTATGTGTGTCTGTGTGTGTGTGTGCGTATGTCTTTTCTTTCATTCTGCAAAAAATAAACACATAGAAAGCATAATCACATCTCAAGTGTACCTAATAAATTTGAGTTTGAAATATCAGCCACACCACATCTGGACCAGTGAGTCAGCCACAGGTGTTGCTAATCAGTGTGTCTGTGAGCTATATTGATTTACATCTGAAACACCCCCATCTTTTTGCACACACACACACAAATTCAATAGTACATAGGTTTCTGATAACCCACATTCCTTACTTACACAGGATAGCATATGGATGATCATTATTTTCACTCTTTTTACCCTCGTGAACTCAATATTGACTCTCCTATCTAGTTTCTCCTTCCTATCACATATACACACTAAGTCAATATTCTACAGCTTTCTAATACCCTCACTTTCCCCCACACTCATACAAGAACATATAGATGATCGTTATTTTGTCTCTTTTTACCTTCGTGAGCTCATAATATTGACTCACCAATATAATTTCTCTCTCCTTTCACACTGTCAATATTCTACAGCTTTGTGATACCTTTACTTCCCCCAACACTCAATAAAAGTATGGATGATCATTATTTTCACTCTTTTTGCCCTACTATGGTAAATATACACACATTTGTACTCATCAAAATGAAATAAGATGGAAAAAAAGAAAATAGGAGAGTACATACAAGTGTAAAAACCTTATCCATGTCAATTTTCAACACCTTCCTTCCTTACACAAAAAGAAGCATGGAGGAACATTATCATGGCTCATTTTGCACTGGTGAACTCATAATGCTAACCCTTATCACAGTGCCATGCCTCTGCAGATGTTGGCAACCATGGATTGCCACATCTCTCTGTATCTGTTGTCATTTGCAATATATGTACAGCTTTACTTCTATCTCCTACTGTTCTTATTATTCCATCCATATACTTTTCCCTTGTCTTCCTCTTGCTCTACAACCTGGGATTCTACTTGTTAAACTTAGGTCTTCTATCTTTCCTCTTTTCATAATGCTAACCCTACTTATGTAAAAAAACCTTATCTTTTCACACATACACGATGTCAATACTCTGCAGTTTTCCCAGAGGCCTCACTCCCTTCACACACCACTGCCTGGGAGTGTCAGGTGAACATTATTGTCTCTCTCATCCACACACACACACACAATTGTTGTCTGAGAAATATAAATTGTAATCAGTAGTGAATGGAATAAGTGTTTACGATAATACTTGCCTAGAAACGTAATAAGGATCAATGAATAAACAAACCAGTAAATAAATGAAACTGCTACACAATATAATGTACAAAACTTTATCTTTATCTTTCTCTTCTAAACAGTGAAAACTCCTGCTATACACAAGACCCTCTCTCTTTCTCTCTAAACAATGAAACAACTACTACATTAATCAGACTCTCTCTCTCTCTTTCTTTCTCTTTCTCTAAACAATGAAACTGCAACATTAATCATACCTTTAGACCTCTCTCTCTCTCTGAACTAACAAACCACTACTGTTATACATACAATTCTTTCACCTGTGCACTGCCTGGTTAACTGAACAAAACACTACTACCACTATCACACAATTCTTTTACCTGAACTGTGCCCTGTTCTGCCCTGCCTGAGTGTGGTTTACTGCCTCACTGTCCTGTGCTCTGCTATGCTCCCTCACACTGATTCTCTGTAATCAAACACAAGCACAGCCTCATCATATAAGCTGCTCATCATTGTGCTAAAACTAGAGCTCTTGATTTGCTATACACATGGGATCACTAGTACAGATGACAGATGAAGGAAAGGAGTGAGGAAATATAAAGACTGAGAAGGAAAGAGAGGTTATATAAGAAAAGAAATAACAGAAATCATTTGCTATACTAAAAAATACACTCACCATAAAAAAAATACCACCAGTCGCTCATTACAAACACACCACATTCTTCACCACCACGACCGCAGCTTAACAGGAAAGCAAATCAACACCACTACTACTCCACCACAACACACTACTCCCACCATCACTACTTTACTTACCAACACAAACAAGAAAATCAAATCACCACCAACACTACCACCACCACCACTACTCACCAGCAAAGGTATTGAGAGAAAGGCCAAAGGGATATCCTGAATGGCACTCCTTATCCCAGTCGTCCGGCACTACCTCGGCCGTGAGTGCCAGCCAGTCGTCAAGAAGGCACCTCTCAGAGCAGCCGGGGAGGACCAGCGGGTAAGGGGGGTCTCTCATGGCTGTGTCGTTGTGGTAATACATCTGGGAAAGGTTCAACTACATACCATCTACGTGCCGATGCTCATTGTTCACAGCGGGTCCTTGGCTCACTATGGGGTCAGTTGGTGGTTACAATAATGAGAAAAGAAAATGAGGGAAGGTGCAAGAGGCTGTTAGACTTATTAGTGGTAGTCCCTATGTGAACACCTCTGTCTTTTTCCACCTATCATTCACATCCATTATCCACAATGGTAGTGTCAGGGTATGTATTAACAGAGATTCTTGTGTAACTTTTTTTTAGATGAATTTGCAGTCTTAAAATCCATCTTAATCTTAAACTGGTGTTGTATTTTAGCCATTATCTCATCAGCAGTAAACTTGAAGCTGCTGCCGAGATAATAGGTAAAGTACAAGACTATTTTAGGGAGGTTAAGATGGATGTTAAGACTAGAAATTTGTCGAGATAATTGGTAAAGTACAAGACTATTTTAGGGAGGTTAAGATGGATGTTAAGACTAGAAATTTGTCTATGAAGAAGTTACACACTTGAGAACCTCTGTTGATATGGGCCCTGATTTTTTGTGGTTGTTGATTTAATTTCATTCTTTTTCCACTGTGTGTCATCCATGTGTCTCTTTTCCAGGAGTATGTTTGGCTGTCATTAAGTATAAAAAAATAGCTATATGAAACCTGACCCATTGTAATTCAGGGATCTGCTCTGTATTCTGTGTGCGTTTCTATGTCTGTCTGTCTGTGTGTCTACTACTGCTCCCCATGACATCACTGCCATGTCCGTTACTGCCAGTGTTTGTTTACCTGCCCTGTCTGTCCATTTACTACTGCTATCCATGGTTCTTATTTTATCGGACCCGCTACACCTTTACTGCTTCAATGACCACCTCTACTACTGAAATAATTTAGAGATACTGTTTCTATTCTACTATTACAACTACTACTACTACTACTACTACTTCACTAGTTACTGCCCCACTGATTTCCCCTTTCAACAACAACTATTATTACTATTACACCACTTCTTAGTTCTTATGGTATACACAAAATAAATAAGTAAATAAATAAATACACCCACACACCCACACATATAAATATCAATCAGCTTTTTTAAACCTAGACATTTTAATAACACCTATCACACATACACACACACCTTTCAATTATCCTCAACTATATGTCCTTATGACTTGGTAATACCCACCCATTAACTCTTATTATACACACCTGAGGAATGCATTTTTTCTCATTAAATACACACATACATCTCCACAAAATATTAATGAATATTTTTTGTTACTCTACCAGGGAAAAAAGATTGGATGTAGAGGAGAACAACCTTCAAACACACACATACACACACACACACACACACATACCTTTACAAAACCCTAATTTTTATCCATTCACCCAGTTTTGTAGCGATGTATTGAATATGGAGGAGGACGAAACACACACACTGACATACATACCTTCACAAAATGCTGGTCGCCCACTTTGTGTAACTCCAAGAGGAACAGTGCAGCGTATGGAGGAGGGAGCCCATTGTACACCCCGAGAGCCTCCATCAGTATGGCTAAGGTGGCGTCGTGAGCTGAGTACATATACATCTTGGTGTTTACATTGGAGGAGGCAGAGGAGGAGTTCCCAGCCACCTTCTTCCTCATGTTGTCCCCAAACTCCTTGACAAGAGGACCTGGTAATGAGAAGGCCAGGATAGCAGATAGGCAATGATGCACAGAGGAGTGAAAAGTGAAGGGTGAAAAGGAAGAAATAGGGAAGAAATATGTGTTAAGTGAGGAATATTAAGGCAAAGTAATGAGAAAGATAGGATAATATAGTGATGCAGGGATAAAAGAAGAGAATTGTGGTAGTGTGGTATTGAGAAAGTAGGGATGCAGAGATGGGCAGTGATACAGAAATATAAATAAAGATAATAAGCAAGAGGGCAGTGATGAATGTGTTAGAGAAGACATAACGATGATAATAGTGTGTGATCCTGGTGTCATGAGAAGCAATCAAGCAATAAGGAGAGAGAGAGAGAGAGAGAGAGACACGTACCTGCTCTAAGGCGTTTCAGTTCTGGAGTGTATGCCATTAACTTGAAGCTCCAGAAATGCAGTGTCTCCATCTGGTCCCACACCTCTTTGGTCCAGCTGGGCAGTGTCAGGTTGTACGCTGCCTGGGGAGGGAGGACACACTGTGAAAAACTCCTATTCAACCATATCTATTCCATTCTTTTGGCTAAATCTCTCTGACCTACTCGGGAACTGGCATCTGAGTGGGTCTTTTTTAATTGCTTTTTGTTTCCATTGGCCAGATTTTCCACTTTTATATAAAAAAATGATGAACACATACAGGGAGTCCTTGATATGCACAACTTTAGATTGCACCATTTCAAAATAGCAGTGTCAAAAAATAGGGTTTTTTCCTCATATTACACAGATTCCTTAAAAGTAACACAATTTCCTATAACTACTTTAACATACGAGTAGTGAATGTACAGTTTACTACAGTATTGGGGGTGATTATCTTTATGTTGTATGAAATTTACTATGCACAGTCCCATCTGGAATGTATTTATTGTTCGAAGCGAGGACTTCCTTTTCACACATACACACACACACACTCACCTCAATCATCAGTGTGTCAAAGAGGTAGCTGACTGTAGTAATGTTGTTCACAGGCTGTCCTGCCTTCTCCGTGAGGAACTTAAAGAGACTCTGGTTCTCCTCCAGTATCTTCTTCACCTCTGGCAGGTTATCCAGGTTCTTCTCCTCCACCTCGGCTCTGGGGCAGGATGACTCCACTAGTATAAGCTGTGAAGGGAAGCCAAGTCAGGTCAGGGATGATTCAGTACAAAGCTTAAACACTCAATAATGCAATGTAACATAAACTTCTACATACACACACACACAACACCTGTCCAAATCCTCTCACACTTATACTTAGAAACACATAATACAAGAACACATTATTTCAAGATACCAAACACTACTAAAAAAAGAAAAAAATGCAACATATCACATACCTCTGCACAAACACCACACTTCCCCTAACCCTCACTCACATCACCACAACCCCACACTTCTATTATTCATCTATACAATGTGACCTTTTTACGGGAAAGGGCTAAAGGAGACCACCTAATGGAGACCTCCTATCTGGAAGTCCACCCATTTGAAAACCATTACCCAGAGTGGATGCCCATTCTCCTCTTGGACACGGGCCAAGATTCAAACCTGTGTGCTTGGGGATGTGTTTGCCTCTTACCTTATCTTGGGGAACAGGGACAGTGTGGATGGGGGTGGGCATCCAGGGGAGGTGCTTGTCAAATCTCTCGTCATCATGTTTGGGGAAATAGAAGGCAGCGAGGTTACAGGCAGCTGACATTAGGGTTCGATCCGTGTCGCTGCTTCTGACGACCAGCTCCTCCGGCACCCAGTCAGGCCCCACCAGTGTGTTGTAGCGGACCCTCAGCCAACGCCCAAGCTCGTAGTGCATGGCCTTCCCCTTCTGCAGGAGGAGTATGTATGATTTTTATGCTACTGGAGAAATGAGAAATGTAGTGAGTGTGAGAAATGTAGAGCCTGGCAGTCATGGGTGGGTTTTAGATGTGGACTGGCTGAAAGTTGGCTGTTATGTCAGAATATTTTTGTTGTGGAAGTAATTGAGATGTTACAATATGTATTTGATGTAAAAATGTTTTAGAATACAGTCCTTTAGTCCAAACTAGAACAACCTACACTACTGCCATTACCTCCACACACCACACACAAATACAAACAAAATAATCATACACAATCTGCAGGGGAACTGTCATCTAAGTGGGCCTTTTTGTTTAACCATTTATGTTGCCCTTAGCCACATTACCCCTCCATAAGAAAAAAAGTAAAAGAAACAAGAAGAAGTAGACACAGTACCTAGGTGGTTCCCTTCTTACCTTAGTGAGCTGGCCAAGACCCATGGGCCAGACGGCGGAGACATTGCCATGGGGGTCATTGGGATACAGTGTGATGGGTGAGCGGTCCCCATGACGGTACAGCTGTGGATGGGAGAGATAATAGGTTGTTTTTCATTGCACAAATGTATATACTGGCAAACCTGTACTTTTCTTTGTCTTTATTTAGGAGAAACAATGGCATAATAAGAGAATAAATAATGTGCATTTAAGAGAAGCCATTCTATTATATCTCTGGACACCTTTTCTGTGATTTGGTTTGTCTTCTGTATTAACAAACCACCTCTGAGATCTTTCGTTTTACCCCCAGCCATCTCAAAGCATTCTACTCACTAAAGATTATTAATTATACTCTCTTTAATTATCTTTTCTATATTTCTTGATGGTGTTTGTTAAGATTTCTTTGTTTTAGGACTGTTGTGGTGTACATTGCAGAGAAAGAGTTAAATTGGAAGATTAACTAAACTCTTCGTAGTCTAAATAATAATGATAATGAAAGCTCCAACTCACACTACACTTGAATAAATAGATAAGTAAATAGAATAAAAACAGGAATGGTTATAAACTGCCTCCCCCCCCCACAAAATAACATTAATATAAATAAAACGACCCACAGAGATACAAATTCTCAAACAAGAAACCTTTTTACAAAATTACAACATTACACTTCGCGCCAAACTGTAACCCAACACTCTGCCAGCCACAAACTATCAATATCAACATTTAAATTGGACATACAGTAGCTCATCTTAACTCTTATTAGCCCACTAACACTTGCTAGATAAACCTAACACTTGTGGTGAAATCATCAATCTTCAGAATCTCCACAATTTCTCATCCAAGTGTGTATTTTCATCTCTCCATTTTTGTTGGCCCTGGACACATTTTTCCTTGTATAAAAAAGGAAAAATACAAAGAAATCACAAGATGGAAAATGACACCTAACGTAACTCTGCGAAGTTAGATTAATGGAGATCAAGAGAGATACATCCCACATTAGGTTAGGTTAGGTTCTCAAGTTAAATAAGCGTGGCAAGCATAAGTGACTATTAGATTATGTTCGGTTAGGTTCGGGAGTCTCGGTTTTAATCATATTAGTTCCTCCAGCCAACTACTTTCCACAAACTAATTACTTTTCTCATAGACTCCCTTAGAAAGCCAAATTTCACTTATTTTTGTCTTTCTCACCTGAAAACCCACTTTCCCACGAACTCCCCAGGTCTCTTAGGTCTGGGGAGGAACAACACAACATTAGACAAAGAAGTGCCATAGGAAAGATTCACCAAATGAAGGAAATTCACCAAATAACTGACACTCAGAAGAAAAAAAATTTGTTACTATGGCCAAAAGATTAATACACTCTACTAAACTGAACACCAAACACAGCATTCACTTCCAACACACATCACAAACCTAATACAGATACAGAACAAACAACATGCATTAATGAAGAAACCCTTTGCTCTTATTCACTTAGATCTGTGTGCTTTCCAGGCTGTGGTACTGTGCTGGTAACTGGAAAAACCCAGTTTCAGCCAATACTCTACCAACACCCCCGAATTAAAACCCCCACTCATAGGAACACATAAAAAAACCCACACACTAACTCCTACCCATAAAATTAAAACAAATAAAAAAAAAACTTGGCCGTACCCAAAAAACTCAACCAACAGCCGTGACATCCCGTGAAGGACAGACACTTTCCCTCTTTACCTTTACCAATGTACTTATCCCCTAGAGCTTACCATTTGGACTAGCTGAAGAGTGCTGTCTTTCCCCTGGGCCCACGCATGACGGTCCAGGAGGCTGAGGAAGAGCAGGAGGAGGAGGGGAAGAGGAGAGGTCATCACTGAGGGGAAGAGGAGAGAGAGAGAGGAGGCACGTGTACTCCGTCAGCCTCGCTCTCCACACACTACCTTAATAACCTTCTATTTTCGCAAACTCTACCTCCACCAGCTCTTATTGGCTTGAAACTTGTCTGATTCTATTGCAGTCCCGCCCCCTTCATCAGTTTTAGCCTTATCATTGGTCCCCCGAGTTATATTTGTGTATCGTAATCTCATTCATTGGTTGGTGTACTGGGGTCTCTCTTTCTCTCTGTACGTGCTGTGTGTCTCAATGTTTCGTCTACCTTTCTTATTTGCCTCCTCTTGTGGTGTCTTCTTTGGGGGTTTGTGGTGTATGTTTGTTAGTGTTTGTACTGGTTAAAGGTAGTTTTTTTTCATAACAACCCCCCCCCCCCTCTCTCTCTCTCTTTTTCTCAATTCATTCGTTTTTCTTCATCCTCTTCGTTTCGTTTTGTCAATTCTCCTATCTCTTCCACACTCCATCATGTTCTTATCTCTATCGTACACTTCTCTTTTCATTCCATTTGCTACTTCTTTCCTTCTCATTACACTTGTTTTCCTTCTCCTTGTCTTTTAGCCTTCACAGCTTAATAAGTGTCAGTAGAGAAATAACACGCCTCGGAAGTGACAAATATCTTATCATATCTCCTTGTCAAGCATAACACAGATAAGCAAATAGGAAAGGAGAACGAGAAAAATGGTAGATTACTAACAAACATGATACAAAGTCTACCCTTGGACACCCCCATTACCCAAATTTGTATTCAAGTCAAGCATCTCAGGCTGAAAGAAACAGTTTGCTCTCTCTCACCATGACTATTATTATATCTTCAAAGGTCACTTATTATATCATTAGTAGGGTTCACTAAAGTCTGTCTTCAGCTAAAAATGCAAAAGATAACGTTAATCTGTCATTATAATAATGAAAATGCACATGGTAGACTACGTAAATGCAAATAGAGCCTTTTGAAAGTATAAAGGAGGTGATTCATGGGTGTTACATAATGATAGTCCATTATTTGATTAATCTTTAGAAGGATTAACAATGATATATGGACTTTTTTTGTGTCTGCATGGCTGTTCGGGGGATGTGCATATTGTGTTGGTGGAGATAACACTTGTGCATGCAGATGTTGTGTATATATGGATGGCTGCACATCTGTTTCTTGCCTGTGTCCCAACCTTCCTTATCTCGCAACAACAACAACAACAACAACAACAACAACTACTACTACTACTACTAAGTAAATATGACAAAACATTAATCTATCGCTATCCATTCCCTTTCTATGCACATATGGGAGATAAATAATGTTGACTGTAGTAGTAGAAGAAGAAGTAGTAGTAATTGTAGTAGTAGTAGTAGTAGTGGTGGTGGTGGTAGTAGTAGTAAGGCGCAGCGTTAAAATACGGAAGCAGGTGAATGACAATGATATGATAATGATGAAGACGAAGAAAGAAAATATATCTAAGAAGAAAAGGAGAAGGAATAACGTCGAAAAATAACAACATAGACGAAGAAATAAAGAACAACTAGTCATACGCGAAGAAAGAAGAAGTAGAAGAGGTATAGAGAAGAGGAGTGATGCAGCTGTGTCAGTTTAACATTGGTGAGAGCAGCTGCCTTCCCTCCCACCCACACCACCACACACCTGCACACCTCTCCTATTATTTTGTACTCAATGTAGCTTAAATAAGAATATAAACTCTATAGAACCCTCTAAAATGTATATATATTTTGTTTACTAATTCACCAATGTATGTTATGTATTGTCTCAAGAGTACCATAAATAAAAGTGCTGTAACATCTATATGCACTAAGTGTGTGTGTGTGTGTGTCCAATTCCTGCTATAAATGAATAGATTTTTTTTCATGTAAGAGGGGAAATCTGGCCAAGTTAAAAAAAAAAATAATAAAAAGATAAAGCATTAAAAGTCCCATTAAGATAAAAGACCAAAAAAACTGAAGTACAGGAGCAGAATAACACACAAAATTACAACTGGTACAATTACTTTCATTAGTTTTGTACAAAAAACCCTCTTGTCTGCAGCCCTTCCCTCACTATGCTACAGTTATTTTGTATGTTCAATTATTGTTACTTTCAGCATCTTGGCATGTCTATATTTGTTTCCTCATTTGTACTATGAAGGTCTGCCATCCTCTGCCTGCTATATTGACTCTTTCACATTGATCAAGTTCTAAGCTTCTATTCCCTTGATATTGTTTTTTCCTCCAACTATATTACTAGCTATTCTTTTTCTTTTTTCTTCTCAGATGTGTTCTTTCTTTCTTTTTTCTATCATTATCATATTATTATTATTATTATTCATCTTCTGCTTGCATTTTTATTCTGGTATTTATATTCCTTAAGCTTTTCCTTCTGGTTTTCATATTCCTTCAGCTTGTCATTCTGGTCTTCATATTACTTGAGTTTTTCATCATGTATTTATTTATTTTTCATATTTCCTTTTGCTGTAAATATCCACAGGATTGTTTCTTCCTCTCCTTGTTCAGTAATTGATGTGTCTTTCATGGTGGTGGTAACAATTGATTATAACTTCATTTCTTCTTCTCTGTGGACTCTTCTCTTATCCACGTCTCTTTTCAGTGTGTCTGTCACAACACCCTGTCCTCTCACTTCTTGGCCTTCCCCTTCCGTGGCATCTTGACAGGACGCAGGTAAGGGTTATCCAGCTCCCCTTCCTGTGACTCATTCATCTTATCTTTCTCCTGTGAAGGAAGGGAAATCTGTCAGGGTGATGCTGGTACAATAATCTCTACTGCTACTACTACTGCCATCACTTTTATAACTTTAAAGAAAATTTCCGATTATTCCTGTCTATGCACTCCCTTCTTGCATTTATCCTTTCTCCTGAGTAAGGAAAGACTGTATGGTTGATGCTACTACAATAATCACAACCACTAATGTTTTCAAGTTACTCCTACCCTGATTACTGACCCAAACAAATTTACTTACAAAAGAACAAATCACACATTGTTCTCCCACACCATGCAGAATCCCAGACGAGCAACAGTAGCGGATAAAACAATAAAGAAAACCTCAATCTCGCCATCCGCCTCACCTGTCCAGGGTCGGCCTCCTCAGTGGCAATCCTTCTCTTCTTCTTGGTGTGGTGTTCCTCCTCCTCCTCAAACACCTGGTCCCGCGGCATCAGGGCGTCTAAATATGCCTTGGGGTTTGGTTCGACTGCCACCACTGACGAGAGGGAGAAGGTAAAGGTGAATAAAAGAAAGGATGAGATGACGGAGTCCAGAGGGAGAAGAATGGTGGAGGTTAATTAACACTTTTCCTGCGATTTGGTTCATCTTTTGTACTGACACACCACCTCAGAGATTGTTTGTCCTAATACACAGCCAGCTCAAAGCATTCTATTAACTAAAGACTGTTAGATATACTGTTTTCAATGATCTTCTCTATCTTTCTTGTTGATGCTTGCTAAGATTTCATTGTTTTAGGACTGTGTTGTGGTGTACATCGCAGTGAGAGAGTTAGAGGAAGGGGTGGTATCAACTGAGGTATGGTATGTAATGGAGACTCCTTATTTGTTTCTGTATTTCCATCTTCCTTTAGGACATTTATCACATTCTTTTGGCTAACTAACTTTCTTTCTCTCAAACTTGCTTGGGAACTGGCATCTCGGTGGCCCTTTTTGCTTAGCTGTTTTTGTTGGCAAGATTTTCCCCTTCTACATCAAAAAAGAGAGAGAGAGAAAGAGGATGGTGAAGAGGAACAACTCACATAAATATTCCTTGTCATCAGTGAGGAAAAGGTTCTGTGTCTCTCTGGTCTTGGTGGCAAACTTGGTGAGCGCTCTCTCTATGTCTCTCTTCTGAGCTGCGGCCTTCTCTCGGATCGCCTCGTACTCTGTCACCGGCTGCTTGTACGTGTGGGAGAAGCTGCAACAACATAATCACCGTCACTAAACCTCGTCTTCTCACACACTTCTCCGCTTCACCTCAAAAGGCTTTATTTGAATTTACACAAGATTTTTAGGTGGTTTTTTTACAGTTCTAGAGGCAGGAGAGAGAGAGAGAGCATACCAGTAGGTGTGGGTGTCAGGGAAGGGCGGCAGGTGGTCAGGGATGTGTGCGGGGTGGGACTTCTTATCTCCGACCTGCAGTACATTGTGTTGCTTGAGATCCACCTGCTGTGAGGGCGCTGTGATGACCACTCTGTTGGGCCGGGAACGGAACATCTGTGTGGTAGAAATGCATTAGTAATTCATCCTTTATTTGTTATGTGTTCTGCAGTGAGTTGAATTATTAAGTAGTGATAAAGATCAGATAGGTTCATAGATACAGGTGGAAAGCGGGTACAAATATTTAGCATGTTTAAAAGACTAGGTAAACTTATAAATAAAATAGAGATACAAAGAAGTGTTAAAAAGATTAGGTAGATTTATAGACATGGATGAAAATTAGAGACAGATACATATTTGTACTTTTGTATATACACCCCTGCCCCCTGACACACACACCTGCAGACCCTCTAGTGTGATGCCCATGTCCACCAGTGCCATCACCACATCAGCACCCACCGGCTCTGTGCGATAGGCCAGCTCTGAGTAGGCCCGAGTGCTGCGGCCAATCTCACGCAGCACTGTGGGGAGTGACGGGATGAGAGATAAAATTAATTAGGTGATATGTGATGTGGTGGGAGGGTAAGAATAATGAGTGATGTGGTGGGGGGGGGGGTAAGAATAATGAGTGATGTGGTGGAAGGCAAGAATAACTAACACTACAACAGACATACATGGCAGGAAATACAAGTAGTGACTGATATAAGCAATGCAGCACTCACAGCTCTGCAGCATCTCAGTGAGGGTGCCCAGGGCTGCCTTCTCAAACGCCAGGAACCCCGCCTCCTGCAGGATACCCGCCACGGCCGCCGCTAAAGTTTTCCTCCGAGGGTCCAGCGTACCCTGCGTGTCCCCCGGAGCAGGAGGCGCGGCGGCCATGCTGACGGAGGCACCGGAGGGGGGCTGGATGAAGGCCGCCAGCGAAAAGACTTGAGGTACCCGTCTAAGAAAATATTCCCCCTACCCTCCACCACCCCTCACCACACCAGGGACGTCTTACGCTCTCCTTTCTCCTGCTGGTGGCGTGGCAGGGTGAGGGCCGCTACACACAACACCTGAGATACTCTGGTGGGAGAACACTTCCTTTACCCCTCGCAGCGATGGATGGGATGCGTTTTCTTCCTCCTGCCTGCCTCCCACCCCAGTACGTGTGACTAATCCTCCTACTGGTGTTCCTCCCTTCACTGGTGGGTCATCCCGGTAATATCAGTGGCTTGGTCTGTTTGCTGCAAGGGACGTGGTAATAGGTAGCTGAGCCGTGGCGGGGGAGTGGTGGTGGTGGTGGTGTAGGGTGGGTGGTGGTGTGGAGGGAGTGTGTTCTGGTGGAGTGGAGGTTTGGGTACTACACCAGGGAGTATTCTATAACCTCCAACACCACGGCTGTATACGCGTTTTGCTCTTATACAGGATTTGATGGCAATGATGCTACTCTCTCTCTCTCTCTCTCTCTCTTTGAAGGACTTGTAGTATAAATGTTTATCATCACTCGTTTTCCTGATAAGTTGCAAGAGTTTAGTTATAATCTACACATGACTGTATTTAGGTAATGACTGTCTGTTGTGGACGCATATAAAGCACAGCAGAACAGCACTAACTCATTTGTGTGAATTAATGAGTTCTCTCATTAAATATATATATTATATATATTATTTTTACGTTTGTCCTTTTGGGGGGGCAAATGTCCTTTTTTTACTGTAGGTTTGTCCTTTTTCTCACTGTAGTATCTGGCAATCTTTATAATCAATATCACTCACGTCAACACAATACAGACCAGCACTACTTCTACTGACGGTGGAACAGTTCATTATAACCCTTACTGGGACTATTGGACCTTATTACCAGTGGACCAGTGCAGCAGCAGCAGCCCTTGAGACACACACACACACTCATAAGGCCGCCACACACGCCACAGTCACCACTTCCTACATGTGGAGTTAAGAGAGGTGTGTACCGGTGGTGGTGGTGGTGTACGGGTGGTGGTATAAGGTAGTGTGGTGTTCCCTTGTGTTTATTTATTTCATTGGTATGGTAGATTTGGTGTAATTTGGTGTTGATGTAGGGTGTAGGACTTTCCAGGAACCGGCACTACAGTGGGCTTTTTTGTATTATTTTTGTTGCCCTTGGCCGCCTCCCTTCTACATAGAAAAAAAAAAAAAAAAAAAAAAAAAAAGAGTTGTCAAGCGGGGTTCTCCTTCCTAACTCGGACCATTGTTCACTCGGACCCGTGTTAATTTGGGCTGAGCTATTACTAGTAGGTTTTTTTTATCATAACCACTCCATATTATTATTATTATTATTGGTATTATTATTATTTTACTTTATCCTCATTTTCAACTTGGCTTAAACCTTAATGTCAAAAACATGAAAACCACCTTTGCAAATCACTTAAAACTTCATCAAAAACATGAAATCATCTTAGTAAAACCTCAAACAACATGAAAAACTCTTTAAAACCAATATAAACATGAAAAATACCTTTTAAAACAAACAAACAAAATCTTAACCCCC
Source organism: Callinectes sapidus (assembly GCA_020233015.1). Classification (NCBI taxonomy): domain Eukaryota; kingdom Metazoa; phylum Arthropoda; class Malacostraca; order Decapoda; family Portunidae; genus Callinectes; species Callinectes sapidus. The sequence continues at coordinate 7,799,380 of CM035201.1, read as the reverse complement.
TAAAAAAATCACCCCTAACCTAATGTAACCTAACGTAATGTTAACCATCTTTTGCTGCTAGGACATGCAAAAACATCTTTTTAAAACCCTAAATCCACCTTCAAGAACCTTTAAAACTGCCTAAAAAACACCCCTAACCTAACCTAACGAAATCTAACGTCCCATTACAAGTGTCCCAGTGGTCCAAACTGGTGGTGTTCCCAGCGAGCAAAAAACATGAAAAACCTTAAGAAAGAATGTTAAACACCCTAAAAACACCCTTAAAAACCCTAAAACAACCTTAAAAAATACCCCCCCAAAACCACCCCTAACCTAATGAAACCTAACGTCCGTTCACCTCTAATCTTAAAAAAAAGTGAAACAAATGAATAAGAATTTCTCGGCAGGGTGTGTGAGGACGCCGCCATGTCGCTGTACGATGACATAGACACAGACAAAGCTTCTGGTGCGTCAGGCTGGGCGTCGGGGATCAAGCTTATGCACAACCAGCTGGCATTCAAGAAGGCCACCATTACAGCTGTAAGTCTTTGATTCTCTCTCTCTCTCTCTCTCTCTCTCTGTGTGTGTGTGTGCGTGTGATTATTTCTATTTTCTATATGCAAAAGTAGAGGAAATTAAAAACAAAATACTACTACTACTACTTTTTTTTCTACTTCCTCTTCTTCTTTTCTCCTTCTCCTTTTTCTTCTACTACCATTACTACTACTATTACTACAACTACTACTACTACTACTACTACTACTACTACTACTACTACAACAACTATCATCGCAGCCCAAGAGGGACCAGACAAGGCGGGTGTCCACTGCCAAGCTGCCCCCAGTGATTGACCTGAAGTCGCGGCGAGAGGAGGAAGACGCTGCCTCACAGTCCCTCTTCTTCCAGGGCCAGAAGGTGAGGCTCTGTGTATGTCCTGCCTGAGTCATGTCCCAGGGCCCATGTATTAACAAAGGTTCTTAATTATGTTGCTTTTTTTATCAGGCGAATTTCTTGTCTTAAAATCCAGCTTGATCTGAGATTGGTGTTGTATTATTAATGATCTCATCAGCAGTAAATTTGAAGGTGGTGATGAGATAATGGCTAAAGTTCAACACCAATTTTAACACGTTTAGATGGATTTTAAGATCAGAAATTCATCTAAAAAAAAGTTACATAGTTAAAAATCTCTGTTGATACAAACCCTGGCTTTTGTTATCCCGACTAGACAAAAAAGGTCCACATAGATGCCAGTCCCCAAGCAGGTCCGAGAAAATCTGCCAAAGGAATGGGATAAATGTCTTGAAAACCTCCCAATTAACCTCAGATCATAGGAAGATGGCAAATAGAGAAGCTGAGAAGTTAAAAAGAGGTTGTGCTATAAGAAAGACCATTATACCGATAAAGTTATATGCCCCCCAAAAACAGTAAGAAACCAGATTAACAGAAGGTACATGATACGACTGTCACCTTCAAAGCACCACCAATCTCTCCCGCTGGTCTGTGGTGTGGTGTGTGGTGTGTGGAGTGGTAGTGGGGCAGCCTTGTAGACAGGGAGGGAGAGGATGGGAAGTGTCAGGGATAAGAGGAAAACGCCCCACATTCTGAAACAATTTGCTCTCTCACCATGATGATTTTCCAAGGCCACAGAGACAACTAGCCAGGTCTTCAGTATAGCTTTTCCTTATAATAAGCTAGAAATCTTGCTAATCCATCACCAGAATGGTAAAAATATCCATGGAAAAACAGGAGTACCTTCAACTAGAACCTTTGGAAAGTAGTGATGGTGAGAGAGCCAAGCATTTCAGAATACAGGCCAAAGACTTGTATATTGTGTTTTATTCTAAACCATCGCAAATTTTAGCATTGGTGGACTGTGTATTTGGTGTAAATCTTGGGCCCTTATTCAGAAATGCTTTGCTCTCTCACCATGACTATTTTCCCAAGGAGATGATTAGCTGGGTTTTCAAGAGTGTTTTTCCGATTCATATTAGAGAAATCTTGTCACTCTGCCTCTAGAACTATAAAAGCATGTCAAAACTTGGAAATTTGGATGAAGCCTTCTGAAATACTGAAGGTAGAGTACAGATGTGTTTGAGAATATAAACTTTGATGTTACTGTATGTGTGTGTGTGTGTATGCCTGTCTGTGACGCTGGTGGCAGAACAGTGTGGTCTGCCAGTCACACCAGGCAGTGCATCACAGATCAACATGGCGGGGAGTGCTAGTATATTATGTTTCCCCATGCATTGCTCATAGTTGTATGTCTTTACTTCCCTGCATGGTGAGTGTCTTGAGAGAGAGGTCTACCTGTGTTGTGTCCTGACTTACCCACCCCCTCCCCCACTCCCAATGGTGCATGCAACTGTTGTTGTCATTATAAACCTTCTCTTATTTGTTGCTCATCAAATAATGTCTGATTTTTTAGATATATTTTTCAGAGATATTATTTATATGCTCATGTAATTTTAATGATCTTTTGGTCATGTTTACTGTCACTGTGTTGTAGTTGTATGCAAGTCCACTATCTATGTATTGTGTGTCTGTGTTGAGCCTTGCACTGCTCACCCCTGCCCGCGTCCACCGCCCTCACTGACTGACTCACCGACTGACTGAGACTGTGGCTGCAAACCCCCTGCTCCGTCACCACCACCGCTGCAGGGACACAGCAGACCCCCAGCGCAGTGTTGATTGACACTTGACACAGGACCAGCGCCACCACTAGTAGCACTGTGCTGCTGAGTACATGTTGTTGTTTGCTGTTAGTGTGTGTGGCAGTGTTGTCAGAGAGGAGTCATGACAAACACTGAAATAATACAAGTCACTGTGCATCACTTGAGCTGTCACTGCACACACACACAATGAGTTGCAGCGAGCAGTGTTGCCAACTATCCATCCAGGGAGCACAGAGGCGGCGTCCACACCTGTCTGTGTGGCGCGGTGTGTCTGTTGTGAATGTGTGGCGGTGATGGTGTGTGTGTGTGGTCCTGTATCTGCCGTGACTGCCCCGTGGCCCCTGTAATAATACCACCTGCCGTCCCCCAGCCTCGGGGGTGGACTCACCATGACGACTTTGACGGAACGCAGTCAGACGCGGTGAGTAGCAGTGAACCGTTCTTTTCTTACCTGTAATTCCTGTGATACATGTGTGCGTCTTACTGTTACTGACTGTCTTGTGTTGAGTGAGAGACATGCACACACACGTCCCGGGATTGCCCTCCTGCCGGCGTGTGTCTCTTGCACCCCACACTGCGCCACGCTCACCACACCCCCGCCAGGAGATAGCGACAAGCCCTCCTGTACTGCAACGAGCATGTCCTAGATACAGTACCTCCTAAATTGCCACACTGGTGATCCTCCAAGCACCGGTGACCAGTTGGGAGTCACCGGGTAATTGGCTTCCTGCAGCTTAGCACGTGTGAATTAGATCTCTGTGTGAATTAGTTTAGTCTCCCCAGAGTTTGGACAAGGCTGACCGTGCAAGTGCAAGTGGAGAGCTGTAGCATTGAAAGGGGTTGAAGTAGTGGTGAGAGGCTGTAGTGGTGAGGTGTTAGTGAGGCAGTGAGGGAGAGAGGGAGATTAGGACACTGATTCCCTGGGTCCATATCAACAGTCTTCATTATGTATATTTTCCTAGATGAATTCTGAGTCAAATCCATCCCTATATTGGTGTTGTATTTCTTCCATTATCTCATCAGCAGCTTCAGATGTACTGCCGATGAGGTAATGGTTACAGTACAACAATTTGGGGAGGTTAGGATGAATTTTGAGACTAGAAATTTGTCTAAGAAAAAGTTACATAGTTAAGAATCTCTGTTGATATTGCTTTAGAGAGGTGGACTGAGAATAAGTGTCTTGAAAACCTCCAAGTCATAGGAATGTGGTAGTACAGAATCAGGCAGGGAGTTCCAGCGTTTACCAGAGAAAAGGGTTGAATGATTGAGAGCACTGGTTAACTGGGCAGAATAGAAGAAAGTCTTGTGTACTGGGGCTAGGGGAGGAGGGGTTCAGAGGAGCAGTTAGCATGAAAGCAGTAAAGAAAAGTGATACAGCATTACCCCACTGAGGAACAGGCTGAAGACCGTTAATTAGAGAGGAACTGGACTAGGGGAGGAGGGAATCAGACAAGCTGTTGGCAAAAGCATTAGAGGAGAACAGGGGATATTACAGTGCCGAGAAACAGAGAAAGTGAGGAAATAATAACAGGAAAGAGAAACTCGGAAAACCCCCATAGAGAAGAAGCACCACCTGTCCGTCCTCACACACACGCACACACACACAGGATCTGCCAGCCACAGCACCTAACTTGACCTTTGAATGCAGGAATTTGCTCGCAGCGGCAGCGGGGGAGGTGGGTCACCCTACGTGGCATCCAGCGACCCTGAGTGGAGGTTTATCAATGAGTATGACCCATTATGGCCCAACGACTATGAGAAGGTCGTTAAAGGTAAGTCTCTCTCTCTCTCTCTCTCTTTCTCTCTAATCTAAGTCATATATGCAGTAAATATCTCCTTTTTAGCAACAAACGCCAGAATCTCAAAAAAAAAAGATGGAGGATTTCAGAAGCACAGCAAATAAATTGATATTAAAAGAATACTTCCTCCACAGACATGAGGGAAAGGAGAGACAGAGAGGAGGAGGAGACGAGACTGAAGGAGAGAGAAGAGAGAGATAAGAAGAGAAGAGACAGGTGAGAAGTAGTGTGTTTTACCCAGTTGAGGTTTACTGGGCTTATGTTAACCTGGTGTGGTCCCATTGCCATTTCTATCCTCATTTAATCTGTCTTTGAATTTGTGTATGCTCGTTGCTGTCATTATTATTTCTCCGGTTAGATTACGCCAGAATTAGTTAGTCCTCTGTGGAAAGCTGTCCGTGTGTGTGTGTGTGTGTGTGTGTGTGTGTGTGTGTGTGTGTGTGTGTGTGTGTGTGTACGCAAGCTTCCTGCCACTGACCTAACCTAACCTAATCTCACCTAATATTATTGTGGTTTTGTTTAGCAGGACTGTGGAGGAATCATCTGGGTTTGCTCGACTGAGAGAACCAGAGGAGGAGGAAGAGGAGGAGGAGCGGCCAAGGAGAGGTAAGGAGGAGGAGGAGGAGGAGGAGGAAGATAGCAAATAATAAAAACCAGAATATGACAAAAAAAAACCTTAAGAGATAAAAAAGAAAGAAAAATGACATACCTTAAGCCATATTTTTCCTCTTCAGGGGCAGGAGCAGCCATTGCCCCCCCGCCTTCCCTGGGGGCGGAGGAGGGGGCAGTGCCAGGAGGGGCCAAGGGGGCAAACTTCAGTGGTATGGGGGGTAGCACTGTGGCGGCTAAGATTATGGCAAAGTATGGTTTCAAGGTACGTATATGTGTGTGTGTGTGTGTGTGTGTGTGTGTGTGTGCGTGTGTGTTGTTATTTATTTATTTATTTCTCTCTCTTTCTTTTATCTCTTCTTCTTTCCATTTTCCTCTTTTCCTATTTATCTTCCTCCTCCTTTTCATTGTTGTGTGTGTGTGTGCATGTGTGTGTATTGTTATTTATTTATTTATTTATTTCTCTCCTAGTTATCTTTTCAACTTCTTTCAGTTTTCCTCTCTCTCTCTCTCTCTCCTCTCTCTCTCTCTCTCTCTTCTCTCTCTCTCTCTTCTCTCTTCTCTCTCTCTCTCTCTCTCTCTCTCTCTCTCTCTCTCTCTCTCTCTCTCTCTCTCTCTCTCTCTCTCTCTCTCTCTCTCTCTCTCTCTCTCTCTCTCTCTCTCTCTCTCTCTCTCTCCTATTTATCTACCTCCTCCTCCTTTTCATTATTGTGCGTGTGTGCGTGTTGTTATTTTTTTATTTATTTATTTCTCTCTCCTTTTATTTCTTCTTCTTTCCATTTTCCTCTCTCTCCTATTTATTGACCTCCTTTTCATTGTTTTTGTTACCCTTGGCCAGCTTTCCCTCTTATATAAACACCCTCATCTTTGCCACACAGGAGGGTCAGGGCTTAGGGAAGAGTGAGCAGGGCATAGTCAGGGCTTTGGAAGTGGAGAAGACCAGCAAACGAGGCGGCAGGATTGTCCACGAGTCTGACGAGCCCATACCACCCGCCCCCATGATGCCGCCCCCCATCGCCCCACCCCCCCGCCCCGCACCCCAGTCCGAGAAGCCCGAGGCGAAGATGGCTCATATTCTGCGTAACCCGTCCAAGGTTGCTTTGCTTAGGGTAGGTAGTGGTGGTGGTGGTGGTGGTGGTGGTGGTGGTGGTGGTGGTGGTGGTTCTCTCTCAGTGTTTTTTTTATCAGTTTATTTTTTATATTTTTTTTATTCTCTTTTTTTAATGTTTGTATGCATTGTTGTTGTTGTTGTTGTTGTTTATTGTTTGGTTTCTTGAGGAGTGTATATTTATTTCTTGACTTATTTCTTGTCAATGTTCCGGTTAAGTTGTGCTCTAATCATAATGCCGACTAAGGACCAGTAGTATTTGTAATTACGTATTGTGATGGTGCATTGTGGGTAAATTTCCTTTTTATTTTTTTGGGGGGGACATTTAATAAACTATACTATTTAAAAAAAATGATACAAACTAACCAGCAGCATTTATAATTATCATGGTGGTGCATTGTGGGTAAATTTCCTCTTTTTTGATGATAAGGGGGGGATGGTTTATATGTAGAGCATGGAAATAAAATCAACACTGAACACTTCCGCAGAACATGGTGGGTCCAGGGGAGGTGGATGACGAGCTGGAGCCGGAGGTGAGGGAGGAGTGTAACGGCAAGTATGGGGCGGTGGTGCAGGTGGTCATCTTTGAAATACCCAAAGCTGTGCCGGAGGAAGCTGTGCGGATCTTTGTGGAGTTCCAGAGGGTGGAGTCGGCCATCAAGGGTGAGTATTGGGGTCACCTTTAACTCTGTACGTGTGTCCTTAACCCCCTCAGTACTGGGATGCATTTTTATATCCATTGTTACTATTTGACAATTTTATACAGAAACATGTGTGGGGGATTAGAATAGTGAAGACTGGCCATTAATCTAACCTCCATAGAGCTTTCCTAATGTCAATAAAATGATTGATTGTACCCAAAATTGAAGGTAAAACTGCATCTCAGTACTAAAGGGGTTAATTTCTTCAGTATTGGGACACATTTGTACCAGTTTTACCGAGTTTTTGGATTTTAAGTGATTTTATTGACATAAGGAAGGTTCTATGAAAATGAGGAGATTATTGGCCTTTTTCTCCATTATTTCAATCCCCATATAAGTTTCTCAGGCTGTGTAAAATCAAGTAGCAAGCAGAATAAATGTAAGAATACATAATAGTGTTAAATTTCTACCTGTAGGTCCCCCTCTACCTATCTTCCATCTCATTCTTCTTTCTTCTCCCTCCACCTCACTCTCCACTCTTCTTCCTGCAGTTCATCGTCCTTCCTTCTTCCTCTACCTCACTCTTCTCTCTTCTTCTTCCACCTCACCCTCCACCGTTCTTCCTCCAGCTATTATTGACCTCAATGGGCGTTTCTTTGGGGGACGGCAAGTCAAGGCTGGCTTCTACGACCATGAGAATTTCAAGGCATATCGGCTCAACGAACGGTGCGACTAGACCACCATCCGTCATCACTGCCGCTGCTGCTGCTCTCCTCACTGCCACCACCACCACCACTACCTATGTCTTCTGTGTCAGTACTACCAGCAAATTATCTTTCCCTGTGATTTTCCTGTCCTTTCACTTCCCATCATTGCTGTTGTTTTCTTCTGTCTTTTTTTCTTTTTATGCAAGTGGGGAAATCTGGCCAAGATCAACAAAGACAGTTAAACAGAAGCCCACTTATATGCCAGTCCCCTAGCAGGTCTGGGAGAGTTTGCCCAAAGAATAGGATAAATATCGTGCAAACCTTCTCACCTTTTGAGTTCAGGTCATAGGAAAGTGGAAATGCAGAAGTAGGTTGGGAGTTCCTGAGTTGCTTTTGTCACCACCACCACCACCACCACCACCACCACCATCACCTGCATCTTCTATGGTATTTTTTTTTTTAACTTTTCACCAGTCTCAAGTTGGCTTTTCACATCCTTCCCACCTGTTAGAGTTTTCATTTCTGAGTAATTTGCTGCTACCAACAAGTTATCCTTTCTTGTGATTTCTTTTCCTTTTTTTTTTTTATTTTGAATTTAATGAGGGACAATGCAAGAAGCCATCAGGGCAACACATGGTACTGTTTTGTCCCTTACATGTGCCTTCCTGTATCTATCTGTCACATGTATCCATAAATTGATTCTCTCTCTCTCTCTCTCTCTCTCTCTCTCTCTCTCTCTCTCTCTCTCTCTCTCTCTCTATATATATATATATATATATATATATATATATATATATATATATAGATATATATATATATATATATATATATATATATATATATATATATATATATATATATATATATATATATATATATATATAATCATACATGCAGTTTTCCTATTCTCTTCGAGTCTGCCTTATTATTGATCACTTCTCTTAATTAATTGTTCATCGTCCTTCAGTCTACTGCCCCACCCTCCCTCCCTACATTTTTAAGGAGGTGACATGAGATGTTGAAGCTCAGCTAAGTTCAAAATGTTAGTGCGTTAGAAGAAATACAGGTTAAAGAATGTGTTCATATGCATTCCTGGGATAGTGCAGCATGGGGAGAAAAGGAAATAGGTCAAATATAACATCCATAGTGAAGCACATGTGAATTTTCGTATAGATGTGCTTCTGTTGATTTGCGTGGAGGCAGAGGAGAGGCATGGTTGGGAGGAGGTGGTCTGTGGCAGCCTCCTCATTGCTACTTTTGATAAGATACTGTAAAATGATTAAAAAAATACAATAAAACATGATGTGATGCCAGATTACCGGTTTTATAGTATCTGTTATTATCATTTGCCTCTTGACTACTAGTAGGTGTGAAGGGACAAGGTCAGGAAATATATTATGCAATGAGTTCCCTCATGTCCTTGCACTCTTGCACTGCGATACGGGACATCACTAGCAATGCACGAGATCTTTACTAGCATCTGCGAGAAAGAATGCATGGAAAAGAGTATATTTTACAATATCTGGCAAGTTTAGAAGTCTTAAGAGACTATGGAACAAGTAAAGATGTCGCAGTGATAAATTATTGGAAAAGGTGGAGAAAACAATAGTGAAAGTGTTAATGAATGATGCAATACGTTCAATTAATACACAAAAATACTGGAACATCTATCCATTACTAGTAAGTAGTTAAGTTTCTACAGTCTTTAAGTATTAAGAAGTAAAGTAGAATATTGTGTTTGAGGTTTGTGTCTTGTGAAGTTGAACAACGTATGCGCAGTGTTTACTAAGTGTGTGACTGTGTCCCCGGGTTAATGTCTTGAGTCAGTCACTCCTTCATTTTTGTGTATTGTGCGTCTTTTGAGTGAGTATTAAGAATGGCCTCTACTTCTTATTGTTTCTTACTTAAAGCTGGTTGTGAGAGGTGAGAAACTCGAAGGGTTGTGGCCTCGCTGTCCCGGTGTGTAGTGTGTGATGTGGTTTCAGCCTTATCCAAAGATCGGTACCTAATCAATACGGAAGTGTTACAGAAATGCTCCTTCCGCTCTCTCACCACTACTATTTTCAAAGGTCACAGAGAGTACAGGACAAGTTTTTTGGGGTGTTTCTCTTGTTAGTAATATGATAACCTTGTTCATTTGTCATTAGAACCATAAAAATACCCTTAAAAACTCGTGTCACTTAAACAGGAGCCCTGGAAGTGTTTCTGAAAGTGACGCTACTACTACTACTGCTACTACATCCGGTTAAGACAGTATGGCACCATGTTATTCCTTCATGGAAGACGACATATTGGCCAAGGGCAACAAAATGTTAGAAAAAAAGGTTTATTCGAGTGTCAATCCCTTAAGGCAAAGCAGAAAAGAATACTGAAAAGAAGATGAGTAGAAATCGTAGAAGTGTCTTGAAGCATTCCTCTTGCCAACCTTCTGATGAGTTTAATGTAACAACAACAACAAACGTATTAGTGTGAACAAAGACAATGAAAAAACTTGTGGATCCATTGAGCAGCAGGTGGTCGTGTTGGTGGCCTGGTACCTTGTCGTGGTCTGAATAAGTGACGAGGAAGGAAAGGAAGGAACAAGGATACGTGAGTACACCACTACAGTATTCTCTCTCTCTCTCTCTCTCTCTCTCTCTCTCTCTCTCTCCAAGCACAGGTTTTTCCAAGGCTGAATGCCAGTGTCACGACCTTGAAAATCTAGGAATGATATTTTTACCCATGTGGCTGCTGAATGTATTAGTTTGTTTTGATATGGTTCATTTAGATTATTGTTTGTTTGTGGCCTTCGTGACCGTTACTGCAGCAAAGGTAAATATATATATATATATATATATTTTTTTTCATTTACATGTTTTCAATATCATTATAATATTATCAGGAGTTAGTGAAGGTGTCTGGAATTTTGATAGTTCATGTATATATGGTAATCTTACTTTAGAACCGAAGGCGACTTTAAAAATTCCTCTATTGAAAAACTGTGGTCACGTAAATATACTGTGTGATTGCATCATATGACGTAAGCAGCTCGAACGTTCTAGAATCGTGACGCAAGGGAGTGCTCGGCTGCTCGCTAGAAGAGGAGTCATATAGTCTTCCTCCTGGGTAGAAGAAGGAGCTCATCTCGACTGGATATGAAAAAATGAGTGACAATGGAAAGCAAACCGTGCAGGAAATGCTTGAAGATAATGATGCAACGGAACAGAAACGGCGTGATGACGGAAAATTGAAGATGTTTTATATATTGTATATATTGGAGATGTTTTATATGTGGGTTTGTAAGATTCCACGCGGTGTTATTATCTTCCTTCTTGGCATCATAGTGGGTGGCTTGGTAGTAGTAATAATATGGTATACGCTGCCATACACTCGCGATGTTACTCCTGACTGTAACATTTCAAGCACTACTGACGTGCCACTGGAAACAACTGGGCCAATTAATACGTCAACAGTCATGAACGGCACAGAGGACGTCCCAGTTCTGCCTTCAACTTTGCCGCCGCCGTACGGCTACAGAGAGGCTTTACTTCAACAGCGGAAGCTCGAAAATGCTACTAAGGCCCGTATGCAAGAATCGTGGATGGTGCACCACGGCGTGGTTTTTCCGACCGTGGACATTGCGACGGTGGGGTATTCAAGAATCGCTCCACCGTGGAGAAGGCAGGCAGGTTCACCAACATATGCGAGTTAAGGACAAGGAGCGTGGTTGGTACGCCGGAGGCTCACAACATTGCTCTCCAGTTTCCCGCGAAATTTGTCTGCAATGGCATCACCTCCTGCTAAGGTAAGGTTTACTTGGTTTTTTACTCATATTTAGCAATGATGTCAGTCATTGACATAAACTAGAATATATAGGTCCGTATTAAACAATGTTTTAGGCAACTGGCAAAAATTTAGGCAAAATGTTCATCATTCAGAGATTTCTATGAGATAAGTGGGCCGCGTCACTAGGCTACGATGCTGGCGCCGCGAGACCCTTGATTTATTGGCCTTGTTTGAAGCATATAGACAATTGCTGCCTTCCACACCAGAGAAATATTATAGATATATTCTGTGTGGATACTAGGATGGTGTTGAACTCATAATGAGTGAATGGTTCAGCAGAGGTGGTCCACTAGATGCCCTTGCTTCACCACATACACGGCAGACTCCATTATTATTGGTCTGCATATGTACAGTAGATCCTAGTATCTTTGTCCTGAACGTGCATATAATAGAATAACATATAACCTGACAGAGGAACAATGAAACATTTGCAGAAACCCTAAACAAAAGTGTGTTTTTTTTTTTAATGTGTAGCAAACTTTATTAAGAAACTAAGTTCACCATATCACACAACATTAAATTGAATGTTGAAATTGTAAAGAATAACTATATATACAAATTTACAGACACTTCCTCTAGTGGAGAAGCAAAGGTCCCAGCTACTGGCCGTCACCCAGGAGAGGGAGGCTATCCTCACCTCCAAGGCCTCCAACCCTTAACTCCCAAGAATGAAAGCCAAGGCCTGTGCTGAAATTACTACTAGGTTCAATGCCTGTTTCCCAGGCAGGCCCTGAGCCATGGACCACCAAGCATCTCAAAAGAAGCTGGGACCATTTCAAGAGGAAGTATGTTTGATTTTCAAGTTATTTGTTTCATCTATGTATTATATTATACTCATTTGGAAATATTCCCTTTCTTTATAGCTGGCATGATTGTATATCTATGTTTTTTATTATACTCATTTGGAAATATTCCCTTTCTTTTTAGCTGGTTTACAATTGTATATCTAGATTTTTTATTAGTTTTTCCTTTTATAATGATCAATTTTTTATTAATTTCAGCACCACAAACAAGCTAGAATGTTATTTCATGAAACTACTTTTTATTGTTAATTTGATGGTAGTCAATATTATTCAATCTATAAACTAAAAGAGAGATGAGCTCAAGGTCTTGCATACATTACAATGACAAGCAAATTCATCCTCAATATTACATGCCAGAATTTTTAGGGTTAAGCAAAGAACTAGATTGTTTGATTATGGATAATGGACTAAAAGATCAGTGGTTCAGTGATGTGTAAATTAAAGAAAAGAATAGGTGGTTGTGTGTGTGTGTGATTTTTTTCTTTTAGTATTATATTTTGTGTGTGTGTATGTGTGTGTGTGTGTGTGTGTGTGTGTGTGTGTGTGTGAGTGCAAAGGAAATGTATTTTTTAATATTAATATATATATTCTTTGTATAAATAAAATTTTAATGAAATTCCCTTTTTTTTATTTCCACTGAATGCTTTCCTTTTTTAACATTGTAAAACAGAACAACTAAGCGTAAAAGTATTCACAGCCAATATGAATGTCAGTAAACTTAAGATAGTTACATATATATATATATATATATATATATATATATATATATATATATATATATATATATATATATATATATATATATATATATATATATATTACAGTTTCCTCACCAACACAAATAAAATAATAAGCATAGACTAGTGTCCTTAAAGAGTTAATCCAGAACCCTTTCCCCTCATAAAATACCACCTTCCAAAACTGTTCTGTCCGGTCACAAAGACCTCTCAGTTGGCCACTTGTTCCCAAGGCAAAACAGGTGCCTCTGTTAAAACTGAAAACTGTATGACCCCTAACCTTGTAATGGAGAAAGAACAGCACAATACAAACTTCCAAGTAGAATTGCATTGCTGTGGAAGTGGAATCCCATCACAAATGGGAGCAAGGTACAACTTAAGGGGTAAAATCATGCTGCAATCTCTGCTTGCCTGCTGTTACCTAATGCTGTGTTTTCTTGGTGGTCTGGTGCTGGGACATTTTCCACTACTCTGATCTCTGGCCCTTTCTCCACTGGCATTCCTGAGAGGTGTTGCTAGAATACTGAACCTCTTTTTCAATATTCCAAACATCCTCTCTATACAACTGCGGGTTTTTATGCGAGTCTGATCGAATTTTTCATGTGGTTCCCTTGGATTGGTATATGGAGTAAGGAGATAGGAGAGGCAAGGATAGCCACCATCACCAAAAAAGAAGCCTCGATGATGGCCGGTCTGAAGAGTCTGGCAGGAGCGAGACTCATTAAAAATTCTTGAGTCATGTACACTGCCAGGGCAGTTTACAACAACGCTTGTGTCCATGATAAAACTCAGCACCATCTCCACCACATTCTCTGATGGGATGAAAGTTCCGTCAATCCAACATATGCATGCATCCAGGCATGCCTGCTTTGGTAGAGAAGGCTTACATGATGGTACACTTCTCTTCTGGTGTAGGGAACCTGATATGCCTTGCCGAGACTTCCGTGATGGCATAGACCACCCTCCTGATGCAGCAGCCTGCACTGGCCTGCGACATTATCAGCAACTAACAGTTGCAAACCAGGCGAGATACGGAAATCTGGAAATATTAATGACTACGTTTTAGTTTAAACACATGTACATATGTGTTGTATAATTTCATCACATGGCATATTACTGAAAATATTGATCTTCATACTATCTAAGTAAAAATTTTGGATACATCAATCTTCCTTTAGTTGTTTTCTCTATCAAAAGTTCTGAGTTGCTTCTTTCAAAGACTAATTTCATTATGCATGAACAGTCTGATCACTAACTTACCAAACAAGTGAACAAATATATATAATTTTTATTACTATTACACTTAACTGATGAGAATTTACCAGAAAGATAAGATATTGATATTTTAATACCATTTGGTTGAAATCCCCAACATTTAATTGATGGTTAGCTTTATTTAATAAAATTTTCTGGTGCACAGCTTCACTATAAAAAAATGTGGCTGGATTTACATCAATGTTCAATGTTATCTATGTTTTTTCATTTCTTTTGTTGAATGTAATGCACTACTGGTAACAAATTAACATATTTTTTCTCTAATATTAACTTTTTTATATGGCTGACACTATAGAACTACTGTGTTTGGGGGAGAAGTTGCCCATAGCTGGTCTGCTTTCTGCATCAATGCTATGCACAGGCACACGGCTAATACGATTAATTTACATATGAAATGTTTTGTTATCATTGAAATAGTAATAATAACACTAGTTTTCCTCTCGTGGTAATAAGAATACTACCGCTCCCTGTGGCCAGTTTGGTTTCACTGTGTTTGATGTGTTACACTTACCTGATTCCCTGTATTGTTACCATTTTACACTTCTACCACTAAAATATCACTTTTGGCAGTGTTGGTTATCCACTTAAAGCACTATATTAAACAAAAAATGGAAAAAAGTAAGTGATGAATCACACTGTGGAGACCCACGGACACTCCTCACCACTTACATCACTTGAATTATCCTTCCTACATCGTATTCCAGCATAAATATGACACAAATATATTCCTAGTATATGGCAGTAACTCCTTAACTTGTTAATAACTCACCTATGAGGGTGTAAAGAGAAAGAAGTCCAACTTTGTGGGTAGAGCGTGGACCGTGGTACCAGCCGTGGTAGCAGACGACGGTGGGACGATTCTTGAATACCGTGCTACGACGGTCGGGATACGACGAGCGTTCTTGCATACGGCCCTAAATGCCACGAGCCAGAGATACACGTAATTAATGTGATAAGTGAATTAGAAGGGTGGGATTCCCTTAGCGACAAAGATCTGTGGCGTCCAATGGTTGCCGTCTATCGATGCCCGCCTTATGCACTGTGCTTAAGGGGGAAGCAGTGCCTGCCATCCAAGGTAAAGCACACCACCTACATCGTGGAATATTTGGAAGGCAACCAACGGAAATATGCAAAGAGAAATCTGACGGAACACGTGGAGTGTTCTTGTGAATTTGAGTGACAATTATGAAATGACACGTCAACTATTTTCCACCTCCCATAAGCTGGGCAGCATGTGCAGGACAACAGATAATGGACCAGCGGGTGGAGGTTGTGCCTCCCGCAGTGGTCGCTGTACAGGGCAGCAGGCAGCTTCCCTGCTCCGCTGAACGCATCGTAAGCATTATATTGTTATGCTGAGTGTAGGACATCTTGGTCACGGACATTTTGGCTACGGACGTTTTGGTCATTGGCCACCAAACTAGGACGGTTTGGCCACGACAGCAAACCTTTGGAGGATGTTTTGGCCACGGACATTTTGATTTTAACCTAACCTAACCTAACCTAACCTTTTTTTAATTTAAAGAATATTATTGTTTTTACATTAAAGAATACTTTTTTTCTTCATGTTTTGTCCCGTGGCCAAAATATCCTACTTTCCGTGGCCAAAAAGTCCTCGGGTGGCGATTTGGTGGCCAATGTGTCCGTGACCAAAACGTCCGTGGACAAACTGTCCGTCTTCCGTTATGCTGGCCCCCCCTGTCCACACACACCAACACACAGCTTCCAAGGCGACGACAGGTACACTCTTACCAAGTACCAACAGCGTCACCCTCAGGACAGCATACAGGACAGGGTCGGCAGCACACACACAGGGACACTTCTCGGCGAAGATTCGTGGCTAGCAAGGCGAGCGAGGTACAGACCCACAGACCCCAGACTTACTCAGAGAGGCAGGAATACAGTTAAAGGCAAGGCACAACTTCCTTACTTTACTGGCACACAAGACAGGAGTGCCAGTGAGGGGACTGGGGAGAGAAGAGAGAGGAAGAGGTTGGGGCCCAGTGAGGTGAGAGGACGCCAGCCTGCCCTGCTCTCCCTGAGGATGAGAGCGCCTGCCTGTCTCCCCTGAGGACGCGAGCCTGCCCTGCTCTCCCTGAGGATGAGAGCGCCTGCCTGTCTCCCCTGAGGACGCGAGCCTGCCCTGCTCTCCCTGAGGATGAGAGCGCCTGCCTGTCTCCCCTGAGGACGCCAGCCTGCCCTGCTCTCCCTGAGGATGAGAGCGCCTGCCTGTCTCCCCTGAGGACGTGATCCTGCCCTGTTTGTGTGGTGGTATAAGTACTGTGTGACATCCTGACCCGCGGGCCGGCGGCAGAAACTATTTGCTGACAACAGCCCCCCTTTCCCTTGAGTCGCCCCTCTAGCCGCGTCCTAGTCGTGTCCCTTCTACTGGCCAATCAGGCACAAGATATCCACCTGGCCGCAAACTACCACTTCTGCACCAATGTCATCATTGCCAATCTGGTAGCATTGCCAACGCTATCTTCACACTAAGCGCCGCCGCAACAATATGTATTTTCTTGTGTTTAATGAATAAATGTATGTAACTTGTATAGTACTTAATGAACCCTTAATACAATGTAGTGGTTACTGTTACGCCGGGAACACACTTGGCGTTTTTGTTCCGATAGTTTTTTTACCGTCGCCGCCGTACCAGTATGTGGCGCGTGGGAAGATATTGCGACAGCTATGGTGTCATAGAAATTAAACGATGCTAGAGGCGAAAAAGCATAACAAAGGTGTCATAGAAATTCTAAAAAGCACAGCAATGGTGTCATAGAAATTCTAAAAAGCACAGCAATGGTGTCAGAAATTCTAAAAAGCATAACAAAGGTGTCATAGAAATTATAAAAAGCACAGCAATGGTGTCATAGAAATTAAACGATGCTAGAGGCGAAAAAGCATAACAAAGGTGTCATAGAAATTATAAAAAGCACAGCAATGGTGTCATAGAAATTCTAAAAAGCACAGCAATGGTGTCATAGAAATTCTAAAAAGCATAACAAAGGTGTCATAGAAATTATAAAAAGCACAGCAATGGTGTCATAGAAATTCTAAAAAGCACAACAAAGGTGTCATAGAAATTATAAAAAGCACAGCAATGGTGTCATAGAAATTCTAAAAAGCACAACAAAGGTGTCATAGAAATTATAAAAAGCACAGCAATGGTGTCATAGAAATTCTAAAAAGCACAACAAAGGTGTCATAGAAATTATAAAAAGCACAGCAATGGTGTCATAGAAATTCTAAAAAGCACAACAAAGGTGTCATAGAAATTATAAAAAGCACAGCAATGGTGTCATAGAAATTCTAAAAAGCACAACAAAGGTGTCATAGAAATTATAAAAAGCACAGCAATGGTGTCATAGAAATTCTAAAAAGCACAACAAAGGTGTCATAGAAATTATAAAAAGCACAGCAATGGTGTCATAGAAATTCTAAAAAGCACAACAAAGGTGTCATAGAAATTATAAAAAGCACAGCAATGGTGTCATAGAAATTCTAAAAAGCACAACAAAGGTGTCATAGAAATTATAAAAAGCACAGCAATGGTGTCATAGAAATTCTAAAAAGCACAACAAAGGTGTCATAGAAATTATAAAAAGCACAGCAATGGTGTCATAGAAATTCTAAAAAGCACAACAAAGGTGTCATAGAAATTATAAAAAGCACAGCAATGGTGTCATAGAAATTCTAAAAAGCACAACAAAGGTGTCATAGAAATTATAAAAAGCACAGCAATGGTGTCATAGAAATTAAACGATGCTAGAGGCGAAAAAGCGCAATGCGCTGTCATGACTTCATTATTGAGGCAGTAAAACAAATTGACAAAAGAATTGATAAGACAACCATGAAACTGAACTACATTAAATATCTTAGTCCACAGAAGTGTCTCAGCCAGGTTAGGCCAAAATTTACTGATCTCCCTTTAGTAAAACTGGCAAGAGCAGAGAAATTTGATATCCACAAAGTTGAAAACCAGTATGAACGCATAGCTGTGAAAACTGATTGGGGTGCAAAGTTTCCTAACTCAGAAATACCAACTGAGCCAGTTGTCTTGGACTAAAGTTCTGAATTTTGAGAATGCAGTCGGAGAGAAGTGTTACTAAGAGGTTGCAACTATTTCACTGAACTCATACTGCATTCCTCTAAGCACTGCCTTCGTTGAACGGGTGTTCTCTCATGTAACTAATATAAAAACCAAAGCCAGAAACAAATTGAGCACTAACTAGTTCTCTCGACTCTATTGTAAGGATAAGAACACACTTACACAACAAGGATATCTGTTGCCGTAACTTTAAAGTCACAGACAAAATGTTAGCACTCTTAAGTCAAGCCAGATGTACCGCGGCACAGCAGAGATGAATGTACCGGGTGGAACTGGGGAAGTAGATCAGCAGGCAGCAAGTACCTCAGCAGCTTCAGAAGGGGATTCATTTGAAGAAATCCTAGCACTTGAATATTATAATGCATCTATAGATAAATTTGTAGTGAATATTGCATTATTTCACGACTACATCCATTTCTGCATATTACATTTTTCTTTCGTTACTACTTGTCTTCTTGGGGGGGCAAATGTCCTTTTCCTCACTGTAGTATCTGGCAACCCTGTTGTCCAGTCTGCCGCCGACCAGCGTTGTGTATGTGGTGAGACGCTCTGTTGTGTGTTTTTTTCATGGCCGAAGAAGAGCTTGCGATTGACAATGAATTATTGATTCACTTAGTTCAAGAAAGGCCTGTGCTATGGGACAAAACTTTAGAAACTTTTAAAGGTAGGATCGGCACGAGGAATGCGTGGTATGAGGTTTGCCTACATCTTACGAATGATTTTGATAAGCTGCAAAAATAAGTATTTTTTCGTTTTCTCTTTAATCGACGACGATATAACAATAATGCTAGATGTTGTTCTCTATACATGTTCCACAGCACTAGTACCTTGTTGCACGGTGGTCAGTGATCAAATGAGTGGCGTCGGTGAGAGACGGAGGTATGTTAGAGCGGCGACGGGAAAAAAAATCCGACGGAAAAAAAAAAAAAAAAAAAAAAACGTGTATTCCCGCTTCATAATATTAAAGCGGACGCCAAGTGTGTTCCCGGCGTTAGTTTACTGGCACACAACAGAGTAAATACAGGGTGGCACACAGCAGGGCAGGATTGGGTCTTCCGTGGTGCAGGTGGTAGCTTCTCAGGGAGAACGGGAGAGGGAGACGTCCTCTCCTTCAAGCCGGGCTTGCACGTCTGGCTACTGGCAGAGCAGGAGTGAGAGCGGGCGGTGTTCTCACCGGGAACCAGCAGGATCCTGCCAGGGTGACCTTCGCACCCACCGCCACCCACGTCAATCTTCTCTCTGTCTCTGCCACCCACCCAGCTACTACTACTGTCCTTGCCACCGGCTCACTACTCGGCGTGATTCACCCTGTCCTCCCATTACCGCTCGGCGTCTCGTCTCTTTCCCGTCCCAGACACGTTTCTTCTGGCCAATCAAGGACGAGGTATCCACCTGCCCGCAAACTGCGGCCATCTCTACCACTTCTACACCGAAGTTAGCGTTGCCATTCTCTGACACTGTTACCACCGCTATCTCCACTCTAGGCGCCGCCGCAACGTTATTATTATCATCACTATTATGTATAGATTTTTTTTTTTTTGATGATACAATAGTCATTAGGTTTGAACATGTGTTAATGAAAAGACTAGTACCTCATTATATAAAAAAGAGAAACATCAAGCAGAAATATCACACTGTTTCAAATAGATGGCTTACAGTGTTATCAATGAAAGCAAAATGTTTATGTAGCCCATGTTTTAATAATATACAAATAAGTGTTTTCTCTAGAAATGTGTACGTATTTATTAAAAGACTAGTGCCTCATTGTAATAATTATAGGAAAGAAGCGTTGAGTAGAAATATCAATGATAATGATGATGATAATAATAATAATAATAATAATAATAATAATAATAATAATAATAATAATAATAGAATAGTAATAACTAATAATAATAATAATAATAATAATAATAATAATAATAATAATAATAACAATGATAATGATAATAATGAAAATAATAATAATGAAAATAATAATAATAATAATAATAATAATAATAATAATAATAATAATAATAATAATAACAATATTTAAAGTAGTAGTATGATTGTGCATTACTGCATATCATAGGGAAACATTTCCATTTTGCCATTTCTTCTGTAGGAAGCCACCAGGTGCGATGTACACACCCACTCCCACAATGGTTGACTTGATCCAACAGAGAACACTTGTTCTCTGTTATAATTATAACATTCACCTCAAGGCGGCTTTGTCTATGAGGGAGGGCGCGGGTGGCGGGTGGTGGTCGGCGGTCCATGCCATGGCCAACATGCCGTGCAGGACTGCCCTGGACAACGGGCAGCGGAGGTAGTGGTTGTGGCAGGCTGCTGCAGGCCTCTCTGCTGAACCGCCAGCCTGCAGGGCCTGTGCGAAGGGCACACTGGCGAGGGTCGGGGTGGTGGAGATGTCACCAAACAGGTGCATGAGAAGTGCCTGATGGGAGGAGCGTTCCTCCTCCGGCGTGGCCTGCGTCAGGCACAGCAGCTTGAGCAGACACCCGTTTGGATCAAGCCGCGTCACGCTGGCCAGCAGGGCTTCCTCCCCCTCCTCTTCGGTGACAGCGTCCCCTACAGCGCGGCGGTAGCGGCGCCATCCCCCATAGTGTCCTCTGCGGTAAGATCTTCTGTAGCCGCCCCCTCTGTGGCTACCAAGCACGTACCCTGCCACGGCGGCGCCCTTCAGCAGTGCCAGACCCCCGAGGAACTCCAGGAACTGCGCATGACTCACGACCAGGCAGGACACCACCACCGCCCCCAGCAACAGCCAGCGGTGGTGCATCTGTGGGGAGTATAGGGATGAGAGATGCTACTTTTTTACATTTTTTTATCACACACACGCACACACACACACACACACACAGACGATACCTTATAGTTCCAATGGCCTTGACCACTTTATAAATAGATGGAGTGAGGCGCCTTGCTGGCGGATGGAGGGTAGCGCGGGAATGCCAAGCTAGGAGAGGCAGTGACACCCGCTGGGCTATCAGTTCTATGGGGCGGGCGGGCTGAGGTACAATGAGTGAGTGAGCGAGTGAGGGAGTGGTGGGAACTGCTTCCTGCCTCACGATCCGCTGCTGTCTTCTTTCCTTCTTCATGATGCACCCTCCTTCCTCTCCTTATATAGGCAACTCTCTCTCTCTCTCTCTCTCTCTCTCTCTCTCTCAATAATAGGTCATAGTATTCTTGTTATATCCTTGGTTTGGTACTGCGAAGAGAGAGAGAGAGAGAGAGAGAGAGAGAGAGAGAGAGAGAGAGAGAGAGAATTCGGTATATATTAGATTTTTTTTGAAGTTTTTTTTAATTCTGATAACTTTGGAGAAGAAACCAGAAGACAGTGATAGTAAACATCTTTGACTTGTTTGTTTGTTTGTGTTTGTTTGTTAAATCTTTGTCTATTTTCTTTGCTGTATCTATCTATCTATCTATCTATCCACTTTCTTTCATTGCATTAGTTTATTTTAATCTTTGTCTGTTTTCTTTGTTCTTTCTATGTATCTATCTTCCTTTCTTTTCTTTTTTTCTTATTTACTTATTTATTTATGTATCTACTTATTGTTCGTTTTTTTTTTTTCATTAGAAGTCATTGAGCGAATATTGTGAAAAGAAAATAGTGAAGGAGATTTTGAAGTACTTTCCTTAACAAAAACTTACTTACTTACTTATATACTTACTTTGTTAAATAAAACTTACTTTAAAAATCTTACGTACAAAATACTTCAAAATAATAAAAAAAAACTTATTTACTTATAAAAAACTTACTTCAAAATAATAACAACCTTCCTTACTTATAAAAATATTCTTAAAAAAAACTTTTTAAAACTACTACTATTACTATTTTATCTACTTATACTTGAGTTCTATTTATGTATCTACTTTCAGAGAGAGAGAGAGAGAGAGAGAGAGAGAGAGAGAGAGAGAGAGAGAGAGGGGGGGG
>CM035201.1:7706412-7725484 GCA_020233015.1 Callinectes sapidus | reverse complement strand
TACTGTTTGTTGTTGTTTACCATGTTACCCCCCAATGCCTCCCCTTCCCCTCTCCCCCCTCCCCCATACAATGCCATTCCCCACCCCCCCCATCCCCCATTCCCTCCTCATTCCTCCTGCCTCCCATTTTCTTTTTTTCCAGCAATTTTTCCATTAGATAATAGTAACCCAAGTTAGTTCTCCCCCGTGGTAGCTGTAGATGTTGCTTGTGCCTTCCCTGACCTGCCTGAAGATTAAACATTAGCTAATCACTCAGTACTGGGATGCATTTTCTTATTTATTCCATTATTTGTTGATTTTATGCAGCTTCAGAAACTCATATGAAGGATTAGAATAGTAGACTGTGGTTATTGATTTTCTGACCTCCATAGATCCTTCATAATGTTGATAATTGTGTTTTGTTGTACTCAAGTGGTAAAAATGTGTCCCAGTCCTGAAGGGGTTAAATGTTTGAAATAAGAAGGTTGCAAGCTGATTTAAACTTGACTTTTTTAAATACAGCACAGTTTTTTTCTCTCTCACCAGTGGACTTCATGCCTAATGGAGTCTTAACAGTAATCTAGAATGTTAAGTTATTTAGTAATAGTGATGATAATATTAATAATCAGTTATGTATTAATCAACTCCTTTTTCTTCTTCTTGATATTCCTTCACTTGTATTTGATATTGTTGTTGTTTATTTAATGTCAAGTCATAATGTGGTGGTTTATTAGTATTGTGAACTCTTGAAAGATGTTTTGAAAGAGTTTTTTTATAATGCTTTAATAAGTCCAGATTTTGTCATTAAGCTTCAAGATATTTCATTGTTGTAAGTTTATCACAAAAAGAATGACTAAGATAAGGTCAAGTGTTTTCATACCAGATAAATATTAAGTTGCATTTCTTAATTAATTAGAAAAAGACCTGCAAACATTTTCACTTTACTTATAAAACTTTACAAAACATTACTAAAGCATTATTTTCTTCTACCCCATGTTCCCATCTCCTTCCCTTGTCTTTGCTCCCCATCCTTCTCTCCTAAATCCATTCTTTCCTTTTCTCCCCATCTTTGCATTATTTCCTCTCTCTCCTACCATTTTCTTCTGTCTTTTTTCCCCATTCCTTGTTTTTTTCTCCATTTTTGCTTCCTTTCATCTCTCATCCCTTTACCTTATTTCCTCCTCCTCCTCCTCTTTATCTCTCCTTTTCTTTTCCTTCTATCCATATCCTTGTTTTCCTTCCTCCCTAATCCCTATCTTATTGCATCCTCCTCCTCTGTTTCTTCTTTCCTTCCTTTTTTCTATTCTTCCTTCATTCCTTCGTTCCTCATCCTGCCCCTCAAACAGCCCCACATCCGCATTTGGGACAGTGTTAGCCTCCACACCCTTCATGTGCTTGGAATCAGTGACATCGAGAGGTCTGTGGCTTGCCTGGCATTCTCCAAGGCTGTGAGTACCTCTTGTGTTTGTTGGTGATGGTGGTGGTGGTGGTATTGTGTGTGTGTGGGGAGGTAAAGTTGTTGCTGTGTTTGAGTGTGGTGTGACTGGGAGAGGTTGAGGGAGGAGGGTGTGGGGAGATTGAATGACTGACTGTATGAATAAGGAGAGGTAAGGAAGTGGTAGGTTAGGGGGGAGACTGATTGACTCACTCCCTCACTAATTAACTGTATGACTGACTGACTGAATGACAAAACTATGAATGAATAACTTAACTTAATGTCAATTTATCTCCTCCCTCACCCTCATTTTCTGAACATTGTGACTTAACTGTAGGAATAAATAGACAAATAACTGTATGAATCACTCGGTAACTATATGAATGACTTTAGAAACTATGTAACTAACTGACAAACAAAGAGCATAGCCTTGTCTTCACGCCTCGGCACAACTTAAGTACAGCGACTCAGCATAGCCTTGGCACCCCCCCCTTCCTCACCCCCTCACTGCCTCTCTGTGTTAATGACTTGGCTGGGGGGGGTGGTGCTGGTGGCTTCACTGTCCAGAGCATTAGAAGACTTAAGTGCTGTCATTATGTTTCTTTTGGTTACCTTGAATGAGTGAGTGTCAGTATTTCTGTTTTTATTTTATTTTATTTTTTTTACAATTCAGAGCTATCAAGAGAGTATTTAGAAATCTTGTGGTAGTTGAGACAGAGAGAGAGAGAGAGAGAGAGAGAGAGAGAGATTTAAGTGTTTCCATGTATTACAAGTCTTTCAAGGATGTTTTGTCATTAAATTTCTTCTGGTGCCCTTGAGAGAGAGAGAGAGAGAGTGTAAGTTAGCATATATATTACAGCCTTTCCATCCGTTTTAATTTATTTATTTGTTTATTTTCTATTACAATCCTAAGAGCATTTGAAATTTGTGTCCCACCTGAGTACTGATCTCCATTGTGTGTCCAGGATGGCGGCGGCCTGCTGGTGGCGGTGGACGAGGCCCCGGACCACAACATGTCTGTGTGGGACTGGTCCAGGGGGGAGAGAGGCTACAAGCTGCTGGAGACCAAGGTGAGGAGGGCAAAGAGTCACCACCACCACCACCACCACACTCACTCACTCACTCATATACATTAATATCACTAACACAACACTGTCACTACCACACTCACAATTCATACCACTGACATCATCACCACCACCACACTCAGATCCACACATAAGCACTTCTTTTCTCTAATATTTACCCTAAAAGCACCAATATTACCAACAAACACACACACACACTGGATAGATGAGAAGACACTTAATTAAAGAAGATCTGGAAGAGTCGGTGATTTAAAGTTTGGACATTGGGAAGTACAGTTTTCCACATAGAACTTTGAGTATTTAGAACAGATTAAATGAAGAGGTTGTTACTGCATCCAACATACATAAATTGAAGGAAATGTTGAGAATAAATGGAGACAAGACACTATGAACACTGTATAATATAACTAGGTAAATACACACACTACCACCACCACCATCATCTCTCCACCTCACACCATCTCTCCACCACAGTGTTCAGCGGACCAGGTTCTCGCCGTGGACTTTTCCCCAATGGACCGCAGCACCATCATCACCTGCGGCAAGAACCACATCTCCTTCTGGAGCTACGACAGCGGCATGTTGGCCAAACGCATGGGCATCTTTGAGAACCGCGAGAGGCCAAAGTATGTCACCTCCATCTCCTTCACTGACACCGGGAATGTTATATCGGGAGACTCCAACGGAAACCTGCTTATCTGGCACCGTGGTAAGTGTGCGTGTCTGTGTGTGTGTGTGTGTAGAAAGGAGATGAGAGGAAGAAAGTGCAAGGAATGGAAGAACAGTAAGCAAACAAGAGGAGGGAAATAGAGATGAAGGAAAGGAAGGTGTGAGGAATAGAAGAATAGTGAGAAAGGAGACCTATATTCTTCCTTCTTCTCTTTCTACACTTGAATTTTTCCTGTTTTCCTTCCAATGCTCCTAACACCCAGCCTTTGCAACCCTCAGGAGGCAACACCGTGAACAAGATGGTGAGGGGCGCCCACGAGGGACCCGTTTTCTCCATCCTGGTGCAGAAGGACGGGACAATCATCACAGGAGGGAAGGACGGCAACATAGTGGAGTGGGACCGCGACCTGGAGCGCACTGGTAACGTGATGCAGGTGCCGGAGCAGTACGGGGCGCCTCGTGTGGTGACCAGCGGCCGTGGCTCCCAGCTGGTGATCGGCACTATCCGCAACTGTGTGCTGGAGGGATCATTCACCTTTGATATGCGTCCCGTCATGCAGGTGAGGTGGTGGTGGTGGTTGTAATGGTGAGGAGTGTTTAGTTTACTTAGAGAGGGATGTAGAAATGTCCTTGATGCTGAGAGAAAGACAGACTTGTAGAATATCCACTATACCTCAAAAAACGTGTGAGAAGAGAACAATAACATTCCGTCACCTAACCTGCACACTGACTCCCGGTGTTCCCAGGGCCACACTGAGGAGCTGTGGGGTCTGACGCCTCACCCCAGCCACCACCAGTTCCTCACAGCTGGCTACGACCGCACCTGCTACCTCTGGGACACCATGGCACACACCATCGTCTGGAGCAAGGACATTGGGGTAAGAACACCCTGTATGCTCCTCTTCCATCCCCTTCCTTTCATACAGCACCCATCATCTTCCATCCACCCAGGTCTCTTCCTTGCCTTATCACACACACTCTCTCTCTACAGGAGCCAGTTCAGTCCGCAGCGTTCTCCAACAACGGGGACATAGTGATCGTCGGCACCACCAGTGGGCGGTGGCTGGTGATGGACGCTGAGACCAGAGAGATGTACTCCCAGCACCAGGATGGCAATGAGCCTATACAAGTGAGTGCTGGGGGACGAGGGAGGAGTGGACTAAAGAAAGGATGCTGGGAGTGTTGAGAAAGAGGGAGGGATTAGATGAAAGAGGATGCTGGGTGGGATTAGCAAGGAAGAAGGTGTAGGTAAGAGTTAAAGTAAAGATTAGATTAGATTAACAGAAGAAAAAAGCAATTACTAAAAATAACTTGAGGAAAACATATCAAGGAAAATATTAAAAGAACCCCAAAATTAAGAAGCAAAGCAATTATTATCATAACAAACCAGAAATTAGCACAGACACTATTTAAAAAGACCAAAAATGAATAACTTTGATGAAGAAGCAAGGAAAAAGACTAGAAAAATCAAACGTGAGATTAGGTAGAAAAGAAAATGTAAGGAAAACAAAGCAAACACACACACAATAACCTCCACTAACCAAATCTCTCTCCCTTCCTTCCCACAGGTACTCAGGTTCTCTCCCAATGGTCAGTACCTGGCGGTGGGGTCACGAGACAACCATATCTACATGTACCAGGTCACAGAGGAAGGCCGCAAGTATTCCAGGATGGGCCGCTGCCAGGTGGGTGTGTGTGTGAGAGAGAGGGGCTGTGAAGAATGACAGGTTAGGTTAGGAATGCTTAGGAATGTAGATGATAGTGGTGTGGAAATGCTGGTGATCTGTAGAAAGCTGATAGATAAAGTTGTGTGGAGTGTGTGCTTTTTTTCACCATATACAATAATAAATTAGCTTCTTAAAAATTTCCTTATTGTCTACTACTACTATTACTACTACTTTTTCTATGGTATGGGACAATTTCTTCTAGTAATAATCCCTAACATCTTAAAACTTTATAAATACAGCAAGCCTTCTTTTGTGTATGACATTTGCATTATTGTACCTCAGCCTTGAAACTGTTGCCTCATTTAAAAGTAAGCCTCTCTGTGTGTGTGTGTGTGTGTGTGTGTGTGTGTGTGTGTGTGTGTGTGTGTGTGAAGCCTTCCATCTCCCTGCCTTAAGATGTTGTTGTGCCTTCCCTTCCATGCTTGCTTACGTAGAACAAACCCAGAAAGGCAAGGTACCAAATTATGCCTTCTATGGTAAGTAAGAATGTGTGTGTACGTACATGTGTGTGTGTGTGTGTGTGTGTGTGTGTTACTATGGTGGCTTAATGTTGTAAATTATTCTGTCTCCACTTTCTTTCTCTTTCCCTCCTTGTTTTCTTTTCCTTCATTCTCTCTCACACACACTTTTTCCCTAATGTTGTAAATTATTCTCTCTTCACTTTTTCTTTTTTTTCACATTCATAAAGATTCTTTATTTCTCTCTTTTTTTCACTTTCATTCTTTATTTCTCTCTTCCTTATTTCTCTTTCTCTTCTTTACCTTCATTCTCTTCTTTCATACACACACACACACTATTTCCCTAATGTTGCAAATTATTCTGTGTTTTCCCTCTTTCTTTCTCTTTTTAACTTTCTCTCTTTTTTTCTTCTTTACCTTCATTCTCCTCTGTCATTCTCTCTCTCCCTCACACACTGACCCACAATTTCCCTTCTCTCCTCAGGGTCACTCGAGCTTCGTGACTCACCTGGACTGGTCAACGGATAGCCAGTTCCTGCAGTCCAACTCTGGGGATTATGAGCTGCTGTATTGTGAGTACCAAGCCGGCTGTACTGTTGTGGCCTTGGGTGGTTCTGTTAGGTTGGCGATCCGAGCAGGGTTGGATGGTCGTGGGGTTGGACTCTGCAATCGTGGGTCTGGGGTGAGGTGGGTGTTGGGGCTTGCTTGAGGTTCTTCTGAAATTAGGAGTTTGTGAGTTAAGAATTGTGTTGTGAGTGTTGATGGGTGTTTTGTGACTAATATTGCTAAGATTTATCGGGTTGTTAGTTTTGTGTCTAATATTGTTAAGAGTTTTTTTTAATGACAGTGTTTTGAATTTAACGTGAACAGAAAAGCTAGAAAAAACAGCACATAAAGAGACAAGCAAGAAAATACAATACCACATTAACACACAAAACCTTAATATCCTTCATAATTTACTATCAAATGTATCAATCTATGGCTATTGATACTTGTTATAAAAAAAGCAATGCCACAACACACAAGTCAAAAAAACTATACATAACAACACAAACCAAAACAACAACACACATTAAAACCAAGAAAAGCAATACAAGAGAGAGAGAGAGAGGAACAACAGACTTACCAGACAAACCTCCTCAGGGAACGCTGGTCTGTGCCGTCAAATAGTGCAGACGTCCCAGATGCGTGACGTAGAGTGGGCCACCAGCTCCTGCACCCTCACCTTCAACACGCTGGGCATCTGGCCGGAGGGAGCCGACGGAACGGACGTCAACACCTGCACCCGCGCCAACAATGATTCTGTGCTGGTGACTGGTGATGACTTCGGGAAGGTTAAGGTGTTCAGTAACCCAGCGTGCTTCCAAAAGGTGAGTGGTGATGGTGGTGGTAGTGGTGGTGGTGAAGGGGAGTGAGTGAGTAAGGAAATTAGCAAGTGAGGAGGACTTGGCTGGTTACTGAACAGTCTGAGTGAGGTCTTTCTTCATTCTCTGAGCATTGTACTAGTTAAAAGAAATTGATAACTTGTTTCCTAATCACTGTTCATTCTTCTCTTTGTTGATATCTATGAAAGTTTTTGTGTTGTGACGTGTTGCTTATCACAGTGAAAGACTTGAGATGCGTCTTAGTAAACTAAGTCATAAACTAATCATTAAATCTACCTTAAACACACAACGCTTGGGCTACTGACAACCTCATCACTTACACCGATCCAATGGTTCACTATACACACGTTAAAAAACTTACTTCTGCTGTAGAAGGAAGCATTTTGTAGGTCTTGTCCCTCAACCACCACTAACACTCCCTCCTCCTCCCTTAGGCCCGCTGTCTGGAGTACGGTGGACACAGCAGCCACGTGACAGCAGTGACCTTCATCCATGACGACTCTCGCCTCATCTCCGCTGGTGGGCGAGACACGGCCGTCATGCAGTGGGCGGTAACCTCCACCCCAACCTCCTCCCAGCACTGAGGGGGATGCCAGGGTGGTCTGCTCCTTGGCCTGGGGAGAGAAGAGTGGCTGTGTAGTGGAGGTACTGAAAGGCTGGGAAGATCTGCTTTGGGGTAAAGAAAAGAGTGACATGTCTGTATTAGTGAGGAGAGAAGAGGGACATGTCGTGTGTTGCAGTGAAGAGAGAGAAGTGACGTGTGTAGCATTGAGGAGAGAAGAGTGACATGTCTGTATTGGTGAGGAGAAAAAAAAGTGACATGTTTTTATAGTATTGTATGCAGAGAGGCTGGGAAGATCTGCTCTGTGGCTTGAGAGAAGAGGGACGTGTCTGTGAAGTGGTGTGTGTATCTTCTCTCTGGGACAGTCAAGTGTGGTTGTACATAGCTGGATGTTTAGCCGTAGTGGTTAGTTAGTTTCTTACTTGTTTGTTCACTGCTATATTTTTTTGACAGATGGAATTAGTCATAGCTTTTTCTATATAATGAAGGGAGAAAGGGGAATGAGGATAGAGGATTCTGAGTGAGTGAGAGGCCATGTGTGTATGTGCGTATGTATGTGTGTATGTAAGTTGTTTTAGGAGGTGCAATAGTGAAGAGCCTCAAAAAAATATAGATTCTCCCAAGGTCCTGCCATTAGTTAAGTCATTCCTGAGGTTGTGAGGCAAAGCTGGCAGTCCCCAAGTTCACACCAAGCCCAATGAGATCTAGGCCGAAGTAATGTCTATTTTTTGTACATCCCTCACCTTCCTCATTCCCGTCATCTCCCCTGGTCCTCCTCCTTGCACTCCCCAAGGTCTTCCCTGCCCTAGAGGATGCGTTGCTATGCTCTGAGGTCTTGGTGCTGGCTGAGAGTCACACTGGTTGCCTGACTCTTGTATCTACAGGAAACACTGAGCCACACAACCCACAGTACTCTTGTATCAATGGGAAAAGTTAAGCCACCATGAGCCCTGTCCAAACCTGTCTCAATACCTGATTCTTCTATCTATGGGAACACTAAGCTATGAGTCCTATCAACACATATAACCTCACCCTGACTCCACCACTGCCACCTTCTGATCATATCTTACTAATACATGGCCCAGTTTTCTATCTTGTACCTTCCTCATAGCTCCTCTCCACCTCAGTCCCTCCTATTGTCTTTTTTTACTTGATTATTGCTTTACTCTTCTATTTAAGTGTCCTATTTACATGATCTGCTGTTTCATCATTACTTCCTGCTATTAAGTCCAGTTTTTAAGGTTTTCTAACTTCTACATGGCTTTTTCAATTGTTACTCCTTTTTATTTGTTACATTTCATCCACTTGTATATTCTGTCCTCATCACATTGCTCTCTTCACCTCCATATCTACACATTATGTTTTTCCTTTTTTTTTCTTCCACTGCTGTCTACATCGTCTCTCTCATCCCATCTATATCTGTTAACAGCTTAGGATCATGTTCTCAAACACTTCTCTGCTTCATCTCCACTATTTCAAAAGGCTTCATTTGAATTTACACAAGTTTTTTAAGGTATTTTTACAGTTGTGGAAGCAGAGCGATATGATTTCTATATTATTAACTGGCCTTTGAAAACAGCAGTGGTGGCGAGAGAGAGTAAACTGTTTTAAAGGGTGTTTTGAAGGTTCTAGTGTGAGATTGATAAGATTTATACATTAATAACAGGAAAAGCATACTTTGAACCTGGCTAATCATCTCTGTGGCCTTTGAAAATAGTGGTGGTGGTGGTGAGAGAGAGGAGTGTTTGTTAATATGGAAGTGGATACAACAAATTTAACAAAGATTTAGTAGTGGAGTGTAGAAGTATAGTGGAGTTAGCAGCCTCAGAGTTACCATTGTTATGATACTGAGGAGTGACAGTATATATATTTAAGATAAAGGCAGACAGTCAAACAAACATTATATATATGTAAACAGTTAAGAATGCACAAGCTATATTTTTTCATTGTTTTTTTTAGATAAAAGATTCTAGAGTAATAACTTAGTGCTGTTGCTGTCAAAACTGTTTCTTACGGATTTGTATTTTTGTGTTTGTTTGTTGTTGCTGTTCTTTATATATGAAGAGAGAAAGGAAATAAATCTGATTAGCATGTAAATAGTAAGACGTCCGTTTAACCCAGCAACCAAAGTTTCGATTAAATATATTACCTGTAACTCTGACACTCAATGACTTTACTTAACCTCGACCTGTTTTATATATTACTTTTCTTCTGAGATGTTACAAATTAAAAGAGAAGATGAAAAGGGAGAAAAAGCTGAATTAATGGGAGAAAAGATAAGGTACATTATCCTAACACACTAAAGGACAAAACCATAGATAAAAAGACCAGTAAAGTGAAGAAGCAAGATAACAAATAGGCAGGTAAAAGGAGGAAACAACAGAGATTGTGAAGAAGCCGAGAAACTGGGAACAGACATGAACAGAGAGAGGAACAGAGACAAATGGAAGATGGATAGAGAACACACGAGGAGGAGGAGGAGGAGGAAGAAGGCAACAAGGAGACCAATACTGAATGCTAATACTAAGCCCCCCCTACAATGATGTGAAAGTCTGGAGGTGATGGGAGGAGGGGGGAGAAGGATGGGAAGGGAAGGGATGGGCGCTACTAGAAGGTGAATGGGGGAAGGAAGTATGGTGGTGCTCGCGCGCGCTCTCTCTCTCTCTCTCTCTCTCTCTCTCTGCCATCTTTCGAAATTTATACAAGGTGAAAGGATATTAAGGATTGCAATAAGGCTCCACTGAACAGCCATGCTCGTACAGAGACATGCCCCAGTTATAGCCACAGGATAAAGACTTGAAACATCCCTCCTCAAGTCCAGGTTATAGGAAGGAGGAAATACAGGAACAGGTAAGGAGTTCCACAGTTTACCAGAGAGAGAAATGGAGAACACTGATTTATTCTTGCATTACAGAAGTGGACAGAAGGTTATAGGAAGGAGGAAATACAGAAGCAGTGAGGTAAGGGAACACGGTGAAAACGACTCAGAACGCCTTACTTCATAGAAACTGTTTTAGCAAGAGATGAGATGTGAAGTTTCCCGTTTTGATTGTCATTTTAGCGTCCCTTGAAAAAAATAACTTGTAAAAAAAAAAATTAATTAATTAATTAATAAATAAAACACCCCAAAACACACAAAAAAATACTAGAAAAACATCCAGAAAGTGAAAAAAACACATGAACGCAAGAAAACACCACAAAACCACTATAAAACACTAAATACTGAAAAAAATAGCTGTTGAGAGAGAGAGAGAGAGAGAGAGAGAGAGAGAGAGAGAGTTATCATGGCCATCTTCCTTCGCTCCGTTGTTAAACCTGGCCGCCACTTCCCCGAGACCTGTGCATCACATAGCCTATAAATGTGAAAGTTTAGCTGTCCTAGTGTCCATTACAGTCCCCCCCACCCCCTTATCGTTCTATCTGTTTGTATATCTAATCCCCCCCCACCCCTCTCTCTCTCTCTCTCCTCTTTCTCTTTCTCCTCCTTTCCTTCTTCTCCTCCTCCTCCTCTTTCTCTTTCTGCTTTCTTTCCTTATCTTTTCTTTCTCCTTCTCTTTTTCTTTTCTTGTTTTCCTTCTTGTTTTCGTTCTCCTCCTCCATCTCCGCCCCCCCCCCCCCCTCTCTCTCTCTCTCTCTCTCTCTCTCTCGTAAAGCGCCCTCATATGTCAGCCCTTCCCGCTACTTTTGAGAGCACCGACCTTCGCTGTAGCCAAACCAGTCTGCCTTTAATTGGCTCTCCTCTACAGCACTGACTTGGTAACACTGACTTAATGATTCTGTGTCTCTCTCCCTTTCCTTCCATCTGTACGTGTTTCTGTGTCTGTGCATGTGTCTTTCTCTTTGTGTCTCTCTGTGTGTGCGTTTTTCTATATCTGTTTATCTTTTTATCTTATTCTTTATCTGTCTTTGTTTCCGTATCTTTTTGTCTCTATCTTTGTTTCTATCTATCTTTGTTACTATTTATCTTTGTCTATCTATCTTTGTCTCTATCTATCTTTGTCTCTAGCTATCCTATCTTTGTCTCTATCTTTCTTTGTCTCTATCTTTCTTTGTCTCTATCTTTCTTTGTCTCTATCTATCTTTGTCTCTATCTTTCTTTTCTCTATCTTTCTCTGTTCCTGTATTTCTGTCTGTTCCTGTCTCTATCTCTGTCTCTGGAAACTGAAGAGACAAAAAAATAGTGAAAGAACACATTTAAACACACACACATACACACACACACACACACACACACGGAGACCTTCCAGACAGATGGCCAATGATGAGTCTGCTGTAGAAAGCTAGGACTGCAGGAGGCTGGCTGGCTTGGGCTTAGGGTTGGAGTGGGAGAAGGGGGGAAGAGGGGCTGGGTGGGTGAGAGGAGGTGGAGGGAAGGGAAGAGAGGAAGAGAGGTTAGTTTGGGAGGAAGGGGAAAGAAGGGCAGTGTTTGGGAGGTGAAGGGGAAGAAGAGGAGGGTATTGTTTGTGATTTAGGAGGATCTACTGATTGGAAGGAGGAGGAGGAGGAGGAGGAGGAGAAAGAGATGAAGAACTACGTGATGACGATAGAGGAAAGAAGGACGAAGAAGAGGAAAACCATAAACAAACAAGGAATAACGAAAAAAATGAAGGAAAAAGGAGAAGAAAGATTGACGAAAATGAAAATAGTAACCATATAGTAAAAAAACAAAAACAATATCAAACAAGTACCTCTCAATATACAGCAACGAATAACAATCCCTTACCACCTTCAGCAGTTTACCTTCACACGTACACCCAGGGAAGTAATTATAGCTTTCTGATTGTCTCCTGATTTACATATCACCAGCAGCTCCCCATCACAGAGAAGATTTACAGAGAAGATAAAGTTTAAATGCTTCTATCGTGTGTATGTGGAGGGGGGGGAGAGAAGGGGGGGAAGGGAGAAAAAGCTCTGACGTAGGTTGAAAGGGAGAATGGGGGGCCACCAGATTCTATTTTGAATGAAAGTGTTTGGTATGGTGTAATGAGAGAGAGAGAGAGAGAGAGAGAGAGAGAGAGAGAGAGAGAGAAATAACTTACGCTAGGGTGGAAAAGACACACACACACACACACACACACACACACACACACACACACACACACACACACACACACACACACACAGGTAACATCTCAAAATTTTACTAATAGTACAAAAATTTCCTTCAGTAATGTATATGTGCGTTATTACCCCCCCTTTGCCCCCCCCTCTCTCTCTCTACAGGTGGGTTCTGTGCAATATCATCATTTGGGTCAACCTTTTTCTTTCTCCCCCCCCCCCCCCACCCCCCCCCCACCCCACACCCCCCCCCCTCTCTCTCTCTCTCTCTCTCTCTCTCTCTCTCTCTCTCTCTCTCTCAGTACCATCTCGTCTTTTCCTTCTTTCCAAACCTTCTCCTCGCCTTCCCTCTCTCTATATATAAGAAGTAGCCGCGCCTTGCCTTCACGCCACACTGCCCACCACCACCACCACCACCACCTCTTCAAAGACACGCCTCCGCCTCTCCTGCAGAAGTAACGACTCTACTCCCACAACTACTGAAGGAGGTAAAGGTCGGTATTCTTGGTCACTTCCGTGTTTCCACCTTCAGTACTTTGAATAGGCTTTGTTTGTTTCCACCTTCAGTCTTTTAAATAGGCTTTGTTTTTTGTTTTTTTATTTACGCGATTATTTTTAAAGGTTTCTATGATTCTAAAGGCAGATTGACAAGAGTAGAATAAAAGTGAAAAATGCGTCATACTACTGAAGGGGTTAAGGCGGTAGTGGTAAAATAATGAGGCTTCTATGTTATTAACTCTTGAAAACAGCGCTTAATCATCTCTGTGGTCTTGGAGAATTGTCGAGATGAAAGAGCAAAGTGTTTCTCAATATGGATCAAAGTGTCTTGGTAATCTACAATGATTTTTATACTGTGTTCTCTTTAACCTGTTAGTATATTATTCTCATAAGCATTAGTACTGAAGGAGATGTATGTATAAATTTTTCGCGCTCTTTCTTAACGTTCACAATAAACTTTCTATAATTTATACGAGTTAATGCAAATAGGCTACTGTTAGGAGGCAAAATTACAAGTTGTTTTAAGTAGATAATGGTTTGTAGACATATTATTTTCATGTATCCATTTATTTTACTCAAGAAGGATAACCGGTCAAGGCCAAAATAAAGGGTGGTCAAAATAAAAATAAAAAAAGGGCTAAAAAAAAAAGGATTAAGAGAGAGAGAGAGAGAGAGAGAGAGAGAGAGAGAGAGAGAGAGAGAGAGAGAGAGAGAGAGAGAGAGAGAACGCAACACATCACGTAGTACAGAAGTCAGAGAGGCTCAAGTTACCACCACTCCTTAATGCCTCATAAATAACACCCTCCACTCCCCCTCCCCCTCCCCACACCTGTCCAGCTTGCCCCGCCCCGCCGCCGCTCCCTACATATACCTGGGTGTTGTTCAGGTAGCGCTGTCCCGCCCACCTAACCGCCACTCCTTCACCTGTACGTGGTTTCCTAATTAACTCGTCACACCTGCAGGCTACACCGTTTTCCATCATCTTCCTTATCAAGATCATTAGTCTCATTTGTATAGATTAAAAGGTGTGTAGTACAAGTAAAGGAGAGTTTGAACCTCCTAATCACTTCCCCCACACACGCTTATCAAGATTCTAACACCATTTATTGAGGGTTTCAAGTCCATTTCGTCACTGTTCTTCTCGCGCTTATTTAAGATTCAAGGCTCATTTCATCGCTTCACTTGTCGAGATGAAAAGCGGTTTGTACTAATGGCTCGAGTTTAGATTGTAACTCGACACACCAGGTATTAAGTAGTAGTAGTAGTAGTAGTAGTAGTAGTAGTAGTAGTAGTAGTAGTAGTAGTAGTAGTAGTAGTAGTAGTAGTAGTAGTTAAATAGTAGTAGTAGTAGTAGTAGTAGTTAAATAGTAGTTAAATAGTTATCCCTCGTAGTAGTAGTTAATTAGTAGTTAAATAGTTATCCCTCGTTAAATAGGACAAACACACATAATCAGCACAAATAACTGAAATTCTATGCTGTATCCATTTCAATAATTCAGATTAAACTTAATTACTCCCAATAAATATGAAATAAGAATCGTACCGGTAAAGTGAAGATAAGGACAGTCCAGCCAGGCAGCGGCGTAATGTTCCCCTCACGGTGTCTGGAGAGCTACTGAGGCTTGCTGCGGGGGGTCGGTGGGGATGCTACGAGAGGAGGGCGAGGGGGAGAAGTTCAGGTTGGCGGCATCACTGACTCGAACTAATGAACCAATATATGAACCACTCAGTTATTCATGGAAATTTGCGTCTCTTCAGCTCACTTATGAATACTTGAACTTTGTAATCTCTTTTTGTTCTTAGTATTTTGTTTAGACGATGTAGGAGTAATTGGACAGATAAATCAATGCATAACTGAACACTAAATACCAACATTGACTCGAAGCACTGAAGCAATCACTTGTTACTTTCTTTCTCGTTATTTTTTGGTAAATTTTTCCCAGTGTTCTTTATAAGGGTAACTTTTATTTTACATTACTTTTAATCCTACAACTATCACTCACGCACAACACACTGATAACCAATCAACGCTCCACACACTGAACCAGTACGAAATAAATCTTTATAATCAAGCAAGAAAAAACTTAACCATGAACCAATTACGTCATTACCTTTACTCTGCGTTCAAACTGTCTGAGTGGAGATTGGGCATCCACTCTGGGTAGCGGTTACCAAATGGGTGGGCTTTCATATAGATGTTCTCCAATGGGTGGCCTCCTTTAGCCCATAAATTCCCGTAAAAAGCCCACATTGTTTAAATTTAATTAAAAAAAAATGGTGTTACATCAAAACTAGAATTAAAGAATCTATCACTTATGTTACTTTCTTTCTTTTCTTTCTCATTTTTTCCATTCCGTCCCAAAGGCAAGAGAAGCACACAATGAGGGTGACATCGGCGGCTGCTGCAGGGCTGGTGGTGATGGCGGTGGCGGCGCAAGTAGTGACAGGGGTCGGGTTGGCTGTGGACACCCTCCTTGCCTTACCCCAAGCCATAGTTCTCAAGGGAGGCCTGATTGCACTTATTGTGGTGAGTACAGGTGCTGCTTCAGGGGTGTAGATGGTGGTGACGTGACGGTGGTGATGGTGGTGGTGGTGGAATGTATTGAAGTGAATGGAAGGATTGAAAATGAGATGATTAAGTGACGTAGTAAGAAGGGATTAGAAATAAGTTATAAGAGCCTGATGAATAATAAATCAATTAATCAATGACGCGCAAATGATGAGTCGGAGTCACAATATTAGAAGTTACAAGAACAAACAACTAGAGGAGGAGGAGGAGGAGGAGGAGGAGGAGGAGGAGGAGGAGGAGGAGGAGGAGGAGGAGGAGGAGGAGGAGGAGGAGAGATGTCCTGCCGTATGCAAATGTAACCTAATAGACACACACACACACACACACACACACACACACACACACACACACACACACACTGACCTTTCCCATCCTCTCATCTCTGCCATGGCTGCAGGTACTCAAAATCCTGAAGAAGGTGAAGGAGGCCCGGGAGCAGGAGAAGACCCCCATGATGCGCACCCACCACGCCCCTAACATGCCGTACGCCCTTCGCCACATGTACAAGCGATCCCTACCCACCGCCACCCCTGACGTTAA
The DNA here is from genome assembly GCA_020233015.1 of Callinectes sapidus. NCBI lineage: Eukaryota > Metazoa > Arthropoda > Malacostraca > Decapoda > Portunidae > Callinectes > Callinectes sapidus. The sequence goes on along the minus strand of CM035201.1, from coordinate 7,709,516 downwards.
CCTGACGGAGGAGGAGGAAGTCAGTGTGCTAGAGGCGGCGGTGGTGAGACTCATAGAAGGTTTAGATGATGACGGCTGCCTTGTTAAACTCCTGTGCCACCTTCAGGAGAAACCACAAGGCTCTCTGTCTCCTGAAGAAGGGCAGCTGGTGTGTCTCTTTCCAGCAGGTGTTCAGGGATGTAAGGAAGCGTTCTCCAGCTGTGGGATGGGAGAGGTGCAGCTGGTGGAGGCCTTCAAGTACACGTGGCAGCTGCAGGAGGCCATGTAGTGCTGCTGACGAAGAGGTGCTGGTCTATATTGTGATGCTCTCTCACCACCACCACCACCACCACCACCATCACTATCTTCTCTCTCATGTCACAGAGGAGTCTCAAATATTTTACACTTGCCCATTCTAACCTTTCCTGCGATAGTGTTTACATCATTATCAGAAGCAAAGGAAATAGTCATGTTTTAGGGAGTATTTTCATCTTTCTAGAAATGGATTGGTAAGAGTTCCCAAAGGCTCAAGTAGAAGATAGTCATGTTTTTAGTGGTATTTTTATGGTTTTGGTGATGGATTGGTAAGGTTTCCAGTTTATTATACGGAGAAACTGTCTTAAAAAACCCCGATAGGTTGTCTCTCTGATCTTGGAAAACTGTTGTGGTGAGAGAGCAAAGTGTTTCTGAATATTGACCGCTGTGTTGTGTTGTGTTGCTGCTGGTTTCTCAGCCTTCCGTTTTCTTTGGTTCTCCTCCCGTTTTCTTCATCAAGGAGAGAGTTACGTACAGTATGTTATAAGTGTGTATGTGTGTACGTGTGTGTGTATGTGTGTGTGTACGTGTGTGTGTGTGTGTATGTGGGAGTGAAACTTTCTCCTTGTTCTGTTTGTCCTATATTAGAAGGACGTAATGTAATGAATCTCTCTCTCTCTCTCTCTCTCTCTCTCTCTCTCTCTCTCTCTCTCTCTCTCTCTCTCTCTCTCTCTCTCTCTCTCTCATGACTGTTAATCTTTTGTATTTTCATAGTGTTGATATTGTTCACAAGATTGTTACATAGATAGTTCTTTTTTACATCGAGTTATTTTATTAATGTTATGCTCAATGATTACGCTCTTTATAAACGCTTTGATAATTTTCTCGGTCTCCCTATTTATGAACGTATATATTTTATCTCTTTTTAAATATAAACGTATGTATATTTTTTCTTTTTTTTCTATATAAACAAATGTAGATTTTTTTTCCCCTTTTTCTCTCTATATATAAAAGTAAGTACAATTTCTCCTTCTTTCTCTTAAAATGTATAAACTTATGTACAATTTTCTTTCTCTACATATATATATATATATATTTTTTCTTGTTCAATATTCACATTGTTATACGTAAGATTCCCGTTTTCATTGTACGGTTCGACGTAATTATCGTACGTTATGCTGTTATGTTAATCAAGTTTGAATCCTTAACTCGTGTGTGTGTGTCATTACTTCCTCCTAGTGTGTGTGTGTGTGTGTGTGTGTGTGTGTGTGTGTGCGTGCCGAGACTGACATTCCTACATATACACAGGAAGGAGGAGGAAGAGGAAGGAAGAGGAGGAAGAGGAAGAGGAGGAGGAGGAGGAGGAGGAGGAGGGAGAGGAGGAGGAGAAAGAGAAGCGTGTTACTAGTTCCGAAGACTTGTGTGTGGACTACCATTCCTATAAAGATCGCAGAGAGGAGGAGGAGGAGGAGGAGGAGGAGGAGGGTCAGTATTCCCGTCAGGTGTGGGAGGACAGGTATATAAAGAGGTGGCAGTGAGGGGCGGCCACAACCCTCCCAACAGCCTCACGGTGAGCCCACACTACTCTGTCTTACATTGTTTTCCTCCTTATTACTCACTTATCAATGCTTGTCACCCTCCCCTCCTCTCTCTCTCTCTCTCTCTCTCTCTCTCTCTCTCTGCTGTGTTGTGAAATCATTCGTAAGAGTAGTGGGAATAATTGAATGGACGGTGGTGGTGGTGGTGGTGGTGGTGGTGGTGGTGTAACAAGAGTAAAAGAGGAAGAGGAGGAGGAGGAGGAGGAGGACAATAATAATAATAATAATAATAATAATAATAATAATAATAATAATAATAATATTATTATTATTATTATTATTATTATTATTATTATTATTATTATTATTATTATTATTATTAAGTAAAAAAGAACAAAATAAGTTGAAAAGAAATAAACAAAACCAGAAACGGAAAAAAAAACGAAGCAACAACAGTAGTAGTAGTAGTAGTAGTAGTAGTAGTAGTAGTAGTAGTAGTAGTAGTAGCAACAGTAGTAGTAATAAGATCAGCAGCAGTAGTAGTATCCTCCTCCTTCCTGAATGGGTGTCATGAGGAGGGCAGGAGGACACAGCTGAGGCATCCTAGGCTGAGGGGAATACACGATGCGAGATAGAAAGTCCACAGGGTTGGTAATGCTTGGTACTCTTCGTTTCCTCCTCCTCTTCCCCTCTCTCCACACCCTCCCTTCCCCTTCTTCTCATCCCCTCCCCCTCCGAGTCCAATTCCTCCTCATCCCACCCCCTCCTCCTCTCCTTCCTGTCCTTATCTCCACCTCCCCCTCCTCCTCCTCCCTCCCACCACTAACACCAGTTCACGTTATTCTTATTCTTCTTTGGTTTTGCTTCCCTTCAAAGTACCTACCATTACCTACAGACGCTTAGAGAAAGAGAGAGAGAGAGAGAGAGAGAGAGTACCCTTTCCTTCCCTTCTGAGTACATACCTTCACACCTTCCCTTCGTCCTCAGATGCGGCTCGGCGTGACAGTCTGCCTGGTGGTGTTGGTGGTGAGTCTCTGCGATGGAATAGTGGTGTTCCCTAACACTGTACAACAAGTGGGTCTCCTTCCTGTGCCTCTCTTCTTCGGTGGCCTCCCCATACACGTTGCTGTTATGTTCCTCGGTTTCTACGGGGTAAGAGAGAGATTGTTTTTATGTTAAGAGGTGGAGAAAGGTAAGAAATATGATGAAAATATTGTCCACTAGAAAATATTGAGAGAGAGAGAGAGAGAGAGAGAGAGAGAGAGAGAGAGAGAGAGAGAGAGAGAGAGAGAGAAAAGGAGGAAAGACAAGATGAGAGGAGAGTGAGAGGAG
>CM035201.1:7681909-7692490 GCA_020233015.1 Callinectes sapidus | reverse complement strand
AGAATTATATAACCTGTCAGCTTCCTTACTAACTGCACTAACAAACTAGCAACTTGTCGACTCCATACTTATACACTACTTGAAGACGAATTTCCTCTCTTGATAGCTATATGTGAAAAAAAACACGGAGAAAGAGGAAAGAGGCAGAAGAGAAAGAATGGGAAGGCAGAGGAAAGGATGAAATGTGAAGGGCACAAAGCTTAGGACTTAGGATAGGGTGAGGAGGAGCCAGAGACTACAGTGAGGTGCAAGAATGAGAGAAATGAAGGGTGGGAAGGGAAGGATATAAGGGTGAGTGTATTTTATAAGGTGAGAAAGACGAGGTTTAGAGAGTGGGAAGATGTGTGCAAGGGTGAGGGAAGGGTTGGGGTGATGCACGGAAGGAGGAGGAGGAGGAGGAGGAGGAGGAGGAGGAGGAGGAGAGCTTAATGGGATGGACAGGGAGCTTAACATGCATAAAGGAGGATCAGCAGTGAGATGGAGGGGTGCTGAAGGAAGGACGACACGAACACTGACAACACAAAACGCGAGAAAAGAAAAGATATATGGACGTGACAAAATTATAAGGAAAGGAAAATAATGGAAAACTAAAAGGAAAACCGAAGGAAACACTGATGAACGAAAAAGGAAAATATAAATACGAGAAGTTACATTATAAGAAGAGATGAATAATTATGCAAATGTTCAGAAAGTTGTTAGTTATGTATTGTTGATGAAAGACATTTTATCTTAATCATAGAGAGTATACAAACACAATTACCATACATAGTGAAATTAATAAAGTACAAAAAAATCCCACGTGGCTTAAATTTTCACTTACAATCCTCAGTAAAGTTGCAAATCAATAAAATAATAATAATGATAAGCTATTGTGTCATTCGTTCCTCCTTACAAAAAACTAAAACAAAACACTAATACAAAGTTGCTGAGATGATATTTTGTGCTTTTTGTTATTAGCTTCTCTGAAACAAAGGAAGACAATAACTTCACGACGCAAAAGTATAATGAAGTTTAGAATCTGCTGCTGCCACCACCACCACCACCACCACCACACCCACCAAAAAATTTAGACTATAAGTAGAAGAATGTTAACTCCACCATCACCACTACCAGGGAGAGAGAGAGAGAGAGAGAGAGAGAGAGAGAGAGAGAGAGAGAGAGAGAGAGAGAGAGAGAGGGAAAGAAGGAGAGAGGGAGAGAGAAGAGGAGGGAGGAGGATGCAGCATCTCTCCCTCTCCCTCTCTCCCTCCCTCCCGAGCCTCAGAATGCATAAAGTGGAGAGAAATAGCCGTTCTTCCATCATTCTTGCTTGCCTCTCTTGGACATCACACCAAAAACTTGCCTCTCCCCCTCCCCTTCTCTCTCTCTCTATCTCTCTCTCACACCACCATACACAACCAAACACACAAACGTATCCCTTTCTCAAAACATCCCTCATCCTACACAAACACACACACACGTATCCATTGCTAAAACATCCCTCTAATCCTACACAAACACACACACACGTATCCCTTACTCAAAACATTCATCATCCTACACAAACACACACACACACACGTATCCCTTTCTCAAAACATCCCTCTAATCCTACACAAACACACACACGTATCCCTTACTCAAAACATCCTTCATCCTACACAAACACACACAAACGTATCAATTTCTCAAAACATCCCTCATCCTACACAAACACACACAAACGTATCAATTTCTCAATACATCCCTCATCCTACACAAACACACACACATACGTATCCCTTTCTCAAAGCATCCCTCATCCTACACAAACACACACACATACGTATCCCTTTCTCAAAGCATCCCTCATCCTACACAAACACACACACACGTATCCCTTTCTCAAAACATCCCTCATCCTACACAAACACACACAAAAACACAGCCCTCAAATATCCACAATTCTTCATAACCTACACAGAGTCCTTAAAAATCCTTCATCCTACACGTTTCTTCATCCTGGTAATGGTTTGGACACGTATATCCTGCCCTCTAGTGCCTCTCTTGGTGGTGGTGGTGGTGGTGGTGGTGGTACTGCTGCAGGAGGTGAGAGCGCAAGACGTGCAGGTGAAGTTGAAGGATCTCCTCTCAGGGGTGTTGCCTCAGACTCCCTTTGAAGTAGGAGGGTTAAGAGGCTCTTTGCTCATTTTTGGATATGGTATGATACAGGTGAGCGTTGAAGTGTGTGTGTGTGTGTGTGTGTGTGTGTGTGTGTGTGTGTGTGTGTGTGTTGTTTTCTTTCTTTATTTTTTTTCTGTTTGCTTTGTTTTTACCTTCGTTATCTTTATTTTTGTTATCTCTCTTTCTCTCTCTCTCCGTTTTCTTCATCTTTTTCTTCATTATCTCATCTCTAAGAACTTTTAAGGGAGATTTCACGGTTCGAAAGGCAAATTACCAAAAGAAACACACTTAAAAAACCCTACTAGTCATCTTTACAGCCTTTGAAACAACACACACACACACACACACATACAAACACACACAAACACACACACTAACCCTGTTCTCCCCCTCCAGGCAGCAGGTCTCGTCTATTTCGCCAAGTACAAGTACAGGAGTATGGCGGAGAAAGCTGCAAACGATGAAGGAGACGAGGAGGACGATGATGACTTGATAGAGGCGTTGCTTGGCTGTGTGATAGACGCAGTGGAGGACATGAGGCAAGGTTCTCAAGTAACTACACCTCCCCCTCCTCCTCTTCCTCCTCCTGTTCCTCCTTTTCTTCCTCCTTCTCCTTTTCTTCCTCCTCCTCCTCCTCCTTTTCCTCTTCCTCCTTATTATGTTCCCATAATCCCTCCCTCCTCAGTGGTCCAAAAGAGATCCATTGAGGGACATTCTGAAGACAAGTGGGAGGTGTTACGTGGGTTGCTACTGCCGAAGAACCAGCAGGAGGTGGTGGTGAAGACGGTCAAGTTACTACAAGATATCGTGGGAAGGGTTGACAAGGATGGGTGTTTCCTGAAGCTTCTGTGCCACCTTCAGGAGAAACCCAAGGGCGTACGTAGCGCTGAGGAGGAGGTGCTGCTAAGCCTCTACTACAGCCTCAAAGGATACCCCCTTGTGTGCCACCGTCAGGAGTACTTGAAGTGTTTCCTGAAGGAGGCGCTGCTGCAGGAGGTGTTCTCACTAGCGTGGGGGTTCAAGAATAGTGCATAGTGTGTGTGTGTGTGTGTGTGTGTGTGTGTGTGTGTGTGTGTGTGTGTGTGTGTGTGTGTGTGTGTGTGTGTATGTGTGTGTGTGTAGATTACTAAATAAAGTTAATCATTGTAGATAGAAGTAATATAAAGTTGTTTGATAATAAAGGAGTTAAATATAATAATTGTGAGCGTATTAATGATAAACACACACACACACACACACACACACACACACACACTAATGAACGGGAAAGAAATATTAACCAAAATAGCACAACAAACATATCACAGAAGAGGAGGAGGAGGAGAACATAAAGGAAACAAACATAATCACAGAAGAAGAAGAAGAGGAAGAGGAAGGGGAAGAAGAGGAGGAGGAGGCTGGTGAGAAGAGGAAGGTGGTGACACGGTAGGAATGTGCCTGGGGGGGGAGGAGGGGGGCTTCCTCACTACATTAGGAGGAAGGGTGAGGAATGAGCTGGTCAATATACAATCATTCTCTGCATCCTATCAAAAAAAATAGTCGTGGTGAAGTAAAACAGTTTTCTAATGCGCTTTTTACCATTCAAGTGAGAGATTAACAAGATTTCCGCATCATTAACAGGAGAAACGCATTTGGAAACCCAGCTAGTCATGTCTGTGGCCTTTGAAAACAGTCTTGAAGTGACATGGGGTTTCTAAGAGTGTCTTTACCGATAACGAAAGAAAGAGAACCAAGAGAAACACATTTGAAAACCCGGCTGGTCATCTCTATAGCCTTTGAAAACAGTCGTAGTAAGAGAACATAGTATTTCTCAGGTGATGATGGCGGGAAGGAGTGAGATATATAAAGGTGAAGTTTTGAATAGTTTGAGGGTTGAATAGAGGTGTTAGTGGGGTTAGTGGATAGAGGAAAGGTTGCAGGGAAGAGAAGAGAAGAGAGGAGGAAGAGAAGATATAACTAACGAGACTGGTGGATGGAGAGAGAGAGAGAGAGAGAGAGAGAGAGAGAGAGAGAGAGAGAGAGAGAGAGAGAGAGAGAGAGAGAGAGACCAAGTGAAACCCAGGCATAACACCACGATCAGTAACACCAAACACGTCATACCCTACAAAAGAGAGAGAGAGAGAGAGCCATGTGCCCTTTGTTAAAACACCCTTACATACATATTTAGACGCTATGGCATGCTGGGACGTTATTCAGGGTGGCTGGCGAGGTGTGGGTGAAACTCAAGGACATGGGCAGCCTCTCAATACGCCCCCGGGGAAAGTGGGATAGCGGGTGACCTCAAATAACGGGTGAGAGATCCGTCCCACTGCCCCCCAGAACGTATTAGATAAGCCCCCCCCCCCCCTGTCTCCCTGTCATTCATTATTGGTCTAGTCTCGTTTTCTGTTCTTCTTCCTTCCGTGTGTGTTTTGAGATGGTGTTGGTGGGTTTACTTACAACTCTCTCTCTCCCTCTCTCTCTCTCTCTCTCTCTCTCTGGTCCTTTTCTCTCCCGTCAAGCATTCCTCTCTCGCCTCGCTCTCCCTCCACCTGCCCATAGCAACCTCTTTTACCTCTGAAGAAAGTTGGAAATGAGAGGCAGGTAGAATTGGTGATTAGAGAGAGAGAGAGAGAGAGAGAGAGAGAGAGAGAGAGAGAGAGAGAGAGAGAGAGAGAGAGAGATTACTGCTATTACAATCATTACCACTACTACTACTACTACTACTACTACTACTACTACTACTGTGCCTTTCATAACTGTAGTGACAAGACACCACCCATACTAACTGAGTTCACTGCCCCTTAAAACAACAACAACAACTACAACTACCACCACCACCACCACCACTACTACTACTACTACTACCACTACTACTACTACTACTACTACTACTACTACTACTACTACTACAAATTCTCAGTCAATGAATATAACACCATCTTATATCACACACACACACACACACCTGCCCACACCTGTACCTCCTTCAATTCTCACTTCACACCTGTCTACCTGCCTGTCTGTCTGTCTGTCTGTCTCCACACCTGTTTAATTACACTTTCTTTTAGCAAGGGAGCCCAGACCAAGAAGAAAATAAAATAGTAAAAAGAAAATAATAAAGAAAAAAATAAAATAAGAAAATAAAAAAAAGAAAATAATAATAAAAAGAAGAAAGAAAAATCCCCATTGAATACCACTATATATGAAAATTAATTAAGAAGGAAGTAAGAACCAGATCTATAACTTTTCCTCAGACGATTTTTTAATTTATTTTTTTAGTCTTACGATTTATCTTAACGTCCTGAAATTGGTATTGTACTTAAGCCATTACCTTGTGACCTTCCAATTTACTGCTGAGATAAAGGTTAAGGGATAAGATGGACTTTAAGACTACAAATTCGCCTGAGAAAGACGTACGTACTTAAGAAAATACTTTAATACGGGTACTGTGCTGGGTAAACATTTCAAATCTTTATCTTCTTTTCCCTTCCTCTACACCTGTTTTCCACACCTGCCCTCTGTACGCCTATAATTCACGCCTATTCTCTGCAAGACTTCCTTCCTGTACCTGTTTCATTAACGCCACACAGCTATAAATAGGTGCAAAATACGTAAACACAACAACAACAATGACAACAACAACGACGACAACAAAAGAAATGGAAAAAGACAAAGATCAAAACAAGAGCAATACAAAAAACAAGAAAATATAACAAAAGTAGTAGTAGTAGTAGTAGTAGTAGTAGTAGTAGTAGTAGTAGTAGAGGAGAGAAGTAGGGCAGTGACATGCAATACACACTACCCTTGTTAATCCAGTATTCACCACCACCACCACCACTACCACCACCACCACAGTCACACACACACACACACACACGCACACTACTCCCTCCTCGTCAGTTTCTTCAGTCTCTCCGCCACACACACCAACACCGGACAGGCAGCACTGCAAAGTAAGAACACACACACACACACACACACACACACACACACACACACACACACACACACACACACACACACACACACATCCATACATAAACATACATGCATACATTAAGAGAAGCATAGAGGTGTATACATGTAATAGTAGTAGTTTCCAATCATTAACTTTCCTTATTTCTCGTTCCTCTTCCTCTTTCGCTTTTTTCCTCCTCCTCCTCCTCTTTCTTTTCTTCCCTCTCTTATCTCATCACATTTTCTATCCCCTTTCTCCTTCTCTCTCTCTCCTTCCTTCCTTCCTTCCTTCCTTCCTTCCTTCTCCTCCTTCCTTTCTCTCTTTCTTTCTTTCTTTTTTCTCTCTCATTTCTCTCCCTTCAGGATGCGAGTGGGAAAGACGGCGGTAGCGGTGGTGGTGGCAGTGGTGGTGTTCCTGGTGGGGGCGGTGCAGGAGGCTCAGGCGTTTGTAGGCTTCGGAAGTGCTGTGCCTGGCGGGTTCATCTCCTACATGTGGTGGATCTACCTGGTAAGTAGTAGTGGTAGTGGTGGTGGTGGTGGTGGTGGTGGTGAAGATTTTTGCTAGAGAGAGAGAGAGAGAGAGAGAGAGAGAGAGAGAGAGAGAGAGAGAGAGAGAGAGAGAGAGAGAGAGAGAGAGAGAGAGAGAGAGAGGAAAAGACATGGAAGGAAAAATAGGGAGAGAAGACAGACAAAGAAGTCATGACGGAAGAAAAGAAGAGACAACCAGCAAACGATTTATGACAGAGGAGAGAGAGAGAGAGAGAGAGAGAGAGAGAGAGAGAGAGAGAGAGAGAGAGAGAGAGAGAGAATACGCACCTCTATATACTAACCCAAGCTCTACCATCGTGAAGGGCGCAATAGCCGTGTCTGTGTACAAGAAGAAACTCGTCGACTATAAGGAGAGTACAGAGATTCAACAGGAAGCAGACGACCAGCGACAGCAACACATGGAGGCCGCTGGAATGGTGCCTATCCCTGAGGAGAAGCAGGAACCACACTACGACCCTTACTACTTAAACTACATGGTGCCCCTAGTCCCACACGACGACTCACGCTCCCTCAAAGACCTGCCTGACGAAGAGCAGGGCGAGGATAACCTGAAGAGGCTGCTGGTGTCCCTCGCTACCTACCTGGATGAGTCTGGCTGCTCCCTCAAGCTTCTGTGTCACCTGAGAGAGAAGCCACAGCACACACGCTCGCTGGTGGAGAATGGGCTGGTGGGTCTCTTCAGTAACGAAACAGCAGAAGCCTCGTGTGTGCAGGAGTTCCCTTCGTGTGGTATACAGAAGGAGCAGCTCAGTGGTGCGTTTGCTCTCACCACTACTCTCATTAGTGGGGCGCTTCAGTTGGTTCCCTCGTGGGTGTAGTGTTCTGGTGCTCTAGTTTTGCCTTGTTGTATTCTACCTAGTTGTATTTACCTAGTTGTATTTACCTGGTTGTATTTACCTAGTTGTATTATACAGGGTTCCAGTGGGGTTCATAGTGTCCTGCCTCCATGTCTCTATATATCCAACATTTCCTTAAATTTATGTATGTTGGTTGCTGTTACATTCTCTTCCTTTCCAACTACCCACAGTTCTATGTGGAAAACTGTACTTTTTAATGTCCTTTAAACACTGACTCCTTTTTTTATCTTCTTTGAGTGTCTTCTTATCTGTCTACTTTCTTCCTCCATGATCACCAGGTCCTGCTTGTCCAGCTCTTCAATGGCATTTACTATCTTGTATAGAGTTATTAGATCTCCTCTCTCCCTTCTATCTTGCAGGGTTGGCAGTCCCATTTCTTTCAACTTGTCTTCGTATGTTAGCTCTCTTAATTCTGGTACCATTTTTTATGTGTGTGTGTGTGTGTGTGTGTGTGTGTGTGTTTATTTATTTCACCAAGACTTTCATTATTATCATTATTCCGTAGCACCAAATATATGTGAAAACTTTCGAACACCATTATTTGACCTTTGATTCGTCCTACCAGAGAGAAAGAGAAAGAGAGGGGGGGAGGGGGAAGGGGGCGAGTTATCTTCCAGGAAAGGCTAACCCACCCTTCCCTTCCCCCTCCCCCTCCCTCCCCCACTGGCTGGCTGGCGGTGTCTGGTGGCGAGGGAAGACCAGTGTACCCAAAGATGTTCGTTTTAGCAGGAACAGCCGGTACTGAACCATCACTCACTCGTCCTTGAGAAAGAGAAAGAGAGAGGGTGAGACAGAGAGGGGGGCGGGGGGGAAAGACTACTACTACTACTACCACCACCACCACAGCCTCGCCCCTCCAGACACAGGTAAATCAATGGCCTTCTCCACACTGCTGCTGTTCCTTCAGGGTGAGAGTCAAGGCGGTGCGGGGAAAACCAAACTAAAGGTAACAAAGTGAAGGCGGTGCGGGTGTGCGTCTCTTGAACCACACACCACCACCGCCGCCAGCCACACCACACCACACCTGCTGTCCTGTCACGCCACTCACGTCACGGAGGAGAGGGCGACCAGTGTATCCAAAGTCTTTTAGGTCCGGGCCTCGATGCCTTACCTCGGGGGGAAGGCAGGTCACCGTTTCCTGCACCGCCCCGCGACTCACCGACCATAGGGTTACCGCTGGGCACTGTTGGTGAGGGACAGCCAGGTGCCATACACTGGGCTCTGAGAAGGCCAACACTCCTCCACCCGCCGAGGCACCACTCCTGAGGGGAAGCGACTCCAACTGGCAGCCTCAACAGCACCACAGACCCACGTCCCTACTGGTGGACTGACCAACACCGACACCACCACCACCACCACCACCACCAACAACAACAGCAACACCACTGCCTAACCCTGGCCAGGATAAGACTTCAGTGTTAGCCAAGATACCACACACACACACACACACACACACACACACACACACACACACACACACACACTCAAAAAAACCTAGGTACTCTTCACAACCTGTTCTTGAAGGTTATTCAAAAGTGACTTTGAGAGAGAGAGAGAGAGAGAGAGAGAGAGAGAGAGAGAGAGAGAGAGAGAGAGAGAGAGAGAGAGAGAGAGAGAGAGAGAGAGATCAACACAGGATCCCAGACATATATATGACTTGGCTTAGCAGAGGGAAGGAGAAAGAAGATAATGATAATGGAGACAAAGAAGGAGTGAAGGACGGAGAAAGGAGATGAAGAATATTACCAAAGAGAACTGGGAAGAATGAAGATGAGAGAGGGGGGTGGAGAAGGGAGGAGGAGGGTTGGGAGATGATGGAGGGAAAAGGAAGAAAGAAAGGAGAGATGGAGGAGGGAAGGGAAGAAGGGAAGGGAAGGGAAATGTTGGAGGTGCTTGACCAGGTGAGCATTAATTGAGTGAGATGACGATCGACAAACAGAGAGAGAGAGAGAGAGAGAGAGAGAGAGAGAGAGAGAGAGAGAGAGAGAGAGAGAGAGAGAGAGAGAGAGAGAGAGAGAGAGGTAAGGGGGGAGGGTGGGGGGAGATAACATTATCCATTACCATCGTGTCCTACAAAGTGCAAACAATCTTATGGCTCGAAAATTTTCCTGCTGTTTGATCATCCTCTGTGTTTCTTTAGGTTTTTCCTGCTACTCTTCCTTTTCCTCTAAGATGACCCTCCGTGCCCTCCCCTCCTCTCCTCTCCCTCCCCCCCTCCCTTTCCTCTCCTCCACCCAGCCGTTCAGGTGGCCAGCAGCAGCAGCAGCAGCAGCAGCAGGAGGAGGTGGAGGTGGTGGTGGTGGTGGTGGTGGTGGTGCCTCGGTGAGGGCGGCGCGGCAGCAGACCAACCAATATTGTTGGATAAGGAGGAGCAGCAGTGTGGTCAACACAGGGAATGGAAACAGTTCTTTTCTTGGTGTATTTATTCAGCATTCAAAGGGAAAGCAATACTGAGAGTTGAGGTGTGTGTGTGTGTGTGTGTGTGTGTGTGTGTGTGTGTGTGTGTGTGTGTGTGTGTGTGTGTGGTGGCTTGTAGCCAGGGGAGACAATGATAAGTGGCAAATCAATCAGTAGGGATAAGATTAGTCAGTCAGACAGTCAGCCAGGCAGTCAGGCAGTCAGGCAGGCAGACTCCGGGCAGGCAGGCTCCATGCAGGCTTCAGATAGGTAGGCAGGCTAGACAGACTTAGTTTTGGACGGCGTCTCCTGCGATGGGGCAGGCCCAGGACTCCTCCAGCACGGTGGACAGCTGTGCGTACTTGAGCGGACACTTGCTGAACACCTTGTCGCACACGGCAGCGTCGCGGCTCTTGGTGCCGATGCCGACGGCGTAGGTGAAGGCAGCGCTGGAGGGCGTGGCAGCGTCACTGGCATCGCGGAACATTCCCACCAGGATGGTCTCGTGGTGGCTGAGTGCCTCGGCCTCTTTGGTCTCCAGGTGGCACAGCAGCTTGAGCAGGCACCCCTGGGGGTCCAGCTGGGACACCACGGACAGCATCTCAGGGGCCACAGGAGCGGCCTGCTGCTGCTGCTGCTGCTGGTCCACAGACCGCTTGAAAAGGCCGCGGTGGCCAAACCCACCCAGGATGCCGCC
>CM035201.1:7616748-7638225 GCA_020233015.1 Callinectes sapidus | reverse complement strand
TAAGACTCCGTGTGTGTGTGTGTGTGTGTGTGTGTGTGTGTGTGTGTGTGTGTGTGTGGACTAACGCAACATAACCTAAAACGTTTTTTCCTTTTCAGGTGTTGCATCATGTTGTTGTTGTTGTTCTTGTTGTTCTTGTTCTCATAGTCCGTCATTTTCCTTCATTCCTCCTCCTCCTCCTCCTCCTCCTCCTCCTCCTCCTCCTCCTCCTCCTCCTTTGTAATAACTTTCATTTGGGGAATTTTCAAAGGTCCAAATTTCCTGCCTATGTTAGAGTATCCTGTTAAATCTCTCTCTCTCTCTCTCTCTCTCTCTCTCTCTCTCTCTCTCTCTCTCTCTCTCTCTCTCTCTCTCTCTCTCTCTCTCTCTCTCTCTCTCTCATATCAATTTTGTCATCTTCATTATTATTATTATTATTATTATTATTATTATTATTATTATTATTATTATTATTATTATTATTATTACTACTACTACTACTATTATTGTTATTTGTTATCGTGTGTTTTTCTGTGCACATCCTGTTTTTTGGGCTCTTTTTATCATCATTTTGCTTTATCGTGTGTGTGTGTGTGTGTGTGTGTGTGTGTGTGTGTGTGTGTGTGATATACTTCCTCTCTCTCTTCATCCTCCTTTTATCTCCAAACTTCCCTTTTCCTCTCTTCTTTCTTTCTTCCTTTCTTTCTTTCTTTCTTTCTTTCTTTCTCTCTCTCTTTCTTTCTTTCTTAACTAACCTTCCTTCCTTCCTTTCTTTCCTACAAGACAACACGTAACAGCTTCCTTCCCTTTTCTCTTTCTTCTATTACTCACTTACTCACTCACTCACTCACTCACTCACACACTAAATCATATTCCCCATTCATCTATCTATTCTTCTTTTCTCACAACTCTATCCTTCCTTCCTTCCTTCCTTCCTTCCTTTCCTACAAAACACGTAACTCCTTCATTTTCTTCTATCACTCACTAACTCACTCATTCACTCACTCACTCACACACTAAAATCATATCCCCATTCTTCCTTTCTCATAATTCCATCCCTCCTTCCCTCCTTCCTTCCATCTATCCTTCCTTCCTTCCTTCCTTCCTTTCCTACAAAACACGTAACTCCTTAATATTCTCCCCACCACTCACTCCCTCTCCCTCTCTCTCTCCCTCAACAGGTGCCGGGATGTGCGTGAGTCGTGCTGGGGGTGTGGTGGGTGTGGTGGGGGCCGCCCTGATCTTCCTGGGCCTCCTGCAGGTGGTGGCTGGCACTTACTTCATGCTGGCACTGCCCATTTTCCAGCTGGGCTCAAATCTTTGGACTGGATCGTGGGTAAGTGATTTATTTATTTATTTATTTATTTTTATTTATTTATTTTATCTGTTTATTTTATTTATCTATTTATTTTATTATTATTATCTTTTTTTTTTGTAATTTTCGTTAGGTTAGGTTAGGTTAGGTTAGGTTAAGTTAGGATAGATTAGGTTAGGTTCTTGTTTTGTTGAGGATAGACAAAACAAGGAGATTAATGGATAGGAATAGATGGAATAGATTGGATAGATAGATAGGAATAGAAGACTTCAGTAACATTACGAGAAAGAAATTGATAAAACGAAATACAAAAAAAACTAACTCAAAGAAAAAGAAAACGGAAACAAAACAAAAACATTAAAAAAACAAACAAGCTAATTTCTCTAAACCAAAAACAACAACAATCACACCACTAACAGGAGAGTCACGCCCTTCTAACCCACCCCCCCTCTCTCTCTCTCTCTCTCTCCCTGTGCAGTCAGTGGTGTGCGGGCTGGTGGTGGGCGCGCTGGCGTGGCGTGGGCGTGCGCTGCGGAGAGGACAGGTGGTGCTGGTGGCGACCCTCAGTGTTCTTGTGGCGAATGTGGCAAATCTGGTCATCCTTCAGGTACGTGTGTGTGTGTGTGTGTGTGTGTGTGTGTGTGTGTGTGTGTGTGTCTGTGTGTGTTTAAAAAAAAGGATGTGACATTTTTTTTTCCTTCCCGTATTCTCGTCTCGTCTCTCTCTCTCTCTCTCTCTCTCTCTCTCTCTCTCTCTCTCTCTCTCTCTCTCTCTCTCTCTCTCTCTTTCCTTTCATCGTTCATCCTTCCCCCTCCTCCTCCTCCTCCTCCTCCTCCTCCTCCTCGTCCTTGCCCTTTCACCTCCAATTCCTGACATACCTCCTCCCTTCACCCTTCTTAACTAGCCCTTCCCTTCCCTCCATCTATAGCTTATCTCCCCATCTCTTCCTCCTCCTCCTCCTCCTCCACGTTGTAACTCATTCCCCTCCTCTCCTCCCCTTCAGGTTGGGGAGAAGAGTGTGTTCCTGACGGAGGCTGACTGGAGGAACATCGTGAGGGAGAACCAGGAGCAGCAGCTGAGGATAGGTGAGGGCTGGGGAGGGCTGGGGTGGGGTGGGCTGGGGTGGGGTGGGGTGGGAGGAGTGTACTGTGCCTGGCCTGTCCTTGTTTACTGATGGATTGGATTTGTTGTTGTCATTTTGTATCTTATCAAAGTCCAATATGTGCAGGTGTTTATTTGTTTATTTTGTTCTTATTGTTGTTATTCATGATTGTTAAGGTGTGTTCGTGTAAACCTTCACTTCATCACTAATTGCGTCCTTCCTTGACTTCATTGTTATGCACTTTTGTTCCTGCCTTGTGGTTCACTTCACTGTCTGTCTTCCCGCCGCAGCGCTGTGGCTCACGACGGTGGTGTCAGCGGTGGGCATCGGCGTCAGCTTCCTGGGGGCGCAGTACCTGTTCTGCGCCGTGGTGCGGGGCCCCAGGGTGAAGGGGCGGATGCCAGTCACCAGGTCCTTGTCTGACGAGGACCTACAGAGGCCCCAGGTACTGCAAATGACCAGGTTCCAGACCAATAGTGTGCGGAACGGCGTGGTGCCTGCGGAGTCGCTGGCGAGAGGCGCTGCTACTGCTGGTGGTGGCGGTGGTGGTGGTGATGGCGGTGCTGTGGCTGTGCATGGCTTATCTGGTGGTGGTGGTGGTGGTGGTGGTGGTAGTGTTAGTAATAGTAGTGGTAATGGTATGGATAGCAGCAGCAGCAGCAACAACAGCAACAGTAACAGAAGCAGAGGGGATGGCGGCGGCGGTGACGGGAACAAGAGCAGTGAGGCGCCGCCCACGCCAGGCACGCCGGAGTCTGAGGTTCCTTACTTTCTGCGGAACCACAAGTCAGCGTGGCAGTTCATCCTGCCGGAGGTGGTGGCCGAGGAGACACTGCCTGACGTGGCCTCGCGCTGCTCCTCTCTCTCCCGCAGCTCCCGGTCAACCTTCCAGCCCTACAGACCAGTCAACATGGAGCCCTACTGCCCCAGGACGCCGCACCAGCCACAGCTCAGGGTTCCCAGGGCGCCCTCCTCCTCCCGCCCCTCCTCAAGACTCAGTTCAAGCTGCAGCACGTCCCTGTACTCCGTGCACGAGGGCAGCAGGGGCGAGAGTCCGGCCAGGCGGGGCAGGGTGGTGCGGCCCAACGTCCCGCCGCCCCCGCCCCCTGCCAGCGACACCCTTCGCTCACATCCCGTCGGTGGGTGGGAGTCCTGCGCGGTGATTCAGTATCCTGTGCAGGGCGGCGGAGGGTTCGTCATAGATCTAGACTAACACTGAGTTGCAATGACAATTCATCTGATTTTTCATAGATCTCTTTTTTGTAGTGTCCAGACAGTAAGGCGGCGGTAGTGGCGGCGGTAGTGGTGGTGGTGGTGGTGGTGGTGAGACACTCAACATATTTAGACTGAGACAAACACTCAAGGACACAAAGAACATGAATTTTTTATAGAATTTTTTTTAAAGAGATATTAGTTATCATTCCTGTCCCTTAACCCTCCCATCTCTGTGACCACTCCCCCTACCCTCCCCTCCCCCACCCCACCACCTGTGCCTCTACTGCCCCCTTCCCCCCCTCCCAGTGCACGCAGATCAGACTGGCGTGGACGGTGGATGCCAAAGGATGTAAATAGTGATGAAGTAGAGGAGGAAAATTATGGTACTTTTTATATTAAGATTTTTATACTGCTTCAGAGAGAGAGAGAGAGAGAGAGAGAGAGAGAGAGAGAGAGAGAGAGAGAGAGATAACAGGTCATTCGCTCGGGTAGAGAAGAATGAGCGTCTGTGTAAATGAGATAAACAAGCAAACACACAAACAAACAAACAAACAAAAATACAAACGTGCCTTTATGAATCAGATCAAAATAAACACGATTCGATGCTGAAGATAAACAAACAAACAAACAAACACACAAACGTCTTCAGAGAGAGAGAGAGAGAGAGAGAGAGAGAGAGAGAGAGAGAGAGAGAGAGAGAGTATAAGCTCAAGTGTGATATATTTCAACGTATATTTAGTAAGAAGAGCAATAACTAAGAAAAATGTAAATAAGTCATGTTTTTCTCTATCTTTTTCTTGATTTTTTTGACGTGTTCTGTGTGTGTGGGGTAGATATCTAAGCCAAGCAGGAGGGAAGAAGAGGAGGAGAAAGCAATAGCAAATAAGATGCAATAAAAGAAACAAACAAAAGACTGGCAATGTGTGTGTGTGCTATTCCATCCCACCATTGTATGAATAAATGAATAAATAAAAGAGTCAATGTTTGCGCAAAATAAAAACAAAAAAACAACACAAAACAATTCACTCAAGAAAAAAATGAATAAATAAATAAACTGCATGAAACAAACAAACAAACACAAACACAAAAGAAGATAAATAAACCAATCAAACGATGCACAAAAGCAAAGGCAAAATGCATGACCACTATTTCATCATGTAAATAATAATAAAAACACTTCTGCATGACCCGTTACACTTCACGCCTCTTTGTCTGTATGCATGCCTGTCTGTCTGTCTGTCTGTCTGTCTGTCTACACTCCTCAACAGGCAGACAGACCTCTTTGCACCTGTTCATTCTACCTGTGCCTGGAAAGCTGTTTATCTAATTAAGTCAAGGTGAGTGAGTAGAGAGTTACGTATCCTTTATAGATTGTGATAATTAACTTGTGTTGTTTAGTGTTGGTTTTGTGCGTGCGTGTGTGTGTGTGTGTGTGTGTTGTGGCTTTCTCGCAAATTCTTGTATGTATAGTGTTTTCCTTTCTCTCTCTCTCTCTCTCTCTCTCTCTCTCTCTCTCTCTCTCTCTCTCTCTCTCTCTCTCTCTCTCTCTCTCTCTAGCTCTCTCTCTCTCTCTCTCTCTCTCTCTCTCTCTCTCTCTCTCTCTCTCTCTCTCTCTCTCTCTCTCTCTCTCTCTCTCTCTCTCTCTCTCTCTCTCTCTCTCTCTCTCTCTCTCTCTCTCTCTCTCTCTCTCTCTAATAATTCCTAATGTACTGTACATAATTACTTCTGGCTGTCATTGATGTAGTAGTTGTTGTTGTTGTTGTTGCTGTTGTTGTTGTTGCTGTTGCTGTAGTTGTTGTTGTTGTTGATTTTGCATCTTAATCATTGTTCGATTTGTTCTTTCCTTTTATCATTCACTGGGTTTATTTGGTGGTTATATTTTGTGTGGTTCTTGTCACGCCTGCCCCCTCCCCCCTCCCCTCTCTCTCGTGTATCTACTTTTCTATCATTTTCTTTTCTTTTCTTTTCTTTTCTTTTCTTTGTCTGTGTGTTCGTTCGTCTGTCCGTCTATGTGTTTGTGTTTGTCTAATTGTAGTTTAATTTCACAAGTTGTTGTTTACTGTTATCTGTGAGTGGTTTCCTGTGTCGAGTGGCGCTGTGACTGTTCTTCCCCCACCCTGAGTCCCATCGTTGTCTCTGCATTATTCTATGTTTGTGTGACTGTACGCACACATGCAGGTGTTTACTTATCTTTGTTTCCGTGTAGACACTTCCTCCTCCTCCTCCTATCCTATACTATCGTACGCTGCAGGCCTATCTGTCTGTCTGTTCCTTTTTGTATACGTGCTCTGTGTGTTCGTCTGTGTCTGACTGCCATGATAAAACAAGTGAAATGTGTGTGTGTGTGTGTGTGCACGTGCTGACGTGTGGGTGTCGCCGCAGGAGCCGCAGGACTCCACGCCGTCGCTGGAGGACGTGGTTGCGCTGCCTGACCCGGCCCGCTCCTCCGCCTGGGTGTACAATCCTGAAGAGGACAAGGGTCCCGCCCCTCTGGGTCCCCCGGGACTGGACCTGCTGTGGGACTGTCCCGACGGTCCTCGCAGGCTTCCTGCCGCCCGCCACGCCTCCTTCGCCACCGCCAGGTTTGCCCGCGTG
This sequence comes from Callinectes sapidus, assembly GCA_020233015.1. Classification (NCBI taxonomy): domain Eukaryota; kingdom Metazoa; phylum Arthropoda; class Malacostraca; order Decapoda; family Portunidae; genus Callinectes; species Callinectes sapidus. Next base: position 7,632,019 of record CM035201.1, on the reverse strand, counting down.
CACCAGCGGCCACAAAGAGCACAGAGCTTCGTGGTGAGAAGAGACTTGTTGCTGAGCGCCGCAGAGGGCCGCCCCGCCATGGCCCCTGCCCCTGTCAGGTGTCCCGAGCTGCCAGGGACGCGCACCTGCCCGCGCTACGCCAAGCCTAACGTGCGTCGCATCTACAGGTCTAACTCCGTGACCGACAAGACTCTGCTGGGGGAGGCTGCCGCTGCCGCAGCTGAAGCAGGAGCTGCCCTCAGCCGCAGGTTTCACGCAGGCTCCCTGGACGACCTGGACGCGGGGCCCGTCATTGAGGTGGGCATGGCGAGGGAGGTGAGTCGATCCGAACACACACTGGCCACCTGCAGGACCTCCTTCTGCCACGCGCCCTCCACGGAAGACGAGGACGAGGAAGAAGACGAGATGGAGGAGACCACCGTGCCTGTCATCCACCGCTCCGCCACCAGTGTAAAGGACCACCACCTGGACGGCAAGACTGTCCTCTCCTCCTTCAACCCCGTCACCGGCCCCGCCCCGCCCCGCCTCACCAAACAGAAGGGCCCCGCCCCACTCCCTCCCACCAAACCAAAACCACCCCCGCCCCCCGCCCCCCCGGCGCAGGGTGAGCAAGGCCCGTCAGGTCCCACCAAACCACCGGACGAAGGAATCGAGTTCAGCGATGAAGAGAAGGAGGCGGAAGGACGCGTCCCTCTTCCCGCCATAGAAGAGAACAATGGCAGCAGCAGCAGCAGCAGCCGTAAGCGCCCCGCCCCACAGCCCCGTATCTCCCTCCCTACAACCTCACCGTCTGGCGAGGCCGAGGGAGAGACAGCCTCAGAAGTGTCTCGTGAACCTCCACCGCCACCACCACTGCCGCCGTCACTGATCAAGAAGGCCGCGCCTCCCAAAATCCCTCGCCCTGAGATAGTGAAGCCGCCGCGCCCTTCCGTTGCTGAGAAGAACCTCCGTGCTGGTGGCGCTGGCGCGGGTGGTGGTCGCCCAGCCCCTGTACGGTGCCGCGGCGAGGGGGAGGAGGCGGCGACCCTGCGGCGCCTGGAGGAGGTACTGACGGGTATCCTGGACCGTGGCACCGCGGCGCCGCTCCGAGCTACGCGGTCTGAAGAGAACCTGATGGAGAGTTTGAGGGCGGCGGGTCAGGAGGCAAGGACACCCAAGGGCATCCTGAAGAATGGTCCTGTCAAGCCAAGCCGCTACGAGCAGGAGCACCGCGAGGCCCTGCAGGACTCCCGCGCCCTGCTGGAGCAGCTGCCGCGCGGCGAGCTGCAGCGGCACAAAATCGTGCTGCGGGTGCCATCCTTCAGAACAGCGGGCTGCCAAACGGAGACCTCCAGACCACTACGTCGCCGCGCATCCTGCGCCCAGACAGGATTCAGCACCGCGCCCAGACTTAGGGACACGACAGCTGCTACCACCGTCAACCCCGCCCCAGCCATCACATCCTCCTCTTCTTCCTCTTCCTCCTCCCGCTCCTCCCTGACGGATCGCTCCAGGAAGAAGTCCTCCCCGGCCCTCGAGTCCTCGTCCTCGTCATCAGGATACTCGAGCCCCGAGGTGAGTAGCAAGGCCGCCTCGCCCTCACACTCTGGGCCGCCCTCGCCCGCCTCCTCCTCGGTGGGCGTGAGTGACGAAGAGGAGCGGCGGCGGCGGCGCTCGGCGGACACCAATGTGACGGTGATCGAAGTAAACAAGAGTACCGGCGACCCCCCGCCGCGCCGTCCCGCGCTGTGGCAAGGCCTGGATACTGTGCCCCCTCCACGACCCCCCAAACCATTCCGTCTGCGGCCACTGTCTGACGCGAGCACGCTCCTGGGCAGTCCCGGCGGCCTGCTGGTGCCCGTGCCGCGGCGCGCCTCGCAGCTGTACGAGGATGTGTTCGGACTGGCGGCGCTCACTGAGAACGTGATGCTGCTGACGGAGGCCATCAACCCCGTGCTGGTGCACACCCGTGGCAGCGACGCCGCCGCGGCGCCGGCCCCCCTTCTCCAGGAGTCCCACGCCGCGCCAAGAGTGGTGGACGTGATCCCCAAAGCCGTGAACTCCAAGCTGTGGGATGGACGCACCATCTACGCGCCGCGGCCCCGTCCCGCCCTCCGCACCCACAGCCTGTCCCTGCCCCGCCCCGCGCCACACCCACGCCCGCCCCCGCCACGACTCATCAGGAGGGTGGCCGAGAACGCCCACGACGAGAGGGACGAGAAGGAGGAGGAGCGGGTGGGCGTGACGCCTGAGTCCACCGCGGCGTACCTGGCCTCGCTGGAGCTGCTGGCCTCCCACTACCGCCACCAGGCACTCGCCAACGCCAAGGTGAGTCCCACGCTGCCGCCTGCTGCTGCCGCTGCACCGACGCCAGGCCGCCCCACAGCCTGCCGGGGCTTGTACGAGTATGTCAGGCCAGTGAGTCAGGCGTTGTGTGAGTAATGGAAGCCGGAAGCTGAAAGGTCTTCTGAGCAACATCTGTGTGTGTGTCTGTGTGTGTGTGTGTGTGTGTGTGTGTGTGTGTGTGTCAACCCAAGTTTCAGAGCAATAATCTCTTCTTGTTTTCTTTTACAGCAACTACAACTACAACAACGACTTCTCCTGCAGCAACAAAGACAACAACAACAACAACAACAACAACAACAACAACAACAACAACAGACCGCTCAAGATGCAACTCAGACTGAATTTTTCGAGGAGGAGGAGGAAGAAGAAGAGAAGGATGTGAAAGGGAAGAAGAAGGCCTCCGCTGCCGCACGGGTCCTCTCTGAACCTTACCTGGCGTCACCTGTGAAGGATGACAGTGAATGCTAGTAAGGAGGAGGAGGAGGAGGAGGAGGAGGAGGAGGAGAGTATAATTTCTCACTAAACCAAAACTAAACCAAATCAAACTAAACCAAAAACATTTTAGAGTCTAATATAATATAATCATTCACTCCACAAACATTATATATATTATGAAAGATTATTGAACTTTTCCTGAAACACGTAGCTACACACCACATGATCCTTTTCCTGTAGAGTTCGAACCTTTTCCTTGGTATTGAACTCTTTCGTGAAGGATTGACGAGGAGAGGAAAACCAGTAAGTAAAAGGAAAAGTTAGCAGTGAACGTTCTTGCTTGAAAAACGAGAATCAGGTTAAGTTTTCCTTTTTCTTAGATGAACATGAAGAAATATTCCAAAAATCTGTTCTTCCAAACGAGAGTGTGACAAGTGCCTTAGAAAATAACAAAGGAAGGATTCTAAAAAGAATCCAAAGAAAGAAAAAGAAAACATTAGTGACGATTAAGAAATATATGAACAAAAAAGCTGTCAATCAAAATAAATGTCTTATTAAATACAAGAAAAAGAAGAAATAAGCGTCTTGAAAGAAAGAAAAGGATACAAAACGAAATATAGAAGGAATATAAAAAAAGAAATATAGAAAGACAGACAGATAATTACCAAGAACGGAAAGATAAACTGAATAAAAAGAACTACTTAGAAAAAATAGAAAAAAGAATAGAAGCAAAACAAAATATAAGTCGACAAATGATTGGGAGGGTAAAGAAAAGTAATTATCGTACATTTTAGAAAGAAAATGAGATGCATGGAGATAAATAATTGAGATTGGCAAGGAAAATGAAAAGATACCAATAGAAAATAAAGAAGAAAATATGAAATGGAAAGAAAAAGAAGCAGAAAAGAGGATGAAACAATGAAAACAGGTGTGAGGAAGGTAATTAACTTATATATTGCATGTTTACACAGTATTAACTAATTTGCCTGTGTACATCCATACTTTGTGGCTAAGTAAGGTGACTGTGTGTGTGTGTGTGTGTGTGTGTGTGTGTTAATCCACTTATATAACAAAGATTCACAAATATTGATTCATTTTAGGTTTATATTGAGGTCCATAGTTATGAAGGTCACATCAGGTTAGGTCAGGTCAGGCTAGGTCATGTTAGGTTAGGTTAGGTGTGAAGTAGATGACCTTTTAAAAATTTGCAGCTTTACTGGAGAAATGCTCAAAATACTCTCTCTCTCTCTCTCTCTCTCTCTCTCTCTCTCTCTCTCTCTCTCTCTCTCTCTCGTCTCTCTCTCTCTCTCTCTCTCTCTCTCTCTCTCTCTCTCTCTCTCTCTCTCTCTCTCTCTCTCTCTCTCTCTCTCTCTCTCTCTCTGTTTGTGTATTTACTAACAAAATGTATAAATATGATAACTACCTGTTTATAATTCCCCTATGTATAATTAAAAAGTATTGGTTGTATAGTTAGTGGTTAATTACTGATGTATTCTGACGTATACATATCACCACATTTAAGTATTATTATGAGTAAGGTGTAAAGTATAGTAGTGTGTAAGTACATATTGTTTTTATTTTTATGTAGGGGGTGGGGAGGGGAAGGGATTTGAAAGAATAAGAGAAGATTTTAATGCAGGTTTCGAATCAATAGGAAATCTGAGGAGGAGGAGGAGGAGGAAGAAGAGAAAGAAGAAGAGGAAGAGGAAGAGGAAGAGGAAATGGGAAAAGAAGTGTTTTTATTTTGGGGGATTTTGTTTTGATTTGATTTGTTTGATAAAGGTAGGTTATGTAGATCGTATGTATGTATGTATGTATGTATGTATGTATGTATGTATAGATGGATGATTTGTTAGGGTGAGTCATAATGTAGTGTGTGTGTGTGTGTGTGTGTGTGTGTGTGTGTGTGTGTGTGTGTGTGTGTGTGTGTGTGTGTGTTAATCGTATGTTGCAATGTATATAATGTATGTATGATTCACACTTTTAATCAACTCCTAACATAAACATTTTGAGTAACTAATTGGGATATTTTCTTCATCATCACCGTCTCTTTATTATGATTATTCTTTATTTATTTTCCTTTTAAGTAGTATATTTCGTTATGAACACTTGGCTTATCTCTCCAGTATATCAATTTCGTAGTTGTAATTTGCTCATGAGTGGGTTAGTATGTGTAGTTTGTTATATACAGTAGTAGTAGTAGTAGTAGTAGTAGTAGTAGTAGTAGTAGTAGAAGTCAATAACAAAACTACCTAATTGTCTAACTAACTATTCTAACATACCCACACTTGACTCGTTAGACTTTTACCCCTTTTTTCTCCTCTCGTGCGTAACAAAAGCTGGAGTGATGAAAAGAGAGAGAAGAAAAGAAACACTATTAAATTAACTTGAGAGAGAGAAAAAAAAATAAATAAAATAAACATGTATTCTTAAGCTTTCATGTCGACACTACATCATATTGCAATAAATGTTGAAAATTGTAGTGGTAATTTACTATAGAATACAAAGGTAAGTCCAAGATCAAAAAGGTAAATAGATACGAGAGTGTGGAATGCTTTGGGAACAGAAGATGTAGACTTGGTGAGCTGAAGTACCATCCTAGCTCGAGTAGGTTCGCCAAGGATTCGAAGCTCCCACTGAACCATGCTCGTCAGGGAAACTGGTGAGAAGGAAGCGTGTCTGTCTTTCTAAACACTATTTACCTTTCCAAATAGTTACCTGTCCTGACACTAGAAGGTAATGTGGTAATTATCTATTCTATTTCTAATGAGTACGAAGGTCTTATTGTTCCTTCACACTCCTTGCCACTGACCTTGCTGTAACGCCTTGAAAAGTACACTGTTCCTCCATCCCCATGACCTTGCAGCATCCAGGACATCCAGCCCCTTGATCTCCCCACAGCCCATCCCCAGCCAGCCAGGGAATCCAGGGTACATCAAGTTCTCTCTCTCATTTGTACTGAAGCGTGGTGATCGGTATCCTTACCCGGGAAGTCCTGCTGGTTCATGATGTTTTCCTACAGTGTAATGTGAGCGGTTTTGGGAGAACCCTTGTGAGTTGTGCTTCCCTCAGCCCACACTAGACAATTGTTATACCATTAATGTAGTTTTTATTATTTTTGGGTTAATCTATCAGTCTATCTTAGTACAGTATAATACCATGCCTATTGAATACATTTTTACTTTCATTTTTCAACGCACACCTAGAGAACAAAACGAAACTTTTCAAGAATAAGTGAGGAATTAAATAAACAAACAGTTTGGGGAGTTTTGGGCTCATGGCTTTGCTGCTCATTAATTGACAGCATTACCAATCCGTGAGTCTGTTGCACGCTATTCAGTCATTAGTCATCCTGTGTGTGTGTGGCTGTGGTGAGGTGACTGCGGCGAGGCATAAGGAGTGGTGCGGCACAAGAGTCATGCAGGCAAGTCAGCCAGCCATTAACTGCTTGACAGGCCAGACTTGTACAATGAAGCAAAGTAGTAGTTAAGCACACTAACAATATAACGTATATTTAGTTTATATTCCGTTCTTAAAGTCCAACATACACAAGAATACTCTCAGTGTATGAATAATGACACTTTTTTTTCAAAATAATCATCAATAAAGACTTATGGAACCTTTTAAAACCTCTTTCACTTTTTAGATATTAGAAGATACGACGCATATACCGATTCCCATGTATAAGTGACCTAAGCGTCGGATACAACAGGTCACTGCAGGTCCAGAGGGATCCAGTTCGGTGCAGTGGAACCAGTGTGTTACCATCGCGGGACGCTCTGCTGTAGCTCGCTTACTGCTAGGAATACAGTGAGTGAACTGAAAGAGTAGTAAGCAGTCAGTAATCCAACATGAAGAACTAGAGACAGTGCGAGTATTACATAGAGAAGTATGACTGAATGACACAGCCAATGAAGGATTACTGTTTGCAATTCCCTGCATTAGCTGGACATAACAGGAATATTTAGACGCTTAAAACAAATGGACAAAAGTGATGTCAGTGACGTAGATGCCCCTAGTAAACACTGATAGTAAGGACCTTAAGGTAATGGATATAAGCTAGATAAGGTTAGGGTTTAGTTAAGATATTATAATTGGTAGGCAAACTAGGAACTGTTTACTGATCAGCAGGATGAGTCATGTGGTCAACGTCAACACGATAGATAGTTTCAAGAGAAGGCATGAACAGGTTAGGCAGAAAAAATAAATAAAATGTATATGTTCTTCTTCACTGATATGACCTATAGCTATGGCCACTAACTTGATATATGTCCATATTGTTTGTATAAGGAGAATGGCTGATGTTAGTGGTGATGTCTGACAGATACCAGAGGAGAGATGTGTAAAATACGGTAATGAAAACGCCCTTCTGGCAATTTTTATGTTTTTGAATAGAATATTACTTTTATATAAGAATAATGATCGATAATATTTCTGAAGGAATAAAATGAGGCACAATTGTAATAAAATACAATGATAAGGAGATTGTAAATAGTGAGAAACAGTCCCCGGGGCAGGACAGACCACGCCGGCCCAGTCAGTCACACCGCCGGCAGCAGCAGCAGCAGGACGTGGTGGTGGTGCAGCGGAGCAGAGTGTTGTTCCTGGTGCTTGTGTCATCCAGCCTTCCACGCTGAACTACAGGCGACGCCACGAGTATGTATGGACAGGGCTGGGCAGTGGTGGGCGTGCGGGTGAGGGCGTGGGTTGTGTGTGGGCGCAGTGTGTGGGGTGTGGTGGGCAGGGGTGTTATCGACGCCTGCTGCTGCTGCCTGGCGCCGCCCGGCCATTGTGTGCCGCCACCCTGCCACCCTGGGACGCCTGGTAGCGCCCCTGGGGCTGCGCTCCACACTCTCCGACTGACTTGTATGATGTGAACACCACGTGTGTCGTGCGCCTTGATGGGAATTTTATTATAAGTGTAAAGATGAATTGCACACGAGGCGCAATACCACGCATACTGCATTAGTGTTGGTATTGGCTTACTGGTGTCCACCCCTGCACTCTGCCTCCTGGCAAGGCACACACCGCACTGTTTGGTGCATGTCTAACCCATTGCATCATGTTGAAGATCAATAAGAGGTTACCCTGTGTGGAGCTTCGGTAAAGTTTTACTTTAACACCAGTCTCAAGTTGGCTTTTCCTTCCGTTCCCATCTGTTAGAGCTTTCCATACGGAGTAATTTGATCTCCATATGTAACTGGCGCAAATCAATTATAATGGCGATATCGATTTTTTAAGATTTACCGAATTTGCGGGACGCGACTAGCCACCCGGCAACACCGCTCCGTGTTGTGTCTCGAGGGTAACTGACCGTCTGTGGCCAGCAGCGCTCTGAGCCAAAACAGACGAAATCTACCAGGGAGAGATAGTTTTGTCCTCGCCAATGAAAGAGACACAAACAACAAACACTGATGATGACGCTCGCCATGAGTGTTATTGTTGAGCAGCATTGCCATTGACCAAGTATTATCAACCAAACCCAAGTTTGCTGCTGTGCGTCATGAACTCCTCAAAGGATTACTAACCCAACCCTAAATTATAACCCCAATTTGATGCTCCCCCCACCAGACAAACCTAATTTCCCACAAGTCCCTCAAGATTGTTGAGGATGAGAGGCAGAGATAAGTCAGGTCTTGCCCTTCATAAGTATTGCAGCAACATCTTTTTTGTGTTGACAGGATGCCGAGTCACTACGACAAAGGGGAGTACGACAGTCGTGATGGCGGCGGCAGCGGCCGATACAGGTGAGTCGTGGTACACTCTCTCTCTCTCTCTCTCTCTCTCTCTCTCTCTCTCTCTCTCTCTGTGTGTGTGTGAGTGAGTATGTTCTACCGTTGCTGTACTCCAACCTTCCTTCTGGTCCTGCAGGGGCCGTGGCCGAGGACGCGGCAACTATGCATGGGGCAGCAGAGTGGGCAACAGCAGCAGCAGTGGCGGTGGCCGGGGATACAACCGAGGGGGGGCAGGTGGCGGTGGTGGAAGCAGTGGTGGCAGCAGGTACAGAGGAGGGGGAGGGCATGGGGTGGCCTCCAGCAGTTACAGAGAGACCACTGCCAGCTACCATGACAGGTGAGTGCTGTGCTGCTGTGAGGAATTCCAATGTGTGTTGGCCTCATTGTCACCTTTAAAGCCTTCACTAAGGGAGATTCTTTCATAAGTCAAACTAATCCAGGTGACACATTTCTGTAAGTAACTCACCAACTGCAGGTTGTAATTTGCTTACTTATCCCCTTAGAGTATTCTCGTACCTCTGTAGTTCTCTGAAAAATATTGATATAAAGGCAGTTATGTGTTTCTTGTATATTGTGTTTGTAAATTAAGTGTTGTGTTGATATTATTTCCTGAATGATATGCATTGTTTAGTATTTGAGAACACTGACATTGTGTGTGTGTGTGCAGGTACAGCGACTCCCGGCGCACTGGTGGCCACATAGTGAACCCCTGGGATGCCGGCATGGGCCCTCGGGAGGTGGGTGGCGGGGGCGGCTATGGGGCCCACGCCTCAGCCTTCGGGGCCACTGGCATGGGCATGGGGAGCAGCGGGGGAGGTGGGGGTGGGGCAGGCACCTCCCAGCTGATTGGCTCCCTCAATCAGCTGAGTCAGATGGGCAACGACAAGTCCAAGCTGGCACTGAATATACTCAACGCTGTCCTCTCATCAGTAAGCCGGCGTCGTGTTTATTTCCGTGTGGATCTAATGTTTTCCTTATACTATTTTTAAGTGCCTTTTCTTGGCATTGGAGTGTTTGTTTCATATGTTTTAATCTTGAAGCTTGAAGGGTCACTGTGGAAATCCATACCTTGATCCTGGTCACAGACCACCACCCATTAAAGCTGTAAGGCCAACAAGACCAGAGATGCGATGCAGTGGTGGCAATATCAAAGCTGTAAACAGCTCCCCATTGTGCCAATGTTATGCAAGAAGAGGCTAAAGGAACTTCACTGAAGAAATTGATCAACTCCATTATACTATTAGGAAACAAGAAGTAGCTAAGGTGTTACTGTTTCTTTCATTAAGGCTACAGCAAAGGTAGAACTCAGTCTGAGGTCACTGCTCCTGAAATCTTTAATATTTGTAGGTGTAATGAACTTGTGTCAGTAACACCACAAGCAGTGTTGCATTAATGGTGGTGTCCATGCAGTTGTGATGCCCTGCAGTACTGTGGTATTCTCTTTACAGCATCATTCTTATTGCTTGTGATAAAATGGTTGTGATATCCACTATAATACTTAAGTGTCAGGCTTATACTTGGATATACAACCTTCTCTCTGTGCCACTGACTGCCTTACCCCCGCAGGACTCGGCCATGGGTGAGGGCCGGGACGTGTGGGAGCACGGGCCGCCCCCGAGGAAGATGAGGCGCATGGAGTGGGTGAGTAGCGTGGAGGCTGCAGAGTTAGGGGACCAATGAGGACAGGGAGACTTCTCTAGGAAAGTGCTTGAATGTGTTCAACTCCTAAATTTATCTCATTTTGATCATCTCAGAGACTGGCTGTCCTTGATACTCAATTTATAAATGGATCTAAGGGAACTAATGATTTCAGTTGTATGTTTGTACAGCAGAATTGTACCCCAAGCCTGTGAATGTTCACCATTGGTCTGGGAGGAGGAGGAGAAAGTGGGAGGAGAAGGAGAGACGAGGGAGGAAGGAAGAGGGAGTGATGAGGCTGCCCTGTGGTTCGCTCAGGGGGAGGAGTGAGAGGAGGAGGAGGAGGAGGAGTAGGAGTAGGAGTGGAAGGAGAAAGATAATCAAGATGGAGGAATTATGACTCCCTGAGAGGAGAGAGTGAGGAGCTACAGCAGGTAGTGATGGTAATGAGAGACCTCATACCTGTCACTTTGCCTTCAGCACTGACTACCGTCCTCATGAAACTAATGTTTTATGCTCAGGTCTACTGGAATGTCAGTGACTCATTATGTTTACTTCCCTGAAAGAAATTATCACAGTATGTTGATCCCATATAATGATTGGCACCCTGAGTGTGTGAGGCAGCGCTATGGGCCGTGAGTGCCTCGCTGGGGCAGCCACCGGCTGGGGGAGCCCACCCTTGAAGGAGCTCTGCTCAGAGTGGGCGGGGGAGACTGAGCGGTGAGTGTCTTCCACAGGACGAGCTGCGTCCGCCCCCCGCCCGCAGGTACCCCCCTCGCTACAGCCCCCGGCGTACCTGGGACCGCCGGGGCGGCCCCTCATATCCTCGAGGGGACCACCACGGCGGCAGCACTGACTACCAGGCCCGCAGGGTGGCCAAGGCCCGGCGGGGCAAGCCCTGGCATGATACCAGGAGTGGTAAGGGCCCTGGGCGGGAGGGCCGGGCCAAGGAGGAGCAGGACCTGTCGGACGACCTGGAAAGAGAGAGCACCGCCGCCGCCGCTGGCACCAGTGCGGCCCAGGGCCCCCAGAGGTAAGCGCCAGGGAGGGCCGCTGCTGCTCCCGGCCCGCCTTTACTTTTCAGTGTAGTGTGGCCGAGGTGCGAGTTACCTGGCCGGGTAGGGCCATGAGGACTCAGAGTCCTGCCGCCACGCACCAAATCTCTGGCCTGCAAGATGTCCTTTTCCCTTCATTTTTGACTAGAGAGCTTGCCAGGAGAGGAGCTATGTGAGGGAGCAACACTGTTTATTTCAGCCCACATCATCATTCTTTCTGTTCTGTGATGCCTCCACTCCTTTTGACTTTCAGTCCTAAAGTTGCTTCATTTTTTCCCCCCCTTCATTCATGTGACCTGGCTGTGGTGGCGATGGTGGTTGTGAGTGTACCCTGGTGTGGTGCTTTGGTGGGGATGAGTGGCCCAGTGCCCCAGGTGCCACACTGACCCTGGCTCACACCAAGGTGGTGGCTCCTCTTCCCTCAAGAGACCCAGGTGCCTGGGGGAGGAGAAGTGCCCTCTGTGCTAGCTGTGCTGTCATTGCACACTTGTGTCTAGTCTTTTGGTGAGATAACACAAGTGTTTCATTATCTTACATGAAAGAAAGAAAGGGGCTGAATTTCTTTGTATAATAAAAGCCCTATAGTTGCCAATCTGTGATAAAGAAAGACTTTGAAGGTATTCAGTTTTGGAGATGACTTGACATGCCTGTTGTATTACATAATGCTATCAGTGAAGCAGCCACCAGGTGCCACCCCGGGCAGGGCCACCCCATAGAGGGAAGTGGTGTGTGCCTGCTGCAGACACTAGTGTCCCAGTCCTGTAGTCACCTTGGTCCAGGTTTAGGTTAGGCGGCAGCACTGTGGAAGACACTTGGTGTTGAGTCTGCCAGGAGGGAGTTAGGTGAGCACACCAGTGTCATCCATCCCCACATGAAGTGTACTGTACTTGTAATGTCAGGGGTTGGTTGTGAGTCTTTCATATTTATTGTGTGTCATGAGCTATGCCTTTGTGCTGTTGTATGTACAAGTTACTGATGGAAGTGTTTGGATTCTAAACTCAGTGTCATGCCCTAGAATGTGCACTAACAGGTCTTGCTTTACATGTCATTGTCTGCTGGTGTATGAGCCATGATCAGATGTGATGATAGATAATGTGTGTGAACAGTACAAGAGATCAAAAGTTATGAAAGTATTATTGAACCATTGATGTGGCTTTCAGAAATACTGAGTTAGCAGAAATGTGGCTGTTTTCAGTCTTTGCTGCAGTAGTTCATTGCTTGACAAGTTACTTTTGATTTGGCACCACACATCTGCCTCACAGCGGTTAGCACGTGCCATCTGCTGTGTACTTCTGTCCCTCTTTTTAGTTTTTTCATATTGTTTTAGCATTTATAATTGTAATGCCATGCCTAAAAGGCCAGCAGGAGGTCAAGTTTCTCAGTAATAACCTGAAAGGAAATATGCTCATAACAATGAAAGTAAAGAGAGTTAGTAGGAATCACTGGCCCTGCTTGCTGGGGGGGGGGGGGTGATTCAGTACTCGTTAAGGGAGTGTGAATCTTCTGTGGCAGAATCAATACCAGCAAGATTGGTTAGGCATCTTTATTACTGAGACCACTGGATCTCCCCATTTCACTATTTAAGAGATGGAATTTTAGTTACAAATCAACCTTTTCAAGAAGGAATTGTCAAAAACATTGTGGAAAAAGAGTTAACTCCTTCAGTTATGATATCAAAACACAAACCTTTCTTTCCATGTGTGGAGAAACATTGTGCATCTGATATGTGGGTTATGTTCCGAGGCCATGCCCTTCTTGCTCTAAAACTGCACTATTGTTTGAGTAGCATTGTGCTGGTCAATCTTCTGAAACGCAGTGAATGTGGCATTGCTGTGTGTACAAATTGCTTGCCATCTTGAAAACTTGAATGTGTATGTACAAACCTGTAATGTTTTGAAGAGAACTGCTCATGACAGGGAAACATAAATATACCACAGTAACTTATTAATGGCTGACATCAGGAATGTAAAGCAAGAACTGTTAGGAACACGTGTGTGTGTGTGTGTGTGTGTGTGTATGTTTGAGTGTCTGTGTGTGAGTGTATGCACATCTTGTGTGTAGGAAACTTGCAGCAGAGAAAGGGTTATGTATTGTGTCGGGTATCCTGAAGTTAGTATAAGTTAGAGACAAACACCACAATCACTTTCACTTCATGATGGCTAGTGATGCAGGAGACAGCAACAGGTGGGTGCCAAGTACTTTGTTTTGTGCCCCTGGGGCCTCACAGACGTAGTGACACCAGCATATGTAAAGAATCCAATACTCCTAAATGCTGTCCCTATAAAATTGAATTGAAGTTCATGTCATGCTAAGGTTAATTTGATCAACTCCAAAATGTGCATAATACCTGTTGATCGCACTCATCTCTCTTGTGTTCGTATCTCAGCGATTCCCTTTGTCATAACTGCCTGCTCCTCCCACCACTTCCTTGATCATGGTTCAATGTGTCTGTTGCCCAGCAGTGAGGATACCAAGATGGATGAAGAGGAGGGCAAGGAAGAGACTGAAGCATCCTCCTGTGCAAAGGGGGAGGCAAAGTCTGAGCAGGAGGAGGAGAAGGAGGGCAAGGAGGGAGAGGAAGCAGCAGGATCATCTACAGGAAAGACAGAAGACAAATTAGAAGACAAGAAGGAGAAAGAAGCTGAGATGATGAAGCAGAATGAGGTTTGTTCTATGACTATTACATTATCTTTAACCTTATTTCTCCCACCTCTATTTTGTATGCCATAATTCAACACTTGGTAGCTTTTCATACAGAAGTCACTCACCGGCTGTTCTCTCCCTTGTCTCTCAGTCTGGGGAGATTACATGGCTGCCGCGGGAGGCTCTGCAGTGTCACATGTGTGGGCTGTCCAAGTTCCCTGACATTAAGGTACGTGGAAGCAGAGGCAGGGGTATGATGGGGAGAGGGAGGGAGGGTAGTGGGGGGATGGGAAGTGGTGAGGAGAGGAATGCTGTTGGGGGAGTAGTATAGGAAGATAACAGGGATGATTTGGAGAGGGATGCTGTTGAAAAAGTGGCAGGTCAGGTGACAGGGATGGTGATGGCTGGCAGGGTAAAGGAACATTGAAGAGGACATTCTAGCAGCATTGGTGAGTGAGTATAATCAGATCCAGAAGATGTTATTTACTGGATGGGTTTGTTGGGTGACCGGGTGAGGGTGAGGGGCAGGCAGCGTACGTGTCCAGCAGCAGTTGACGAGGTGTTTGTTTTGCTTGCAGTCGTACATGAGGCACCTGGAGAGCCGGCGCCACGAGACACTCAAGTACTCCTTCCATGCCAAGGGTGCTGCCATCCTACACTTCCTGAGGGCCAATTCAAAGGTACTGTGTGCGTGTGTGTTTTGGTTCACCTCTTTGCCTTTGAATATTTGTTTTGAACTATATACCTGTAAGATTATACCCTCTTTTCTTCACTTCACACATGTCCCTCTCTCTCTCTGAACAGTTGGCATCTCAGAGGAAGATGTTGAAGAGCCTGCGTCGCGGCATCAAAGGTCCCATCATGAGGTGCCGCAAGTGTCAGTGTGAGGTGTTTGGCTACATCCGGGAACATTCCAAGACTGTAGAGCACATTGTGAGTCTTGCCTTGTGCTGCTGCTGCTGCTATGTCCATTAATGTTAAGCAGTCAATCTGATAGTGACAGAAATCATCACTTTGTATATGTCTGTGGATTAATGGTCATTTCCTTGGTGTCCCTGTACCCACACAGGCTCTGAGGAACTACCTGCGAGTGGTTTGCTGCAACACCACCTTCTTCAACCGCGCTGATCTGGAGGAGCATCGGCTTTCCCTCATCCATCTCAAGGTGAGGCGCGTCAGTGGCATAGTCAGCCGTGTTGAGATAAATTATCATTGTATTGATGTTGGACCAGTGAAAGTCTCATTGTATGTACATATTTAAGTTATCCGTACAGTCCAGTTAGACCAAGCTAACCCTCACACTCACCCTTAGAACCAGCTGGAGGAGGAGCAGCGAAGGCAGAAGATGGAAGCTGAGAATGAGGTGGAGGAAATTGGCGTGGAGGAGAGTGGTAAGTGAACCTCCTTCCTCACTGCTGTGAACTGTGATGAACTTGTCAT
>CM035201.1:7547676-7616648 GCA_020233015.1 Callinectes sapidus | reverse complement strand
GGGCCGCCCCGGCGGTCCCAGGTACGCCGGGGGCTGTAGCGAGGGGGGTACCTGCGGGCGGGGGGCGGACGCAGCTCGTCCTGTGGAAGACACTCACCGCTCAGTCTCCCCCGCCCACTCTGAGCAGAGCTCCTTCAAGGGTGGGCTCCCCCAGCCGGTGGCTGCCCCAGCGAGGCACTCACGGCCCATAGCGCTGCCTCACACACTCAGGGTGCCAATCATTATATGGGATCAACATACTGTGATAATTTCTTTCAGGGAAGTAAACATAATGAGTCACTGACATTCCAGTAGACCTGAGCATAAAACATTAGTTTCATGAGGACGGTAGTCAGTGCTGAAGGCAAAGTGACAGGTATGAGGTCTCTCATTACCATCACTACCTGCTGTAGCTCCTCACTCTCTCCTCTCAGGGAGTCATAATTCCTCCATCTTGATTATCTTTCTCCTTCCACTCCTACTCCTACTCCTCCTCCTCCTCCTCCTCTCACTCCTCCCCCTGAGCGAACCACAGGGCAGCCTCATCACTCCCTCTTCCTTCCTCCCTCGTCTCTCCTTCTCCTCCCACTTTCTCCTCCTCCTCCCAGACCAATGGTGAACATTCACAGGCTTGGGGTACAATTCTGCTGTACAAACATACAACTGAAATCATTAGTTCCCTTAGATCCATTTATAAATTGAGTATCAAGGACAGCCAGTCTCTGAGATGATCAAAATGAGATAAATTTAGGAGTTGAACACATTCAAGCACTTTCCTAGAGAAGTCTCCCTGTCCTCATTGGTCCCCTAACTCTGCAGCCTCCACGCTACTCACCCCCTCCATGCGCCTCATCTTCCTCGGGGGCGGCCCGTGCTCCCACACGTCCCGGCCCTCACCCATGGCCGAGTCCTGCGGGGGTAAGGCAGTCAGTGGCACAGAGAGAAGGTTGTATATCCAAGTATAAGCCTGACACTTAAGTATTATAGTGGATATCACAACCATTTTATCACAAGCAATAAGAATGATGCTGTAAAGAGAATACCACAGTACTGCAGGGCATCACAACTGCATGGACACCACCATTAATGCAACACTGCTTGTGGTGTTACTGACACAAGTTCATTACACCTACAAATATTAAAGATTTCAGGAGCAGTGACCTCAGACTGAGTTCTACCTTTGCTGTAGCCTTAATGAAAGAAACAGTAACACCTTAGCTACTTCTTGTTTCCTAATAGTATAATGGAGTTGATCAATTTCTTCAGTGAAGTTCCTTTAGCCTCTTCTTGCATAACATTGGCACAATGGGGAGCTGTTTACAGCTTTGATATTGCCACCACTGCATCGCATCTCTGGTCTTGTTGGCCTTACAGCTTTAATGGGTGGTGGTCTGTGACCAGGATCAAGGTATGGATTTCCACAGTGACCCTTCAAGCTTCAAGATTAAAACATATGAAACAAACACTCCAATGCCAAGAAAAGGCACTTAAAAATAGTATAAGGAAAACATTAGATCCACACGGAAATAAACACGACGCCGGCTTACTGATGAGAGGACAGCGTTGAGTATATTCAGTGCCAGCTTGGACTTGTCGTTGCCCATCTGACTCAGCTGATTGAGGGAGCCAATCAGCTGGGAGGTGCCTGCCCCACCCCCACCTCCCCCGCTGCTCCCCATGCCCATGCCAGTGGCCCCGAAGGCTGAGGCGTGGGCCCCATAGCCGCCCCCGCCACCCACCTCCCGAGGGCCCATGCCGGCATCCCAGGGGTTCACTATGTGGCCACCAGTGCGCCGGGAGTCGCTGTACCTGCACACACACACACAATGTCAGTGTTCTCAAATACTAAACAATGCATATCATTCAGGAAATAATATCAACACAACACTTAATTTACAAACACAATATACAAGAAACACATAACTGCCTTTATATCAATATTTTTCAGAGAACTACAGAGGTACGAGAATACTCTAAGGGGATAAGTAAGTAAATTACAACCTGCAGTTGGTGAGTTACTTACAGAAATGTATCACCTGGATTAGTTTGACTTATGAAAGAATCTCCCTTAGTGAAGGCTTTAAAGGTGACAATGAGGCCAACACACATTGGAATTCCTCACAGCAGCACAGCACTCACCTGTCATGGTAGCTGGCAGTGGTCTCTCTGTAACTGCTGGAGGCCACCCCATGCCCTCCCCCTCCTCTGTACCTGCTGCCACCACTGCTTCCACCACCGCCACCTGCCCCCCCTCGGTTGTATCCCCGGCCACCGCCACTGCTGCTGCTGTTGCCCACTCTGCTGCCCCATGCATAGTTGCCGCGTCCTCGGCCACGGCCCCTGCAGGACCAGAAGGAAGGTTGGAGTACAGCGGTAGAACATACTCACTCACACACACACAGAGAGAGAGAGAGAGTGTACCACGACTCACCTGTATCGGCCGCTGCCGCCGCCATCACGACTGTCGTACTCCCCTTTGTCGTAGTGACTCGGCATCCTGTCAACACAAAAAAGATGTTGCTGCAATACTTATGAAGGGCAAGACTGGACTTATCTCTGCCGCTCATCCTCAACAATCTTGAGGGACTTATGGGAAATTAGGTTTGTCTGGTGGGGGGAGCATCAAATTGAGGTTATAATTTAGGATTGGGTTAGTAATCCTTTGAGGAGTTCATGACGCACAGCAGCAAACTTGGGTTTGGTTGATAATACTTGGTCAATGGCAATGCTGCTCAACAATAACACTCATGGCGAGCGTCATCATCAGTGTTTGTTGTTTGTGTCTCTTTCATTGGCGAGGACAAAACTATCTCTCCCTGGTAGATTTCGTCTGTTTTGGCTCAGAGCGCTGCTGGCCACAGACGGTCAGTTACCCTCGAGACACAACACGGAGCGGTGTTGCCGGGTGGCTAGTCGCGTCCCGCAAATTCGGTAAATCTTAAAAAATCGATATCGCCATTATAATTGATTTGCGCCAGTTACATATGGAGATCAAATTACTCCGTATGGAAAGCTCTAACAGATGGGAACGGAAGGAAAAGCCAACTTGAGACTGGTGTTAAAGTAAAACTTTACCGAAGCTCCACACAGGGTAACCTCTTATTGATCTTCAACATGATGCAATGGGTTAGACATGCACCAAACAGTGCGGTGTGTGCCTTGCCAGGAGGCAGAGTGCAGGGGTGGACACCAGTAAGCCAATACCAACACTAATGCAGTATGCGTGGTATTGCGCCTCGTGTGCAATTCATCTTTACACTTATAATAAAATTCCCATCAAGGTGCACGACACACGTGGTGTTCACATCATACAAGTCAGTCGGAGAGTGTGGAGCGCAGCCCCAGGGGCGCTACCAGGCGTCCCAGGGTGGCAGGGTGGCGGCACACAATGGCCGGGCGGCGCCAGGCAGCAGCAGCAGGCGTCGATAACACCCCTGCCCACCACACCCCACACACTGCGCCCACACACAACCCACGCCCTCACCCGCACGCCCACCACTGCCCAGCCCTGTCCATACATACTCGTGGCGTCGCCTGTAGTTCAGCGTGGAAGGCTGGATGACACAAGCACCAGGAACAACACTCTGCTCCGCTGCACCACCACCACGTCCTGCTGCTGCTGCTGCCGGCGGTGTGACTGACTGGGCCGGCGTGGTCTGTCCTGCCCCGGGGACTGTTTCTCACTATTTACAATCTCCTTATCATTGTATTTTATTACAATTGTGCCTCATTTTATTCCTTCAGAAATATTATCGATCATTATTCTTATATAAAAGTAATATTCTATTCAAAAACATAAAAATTGCCAGAAGGGCGTTTTCATTACCGTATTTTACACATCTCTCCTCTGGTATCTGTCAGACATCACCACTAACATCAGCCATTCTCCTTATACAAACAATATGGACATATATCAAGTTAGTGGCCATAGCTATAGGTCATATCAGTGAAGAAGAACATATACATTTTATTTATTTTTTCTGCCTAACCTGTTCATGCCTTCTCTTGAAACTATCTATCGTGTTGACGTTGACCACATGACTCATCCTGCTGATCAGTAAACAGTTCCTAGTTTGCCTACCAATTATAATATCTTAACTAAACCCTAACCTTATCTAGCTTATATCCATTACCTTAAGGTCCTTACTATCAGTGTTTACTAGGGGCATCTACGTCACTGACATCACTTTTGTCCATTTGTTTTAAGCGTCTAAATATTCCTGTTATGTCCAGCTAATGCAGGGAATTGCAAACAGTAATCCTTCATTGGCTGTGTCATTCAGTCATACTTCTCTATGTAATACTCGCACTGTCTCTAGTTCTTCATGTTGGATTACTGACTGCTTACTACTCTTTCAGTTCACTCACTGTATTCCTAGCAGTAAGCGAGCTACAGCAGAGCGTCCCGCGATGGTAACACACTGGTTCCACTGCACCGAACTGGATCCCTCTGGACCTGCAGTGACCTGTTGTATCCGACGCTTAGGTCACTTATACATGGGAATTGGTATATCCGTTGTATCTTCTAATATCTAAAAAGTGAAAGAGGTTTTAAAAGGTTCCATATATCTTTATTGATGGTTATTTTGAAGAAAAAAAGTGTCATTATTCATACACTGAGAGTATTCTTGTGTATGTTGGACTTTAAGAACGGAATATAAACTAAATATACGTTATATTGTTAGTGTGCTTAACGACTACTTTGCTTCATTGTACAAGTCTGGCCTGTCAAGCAGTTAATGGCTAGCTGACTTGCCTGCATGACTCTTGTGCCGCACCACTCCTTATGCCTCGCCGCAGTCACCTCACCACAGCCACACACAGGATGACTAATGACTGAATAGCGTGCAACAGACTCACGGATTAGTACTGCTGTCAATTAATGAGCAGCAAAGCCATGAGCCCAAAACTCCCCAAACTGTTTGTTTATTTAATTCCTCACTTATTCTTGAAAAGTTTCGTTTTGTTCTCTAGGTGTGCGTTGAAAATGAAAGTAAAAATTTATTCAATAGGCATGGTATTATACTGTACTAAGATAGACTGATAGATTAACCAAAAAATAATAAAAACTACATTAATGGTATAACAATTGTCTAGTGTGGGCTGAGGGAAGCACAACTCACAAGGGTTCTCCCAAAACCGCTCACATTACACTGTAGGAAAACATCATGAACCAGCAGGACTTCCCGGGTAAGGATACCGATCACCACGCTTCAGTACAAATGAGAGAGAGAACTTGATGTACCCTGGATTCCCTGGCTGGCTGGGGATGGGCTGTGGGGAGATCAAGGGGCTGGATGTCCTGGATGCTGCAAGGTCATGGGGATGGAGGAACAGTGTACTTTTCAAGGCGTTACAGCAAGGTCAGTGGCAAGGAGTGTGAAGGAACAATAAGACCTTCGTACTCATTAGAAATAGAATAGATAATTACCACATTACCTTCTAGTGTCAGGACAGGTAACTATTTGGAAAGGTAAATAGTGTTTAGAAAGACAGACACGCTTCCTTCTCACCAGTTTCCCTGACACTAGAAGGTAATGTGGTAATTATCTATTCTATTTCTAATGAGTACGAAGGTCTTATTGTTCCTTCACACTCCTTGCCACTGACCTTGCTGTAACGCCTTGAAAAGTACACTGTTCCTCCATCCCCATGACCTTGCAGCATCCAGGACATCCAGCCCCTTGATCTCCCCACAGCCCATCCCCAGCCAGCCAGGGAATCCAGGGTACATCAAGTTCTCTCTCTCATTTGTACTGAAGCGTGGTGATCGGTATCCTTACCCGGGAAGTCCTGCTGGTTCATGATGTTTTCCTACAGTGTAATGTGAGCGGTTTTGGGAGAACCCTTGTGAGTTGTGCTTCCCTCAGCCCACACTAGACAATTGTTATACCATTAATGTAGTTTTTATTATTTTTTGGTTAATCTATCAGTCTATCTTAGTACAGTATAATACCATGCCTATTGAATAAATTTTTACTTTCATTTTCAACGCACACCTAGAGAACAAAACGAAACTTTTCAAGAATAAGTGAGGAATTAAATAAACAAACAGTTTGGGGAGTTTTGGGCTCATGGCTTTGCTGCTCATTAATTGACAGCAGTACTAATCCGTGAGTCTGTTGCACGCTATTCAGTCATTAGTCATCCTGTGTGTGGCTGTGGTGAGGTGACTGCGGCGAGGCATAAGGAGTGGTGCGGCACAAGAGTCATGCAGGCAAGTCAGCTAGCCATTAACTGCTTGACAGGCCAGACTTGTACAATGAAGCAAAGTAGTCGTTAAGCACACTAACAATATAACGTATATTTAGTTTATATTCCGTTCTTAAAGTCCAACATACACAAGAATACTCTCAGTGTATGAATAATGACACTTTTTTTCTTCAAAATAACCATCAATAAAGATATATGGAACCTTTTAAAACCTCTTTCACTTTTTAGATATTAGAAGATACAACGGATATACCAATTCCCATGTATAAGTGACCTAAGCGTCGGATACAACAGGTCACTGCAGGTCCAGAGGGATCCAGTTCGGTGCAGTGGAACCAGTGTGTTACCATCGCGGGACGCTCTGCTGTAGCTCGCTTACTGCTAGGAATACAGTGAGTGAACTGAAAGAGTAGTAAGCAGTCAGTAATCCAACATGAAGAACTAGAGACAGTGCGAGTATTACATAGAGAAGTATGACTGAATGACACAGCCAATGAAGGATTACTGTTTGCAATTCCCTGCATTAGCTGGACATAACAGGAATATTTAGACGCTTAAAACAAATGGACAAAAGTGATGTCAGTGACGTAGATGCCCCTAGTAAACACTGATAGTAAGGACCTTAAGGTAATGGATATAAGCTAGATAAGGTTAGGGTTTAGTTAAGATATTATAATTGGTAGGCAAACTAGGAACTGTTTACTGATCAGCAGGATGAGTCATGTGGTCAACGTCAACACGATAGATAGTTTCAAGAGAAGGCATGAACAGGTTAGGCAGAAAAAATAAATAAAATGTATATGTTCTTCTTCACTGATATGACCTATAGCTATGGCCACTAACTTGATATATGTCCATATTGTTTGTATAAGGAGAATGGCTGATGTTAGTGGTGATGTCTGACAGATACCAGAGGAGAGATGTGTAAAATACGGTAATGAAAACGCCCTTCTGGCAATTTTTATGTTTTTGAATAGAATATTACTTTTATATAAGAATAATGATCGATAATATTTCTGAAGGAATAAAATGAGGCACAATTGTAATAAAATACAATGATAAGGAGATTGTAAATAGTGAGAAACAGTCCCCGGGGCAGGACAGACCACGCCGGCCCAGTCAGTCACACCGCCGGCAGCAGCAGCAGCAGGACGTGGTGGTGGTGCAGCGGAGCAGAGTGTTGTTCCTGGTGCTTGTGTCATCCAGCCTTCCACGCTGAACTACAGGCGACGCCACGAGTATGTATGGACAGGGCTGGGCAGTGGTGGGCGTGCGGGTGAGGGCGTGGGTTGTGTGTGGGCGCAGTGTGTGGGGTGTGGTGGGCAGGGGTGTTATCGACGCCTGCTGCTGCTGCCTGGCGCCGCCCGGCCATTGTGTGCCGCCACCCTGCCACCCTGGGACGCCTGGTAGCGCCCCTGGGGCTGCGCTCCACACTCTCCGACTGACTTGTATGATGTGAACACCACGTGTGTCGTGCACCTTGATGGGAATTTTATTATAAGTGTAAAGATGAATTGCACACGAGGCGCAATACCACGCATACTGCATTAGTGTTGGTATTGGCTTACTGGTGTCCACCCCTGCACTCTGCCTCCTGGCAAGGCACACACCGCACTGTTTGGTGCATGTCTAACCCATTGCATCATGTTGAAGATCAATAAGAGGTTACCCTGTGTGGAGCTTCGGTAAAGTTTTACTTTAACACCAGTCTCAAGTTGGCTTTTCCTTCCGTTCCCATCTGTTAGAGCTTTCCATACGGAGTAATTTGATCTCCATATGTAACTGGCGCAAATCAATTATAATGGCGATATCGATTTTTTAAGATTTACCGAATTTGCGGGACGCGACTAGCCACCCGGCAACACCGCTCCGTGTTGTGTCTCGAGGGTAACTGACCGTCTGTGGCCAGCAGCGCTCTGAGCCAAAACAGACGAAATCTACCAGGGAGAGATAGTTTTGTCCTCGCCAATGAAAGAGACACAAACAACAAACACTGATGATGACGCTCGCCATGAGTGTTATTGTTGAGCAGCATTGCCATTGACCAAGTATTATCAACCAAACCCAAGTTTGCTGCTGTGCGTCATGAACTCCTCAAAGGATTACTAACCCAATCCTAAATTATAACCTCAATTTGATGCTCCCCCCACCAGACAAACCTAATTTCCCATAAGTCCCTCAAGATTGTTGAGGATGAGCGGCAGAGATAAGTCCAGTCTTGCCCTTCATAAGTATTGCAGCAACATCTTTTTTGTGTTGACAGGATGCCGAGTCACTACGACAAAGGGGAGTACGACAGTCGTGATGGCGGCGGCAGCGGCCGATACAGGTGAGTCGTGGTACACTCTCTCTCTCTCTCTGTGTGTGTGTGAGTGAGTATGTTCTACCGCTGTACTCCAACCTTCCTTCTGGTCCTGCAGGGGCCGTGGCCGAGGACGCGGCAACTATGCATGGGGCAGCAGAGTGGGCAACAGCAGCAGCAGTGGCGGTGGCCGGGGATACAACCGAGGGGGGGCAGGTGGCGGTGGTGGAAGCAGTGGTGGCAGCAGGTACAGAGGAGGGGGAGGGCATGGGGTGGCCTCCAGCAGTTACAGAGAGACCACTGCCAGCTACCATGACAGGTGAGTGCTGTGCTGCTGTGAGGAATTCCAATGTGTGTTGGCCTCATTGTCACCTTTAAAGCCTTCACTAAGGGAGATTCTTTCATAAGTCAAACTAATCCAGGTGATACATTTCTGTAAGTAACTCACCAACTGCAGGTTGTAATTTACTTACTTATCCCCTTAGAGTATTCTCGTACCTCTGTAGTTCTCTGAAAAATATTGATATAAAGGCAGTTATGTGTTTCTTGTATATTGTGTTTGTAAATTAAGTGTTGTGTTGATATTATTTCCTGAATGATATGCATTGTTTAGTATTTGAGAACACTGACATTGTGTGTGTGTGTGCAGGTACAGCGACTCCCGGCGCACTGGTGGCCACATAGTGAACCCCTGGGATGCCGGCATGGGCCCTCGGGAGGTGGGTGGCGGGGGCGGCTATGGGGCCCACGCCTCAGCCTTCGGGGCCACTGGCATGGGCATGGGGAGCAGCGGGGGAGGTGGGGGTGGGGCAGGCACCTCCCAGCTGATTGGCTCCCTCAATCAGCTGAGTCAGATGGGCAACGACAAGTCCAAGCTGGCACTGAATATACTCAACGCTGTCCTCTCATCAGTAAGCCGGCGTCGTGTTTATTTCCGTGTGGATCTAATGTTTTCCTTATACTATTTTTAAGTGCCTTTTCTTGGCATTGGAGTGTTTGTTTCATATGTTTTAATCTTGAAGCTTGAAGGGTCACTGTGGAAATCCATACCTTGATCCTGGTCACAGACCACCACCCATTAAAGCTGTAAGGCCAACAAGACCAGAGATGCGATGCAGTGGTGGCAATATCAAAGCTGTAAACAGCTCCCCATTGTGCCAATGTTATGCAAGAAGAGGCTAAAGGAACTTCACTGAAGAAATTGATCAACTCCATTATACTATTAGGAAACAAGAAGTAGCTAAGGTGTTACTGTTTCTTTCATTAAGGCTACAGCAAAGGTAGAACTCAGTCTGAGGTCACTGCTCCTGAAATCTTTAATATTTGTAGGTGTAATGAACTTGTGTCAGTAACACCACAAGCAGTGTTGCATTAATGGTGGTGTCCATGCAGTTGTGATGCCCTGCAGTACTGTGGTATTCTCTTTACAGCATCATTCTTATTGCTTGTGATAAAATGGTTGTGATATCCACTATAATACTTAAGTGTCAGGCTTATACTTGGATATACAACCTTCTCTCTGTGCCACTGACTGCCTTACCCCCGCAGGACTCGGCCATGGGTGAGGGCCGGGACGTGTGGGAGCACGGGCCGCCCCCGAGGAAGATGAGGCGCATGGAGTGGGTGAGTAGCGTGGAGGCTGCAGAGTTAGGGGACCAATGAGGACAGGGAGACTTCTCTAGGAAAGTGCTTGAATGTGTTCAACTCCTAAATTTATCTCATTTTGATCATCTCAGAGACTGGCTGTCCTTGATACTCAATTTATAAATGGATCTAAGGGAACTAATGATTTCAGTTGTATGTTTGTACAGCAGAATTGTACCCCAAGCCTGTGAATGTTCACCATTGGTCTGGGAGGAGGAGGAGAAAGTGGGAGGAGAAGGAGAGACGAGGGAGGAAGGAAGAGGGAGTGATGAGGCTGCCCTGTGGTTCGCTCAGGGGGAGGAGTGAGAGGAGGAGGAGGAGGAGGAGTAGGAGTAGGAGTGGAAGGAGAAAGATAATCAAGATGGAGGAATTATGACTCCCTGAGAGGAGAGAGTGAGGAGCTACAGCAGGTAGTGATGGTAATGAGAGACCTCATACCTGTCACTTTGCCTTCAGCACTGACTACCGTCCTCATGAAACTAATGTTTTATGCTCAGGTCTACTGGAATGTCAGTGACTCATTATGTTTACTTCCCTGAAAGAAATTATCACAGTATGTTGATCCCATATAATGATTGGCACCCTGAGTGTGTGAGGCAGCGCTATGGGCCGTGAGTGCCTCGCTGGGGCAGCCACCGGCTGGGGGAGCCCACCCTTGAAGGAGCTCTGCTCAGAGTGGGCGGGGGAGACTGAGCGGTGAGTGTCTTCCACAGGACGAGCTGCGTCCGCCCCCCGCCCGCAGGTACCCCCCTCGCTACAGCCCCCGGCGTACCTGGGACCGCCGGGGCGGCCCCTCATATCCTCGAGGGGACCACCACGGCGGCAGCACTGACTACCAGGCCCGCAGGGTGGCCAAGGCCCGGCGGGGCAAGCCCTGGCATGATACCAGGAGTGGTAAGGGCCCTGGGCGGGAGGGCCGGGCCAAGGAGGAGCAGGACCTGTCGGACGACCTGGAAAGAGAGAGCACCGCCGCCGCCGCTGGCACCAGTGCGGCCCAGGGCCCCCAGAGGTAAGCGCCAGGGAGGGCCGCTGCTGCTCCCGGCCCGCCTTTACTTTTCAGTGTAGTGTGGCCGAGGTGCGAGTTACCTGGCCGGGTAGGGCCATGAGGACTCAGAGTCCTGCCGCCACGCACCAAATCTCTGGCCTGCAAGATGTCCTTTTCCCTTCATTTTTGACTAGAGAGCTTGCCAGGAGAGGAGCTATGTGAGGGAGCAACACTGTTTATTTCAGCCCACATCATCATTCTTTCTGTTCTGTGATGCCTCCACTCCTTTTGACTTTCAGTCCTAAAGTTGCTTCATTTTTTCCCCCCCTTCATTCATGTGACCTGGCTGTGGTGGCGATGGTGGTTGTGAGTGTACCCTGGTGTGGTGCTTTGGTGGGGATGAGTGGCCCAGTGCCCCAGGTGCCACACTGACCCTGGCTCACACCAAGGTGGTGGCTCCTCTTCCCTCAAGAGACCCAGGTGCCTGGGGGAGGAGAAGTGCCCTCTGTGCTAGCTGTGCTGTCATTGCACACTTGTGTCTAGTCTTTTGGTGAGATAACACAAGTGTTTCATTATCTTACATGAAAGAAAGAAAGGGGCTGAATTTCTTTGTATAATAAAAGCCCTATAGTTGCCAATCTGTGATAAAGAAAGACTTTGAAGGTATTCAGTTTTGGAGATGACTTGACATGCCTGTTGTATTACATAATGCTATCAGTGAAGCAGCCACCAGGTGCCACCCCGGGCAGGGCCACCCCATAGAGGGAAGTGGTGTGTGCCTGCTGCAGACACTAGTGTCCCAGTCCTGTAGTCACCTTGGTCCAGGTTTAGGTTAGGCGGCAGCACTGTGGAAGACACTTGGTGTTGAGTCTGCCAGGAGGGAGTTAGGTGAGCACACCAGTGTCATCCATCCCCACATGAAGTGTACTGTACTTGTAATGTCAGGGGTTGGTTGTGAGTCTTTCATATTTATTGTGTGTCATGAGCTATGCCTTTGTGCTGTTGTATGTACAAGTTACTGATGGAAGTGTTTGGATTCTAAACTCAGTGTCATGCCCTAGAATGTGCACTAACAGGTCTTGCTTTACATGTCATTGTCTGCTGGTGTATGAGCCATGATCAGATGTGATGATAGATAATGTGTGTGAACAGTACAAGAGATCAAAAGTTATGAAAGTATTATTGAACCATTGATGTGGCTTTCAGAAATACTGAGTTAGCAGAAATGTGGCTGTTTTCAGTCTTTGCTGCAGTAGTTCATTGCTTGACAAGTTACTTTTGATTTGGCACCACACATCTGCCTCACAGCGGTTAGCACGTGCCATCTGCTGTGTACTTCTGTCCCTCTTTTTAGTTTTTTCATATTGTTTTAGCATTTATAATTGTAATGCCATGCCTAAAAGGCCAGCAGGAGGTCAAGTTTCTCAGTAATAACCTGAAAGGAAATATGCTCATAACAATGAAAGTAAAGAGAGTTAGTAGGAATCACTGGCCCTGCTTGCTGGGGGGGGGGGGGTGATTCAGTACTCGTTAAGGGAGTGTGAATCTTCTGTGGCAGAATCAATACCAGCAAGATTGGTTAGGCATCTTTATTACTGAGACCACTGGATCTCCCCATTTCACTATTTAAGAGATGGAATTTTAGTTACAAATCAACCTTTTCAAGAAGGAATTGTCAAAAACATTGTGGAAAAAGAGTTAACTCCTTCAGTTATGATATCAAAACACAAACCTTTCTTTCCATGTGTGGAGAAACATTGTGCATCTGATATGTGGGTTATGTTCCGAGGCCATGCCCTTCTTGCTCTAAAACTGCACTATTGTTTGAGTAGCATTGTGCTGGTCAATCTTCTGAAACGCAGTGAATGTGGCATTGCTGTGTGTACAAATTGCTTGCCATCTTGAAAACTTGAATGTGTATGTACAAACCTGTAATGTTTTGAAGAGAACTGCTCATGACAGGGAAACATAAATATACCACAGTAACTTATTAATGGCTGACATCAGGAATGTAAAGCAAGAACTGTTAGGAACACGTGTGTGTGTGTGTGTGTGTGTGTGTATGTTTGAGTGTCTGTGTGTGAGTGTATGCACATCTTGTGTGTAGGAAACTTGCAGCAGAGAAAGGGTTATGTATTGTGTCGGGTATCCTGAAGTTAGTATAAGTTAGAGACAAACACCACAATCACTTTCACTTCATGATGGCTAGTGATGCAGGAGACAGCAACAGGTGGGTGCCAAGTACTTTGTTTTGTGCCCCTGGGGCCTCACAGACGTAGTGACACCAGCATATGTAAAGAATCCAATACTCCTAAATGCTGTCCCTATAAAATTGAATTGAAGTTCATGTCATGCTAAGGTTAATTTGATCAACTCCAAAATGTGCATAATACCTGTTGATCGCACTCATCTCTCTTGTGTTCGTATCTCAGCGATTCCCTTTGTCATAACTGCCTGCTCCTCCCACCACTTCCTTGATCATGGTTCAATGTGTCTGTTGCCCAGCAGTGAGGATACCAAGATGGATGAAGAGGAGGGCAAGGAAGAGACTGAAGCATCCTCCTGTGCAAAGGGGGAGGCAAAGTCTGAGCAGGAGGAGGAGAAGGAGGGCAAGGAGGGAGAGGAAGCAGCAGGATCATCTACAGGAAAGACAGAAGACAAATTAGAAGACAAGAAGGAGAAAGAAGCTGAGATGATGAAGCAGAATGAGGTTTGTTCTATGACTATTACATTATCTTTAACCTTATTTCTCCCACCTCTATTTTGTATGCCATAATTCAACACTTGGTAGCTTTTCATACAGAAGTCACTCACCGGCTGTTCTCTCCCTTGTCTCTCAGTCTGGGGAGATTACATGGCTGCCGCGGGAGGCTCTGCAGTGTCACATGTGTGGGCTGTCCAAGTTCCCTGACATTAAGGTACGTGGAAGCAGAGGCAGGGGTATGATGGGGAGAGGGAGGGAGGGTAGTGGGGGGATGGGAAGTGGTGAGGAGAGGAATGCTGTTGGGGGAGTAGTATAGGAAGATAACAGGGATGATTTGGAGAGGGATGCTGTTGAAAAAGTGGCAGGTCAGGTGACAGGGATGGTGATGGCTGGCAGGGTAAAGGAACATTGAAGAGGACATTCTAGCAGCATTGGTGAGTGAGTATAATCAGATCCAGAAGATGTTATTTACTGGATGGGTTTGTTGGGTGACCGGGTGAGGGTGAGGGGCAGGCAGCGTACGTGTCCAGCAGCAGTTGACGAGGTGTTTGTTTTGCTTGCAGTCGTACATGAGGCACCTGGAGAGCCGGCGCCACGAGACACTCAAGTACTCCTTCCATGCCAAGGGTGCTGCCATCCTACACTTCCTGAGGGCCAATTCAAAGGTACTGTGTGCGTGTGTGTTTTGGTTCACCTCTTTGCCTTTGAATATTTGTTTTGAACTATATACCTGTAAGATTATACCCTCTTTTCTTCACTTCACACATGTCCCTCTCTCTCTCTGAACAGTTGGCATCTCAGAGGAAGATGTTGAAGAGCCTGCGTCGCGGCATCAAAGGTCCCATCATGAGGTGCCGCAAGTGTCAGTGTGAGGTGTTTGGCTACATCCGGGAACATTCCAAGACTGTAGAGCACATTGTGAGTCTTGCCTTGTGCTGCTGCTGCTGCTATGTCCATTAATGTTAAGCAGTCAATCTGATAGTGACAGAAATCATCACTTTGTATATGTCTGTGGATTAATGGTCATTTCCTTGGTGTCCCTGTACCCACACAGGCTCTGAGGAACTACCTGCGAGTGGTTTGCTGCAACACCACCTTCTTCAACCGCGCTGATCTGGAGGAGCATCGGCTTTCCCTCATCCATCTCAAGGTGAGGCGCGTCAGTGGCATAGTCAGCCGTGTTGAGATAAATTATCATTGTATTGATGTTGGACCAGTGAAAGTCTCATTGTATGTACATATTTAAGTTATCCGTACAGTCCAGTTAGACCAAGCTAACCCTCACACTCACCCTTAGAACCAGCTGGAGGAGGAGCAGCGAAGGCAGAAGATGGAAGCTGAGAATGAGGTGGAGGAAATTGGCGTGGAGGAGAGTGGTAAGTGAACCTCCTTCCTCACTGCTGTGAACTGTGATGAACTTGTCATAGGAAGTTTAGATTTGGTAATAGTAATGAAAGCAGTAATTATTCATGCACTTATATTGCCATTCCTGTGTCTGCAGAGGAAGGAATGCTGTTTGCTGACACCATCAAGCACATGAAGCAGAACACACAGTATGCTGAGGTGACCAGCCCAGAGAACCTCATGCCATACGACCCAGCCATACCCCAAGGTAAGGAGGAGGGGAGGGAGGGAGGCAGGACAAATAGTGTAATAAGATGCTTTGTATTCTTTGTAAACTGGCTCTCTCACCATGACAAATTTCCAAAGCCACGCAGATGACTAGCAATGTTTTCAAGAATGATTTTCCAGTTGATAATTCAGAAATCTTGGCACTCTGCCTCTAGAATTGTAAAAACACCTTAAAAAAAACTTGTGTACCTTTAAATAAAGCTTTGTGAAATAGTAGAGGTGAAGGACAGAAGCATTTAGGAGTATGAGCATTATAGTCTTCATCTTTTCACTGCTTCATTTCTCCCCACCATCAGGTCTGAACTTTATCTGGAAGCGGTCCCACTACAGATGCAAGGCGTGTCCCCAGGTCCGCCTCACCTCAGCCTCTGACACTGTGGAGCACTTCAAGTCCTTAGACCACTACAACAATCTCATGGCTCACCTCAAGGCTGTAGAGGTGAGGCAGGGAAGCAAGCAAGTCAAGGAGGAATGAATGGGAGTGAAAGGGTGAAAGGAGATAGATTGGTAGAGTTGAGCAGTACAGGATGTGAAGCAGATAGTGAAGGTATTGGAGGCAGGAAAGGGTGTCAGATTAAAACGAGAGGATTGAGTAAATGCGCAAACAGTAAGAGATGAGAGAGATACAAAGGGAAGAGAAGTTAGGAATAAAAAGAAATCATAGAATATCAACATGAGGTTATAGCACATGATTAACAGTGAAATACAGTCAAAGAAGTGTATCAACGACAACTTTCCCTCACACTACAGGAAGAGAAGGAGAAGAAACGTTTGGAGGAAGAGGAGGAAGCAAGGAAGGCAGAGGTGGAGCGCAAGAAGAAGGAGGAGGCGGAGGCAAAGGCAGCAGAGGAAGCAGAAGGGGAAGGAGAAGAGAAGAAGGAGTCGGGTGAGCAAGACGCTGAGAAACAGGAGACTCAGCAGGACGAGAACGAAGACAGCAAGAAGAATGGAGACGTGGAAGGGGAGGAAGAAGATGAAGGAGAGGAAGAGGCAACGACAGCAACACGAACAGCAGAAGAAGAGGAAGAGGAGGAGGAGGAGGAAGAGACGAGTTTTAACTTTGAGGAGGATATGCACAACATGGAGACGGTGGATGAGGCGTGCGATGACGGGGAGATGGAAGGAGGGCTGGAGGGAAGTCTGCTGGAGGAGGAGGAGGAAGGGAAGGAGCTGGCTGCTGGCGGTGCTGAGGTCGATGAACTTCTTGTGAGTTTCTGTCTTTGGTCTTGTTTTGAATTTTTAGATGTTAGTGCAGACTCAATCTCCCTCAAATATATGCCATTCAAAAAATTACAAAAGTCCTGAAATAAGCAACATTTTATTTTTATTATCTGTATTTCTTCCATCAGTGGGTTTTTATTTGTCTGCCACAGCAAATGGTGTTTAGAATTGTATTATTTGTTATACTTTAGAAATTTAGGTGAGTGTTGTAATTCTTTTCTTTAACCATGGCACTTTGCTTCATGATTTGTGTGAATGAGTGAGTTTGTGGTTTGTCTCCCCACCAGGACATTTCCTGCTTAGATGAGGTGGGTGAGGAGCTGGAGGAGTTCAACAAAGAACAGACACCTGAGACAGTGGAGAGTGACAAAGCAAAGAAGGAAGAAGAGGAGAAAGAAAAGGCAAAACTTGAGGAAGAAAAGTCCAAGGCAAAAGAAATTGAGAAGATGAAGGAGACACCTGCCAAGGAGGAAGAGGAGCCTCAGGAGAGGTGTGTATGTGATGATACTGGTTGACACACACAGCACACAGCACAGCACAGGGTCTGGCGCCACCACACGCCTTCCCTCACTTCATTCTGTACTGTGTGTGTATTGAAAGGTTAGGTTAGGAACAGTGAGGGAACTACTCTTATCTATAATACTGCAGTGACAACACACACATGATATCTTTTCTTGTCATTTAAGGATACCTCAGCTTCCTTGTTGTAGATCGATAGCTATCATCAAACCCAGGTACCATAACACTGTCTTAAGGTATTGTGGGTATGGAGGCAGTCATTATATTTGTATTCTGATTACAGCACCAAGAAGGAGTCTGCCAAGAGGGAGAGGGAGGAGGAAGAGGAGCCGCCAGCAGTAGCAGTGGCGGTGGAGGGGCGGGGTCGTGGTGGTCGGGGCTCGGGCACACCGCGGGGCAGGCGGGGCCGAGGTAGGGGAAGAGCTCGCTCTGCAAGGAATTAGAGACTAACATTGTTGCATTACATTGACAAGGGCATTTTCTGTATCATTTTTTTGTGTCCATATTAGTATATTTCCTTAGTTCCATTGATGGTTGCTTTCAACCATTTAAGTTCAGTGCAGGAATGTCACACTGATAATGGGTAGAATGACAGGCTGTACCTGACTCACAGTTTGACCCAGAAATGCTTGAATACCTTGGTAACACCAGTCATGTATGCACAATTGTGTGTTTCCCACTGCCAGTGGATGTTCAGTCCTGTGTCCCCCTCCACCATCACCACCACCACCACCACCACCACCACACCACCACATTCATCATCCCCACATCATCAAGGTGTAGCATTATCCACTTCACTGTGGCACATCCCATCATGGATCTGTGTGGAAAGCCAATGTTTCTGCCTCTTTTGGTACATTGCCATGCTTGGACTACCACTAAGGCTGTCCCACCTGCTGGTGAGAAAGAACATTTTTTTGTGTGTGTGTAGGTAAAGATTCTTCAGTGCATTCCACGTGCTGCCGAGTGGAAATGTGTGTTTTACGTGACATATTGCACTGAGTCTGCTCAAATATGGTCATCTTCCTAATGGGCTCATGCTTGTTTGGCTTGTTGGAAAGATGAAAGACCCATGCAGTGCAGCAGTACGTACCTTCATGTCTGCTGGAGTGTTGTTGAACAGGAATACTTTCTCCTACAATGATTGATTGATAGAGTGCTGTTATGCTTCACTGAAGGATAGAATGACTTTTGAATATTGAGATGGTGTTTGTTGAGTTCTCTTAATATGAGGAAATCTTATCATGGATGGTCAAGTTAACTAAATATTGTAGAAAGTGGAACAAAGGCAGGCGGGATAATGAAGCAGCTTCCAACAAGACAAATTAAAATGAGCCCAACAGTTGACGGAAGCCTTTGTGTTGTTAATGATGACCAGTGGTACAGGAGATGTGGAGCGGGTTTATATTCTTTTTCATTTTGATTGTGTAGAAATATGAGCTTTAAGTTTTGTGGAATATTCACAAGTGAAATATGAATGAAATAAGCTCTCATTCGTGTTGAGAAGGTCAATATTAGCTCTAGTATAGAAGGTAACATGTTCAGTGTTCCTGTGTAGATCTTGTTTATTGAAGACTGGTGAAGGTCTCAGCAGAGCTTTCTTAGGGACACTAATTCCAGTTTGAGAGTTGATGGCTGTCACAAATCATTTCATTGGTAACCTGTAAAGGCCAAGATCTGGGAATTTTGTCATTGGCAGGGAGTTGTCAATAGCATGCCAACACACACACACACACACACACACACACAGTGGTCTCTATAGCACCACTAGCTTCTATTCCCATTGTACCTTGAAGCTGCATGCCTTATACATACATAATAATCAGGTTATTTTTATCACTGTATAATGCCACTTTCATGAGAAAATATTCATGATATTCT
Source organism: Callinectes sapidus (assembly GCA_020233015.1). Lineage (NCBI taxonomy): Eukaryota > Metazoa > Arthropoda > Malacostraca > Decapoda > Portunidae > Callinectes > Callinectes sapidus. Next base: position 7,597,568 of record CM035201.1, on the reverse strand, counting down.
ATATTTAGACAAGTTGATGTATTCTTGTATAGTGTAAGCCTTACACAATATGATTTGTGTGTGCACTGCTCAGAGGGAAGATCACTTACTTGTTTCCTCTCTGAGTTACGAGTAATACCTGGAGTATGTATATTGGTTTGTACTTGGTGTTCATCTCCATCTCGGTTACTGTTAAGAAAGGGTTCGCAAGGTGTCCCTATCATGGCCCATTCCAGTCCCTACTTGGCTCAGAGCCCTGCCTTCAAGGAAACCCTTAGTGGAATTTTGTCCTTTGCGGGGCATCAAAGTATTGTGTCCCAGTCCCAGCCTTGTCATTTCCTGTGTCTAAATTTTGTAAAACCCAACTTTATTTAGGATTTTTGCATTTTCTTAGTTATTAAGGCATAGCTATAAATTTTTGGTGGTTCAAGACGTAAAGGCATTAAAATTGAATACCACTTACCAGTTTATTTTATGTTGAAGCTTCTCTCCTTTTGACCAAGCAGCTGCTGTACAGTATAACATGCAAGATTGTGTCAGCATTACATGGCACATCACTGGTGGAGTTTGCACTGTTCTTGAAGTCCTACACCTTGGACCTCAGGTGTGCTTTGTACTCCTAGATACAACAATACTTTGCATTGTAGGAATAGACTGCAAATTTCTTGTGTAGTTTGTTTTTGTGGTCCGACTTGATCAGACTGCAGAAGTAAACTCCTAAACAAGACTGTATCAGAGGTGTCATTGTAAGAACTAAACTTTATCTTAACAGAAACTAGAACCAGCAGCCTTTCTTGGCATGTCATGTGCACTAATTATTACTGTAGTTTATACTTCATTTACATTACAAGCACAATTGCACAAGGGTAAATGTAATGAAATATGTAGCTGGCTGCAGCAAGGGGTCAGTCAATTGCTAACCTTTGTGAAAAAGTTAAAATATATTTTGTTCTGTGATTTATTTCCTCTACATCTTAGAAGTAATATTACACTTACATTACTAATGAATGTTGCTGCAAGCAAAACAGATGTGATCATATTATTTCTAAGATGGGGAAACTATGGAATGGAATATATTTTATCTTCCCTTCATAGTGGTTGGTGCTCAGTCCCCTGCTGCAACAAGATATTCATATATTATTTATTTTATATAAGTATATTTCATATACAATACAATTAGCATATATATATATATATAATCTCTCCATATAATATACAACTGCGTATCATACATCGGTTTACAAAGAATTTTTTTAACTATAATAACAGGAAAGAAAAAAGACGCTAACAGCCTTCACTATTTCAAGGCAAAATCAATATTACAACTGGAATGCTTTGCAAGACCATAACACAACGGTAGTTAAGACTTGTACTCTTAAATGTGTTTTTTCCCCCATTGATGTTGTAGAAACTATGATAAATGATATCAATACGATTTGAATAATGAAAAACTCCCTTAAACATCATTATTTCCATCAGAGCAAGTCAAGTCATCAAAATGAAGTAGCAAAATATTAAAGAATACAGTCTTATGACCCGAGGTGGTCACTCCTCATACTGCTCAGTATAATCTATCTTGAAATATAAACGTGGAAGTCAATGTTGAGTAGTAGTAGTAGTAGTAGTAGTAAGACAAATGAGTGTAAAGATAGAAAGGAAAAACTTGGGCTGGGTCAGGGATACTCTTTACTCTAACGTTTTAACAGAATGTCTTCTTCAGAGAGTGAGTGACAGACATGGAGAGAACAGCTGCTTATATTCACTTGATGTGGATCACCTGTGCGGACGTCTATCTCGTTCAGCAGCCAAAGTCACGCTAGTGGACCAATCGGCACACTCCCCTGGAAGACGTCCGCACAGGTGATCCACATCGAGTGAATATAAGCAGCTGTTCTCTCCATGTCTGTCACATTCTCTGAAGAAGACATTCTGTTAAAACGTTAGAGTAAAGAGTATCCCTGACCCAGCCCAAGTTTTTCCTTTCCATCTTTACACTCATGTAAGGCAATGTGTGCATTTGTGTGTGTAATTTATATCACCACACAAGAATGATCACCAGCTCTGTCCTCCCAATAAGAGTGTGAGGTGTGTGTGTGTGTGATAGCACCTAATTTATCATGTTTTGGGAACTAGTCGTGACAAAATACTCCTTTGAATGTGTCAGCCTCATTCCAACAGTAAGGAATGACTAGCCTGCAATATGATCTTGAAATATTACACTGAAAATTCATGAAACTTTAAATTGCACACTGAAACTTGGGTCTTCAAATAAAATGTGACATTTATCAATTACAACATTCAAATATGAATGCACAATAAGAGACGGCAAAGCAATACTATCTGAATAATTTCATACACGTTGCCAGTGTCTGTGCTCTTGTTCTGTGTCAAACGATACACTTGAAATTGTAGAAATATTCCACAATCTTGCACTTCGCAGGGTGTACTGAACGTGAGATAGGAGAGGATGACCTTGATGTACAATTATGAAGCCTTCAAAGAAATTATACACAACAATACAACAATTTCCCTGCAGCAGCCACGTACGTCCATGGCTCAATACTGACCACACAAAGACCCGCTTGCTTGTGATGAATCATGAAGCACACCACTTGTCAATACACTTACTACATTTGTGGTAAAGGAAGTGACAAGGTTGGATATTATCTAACTTAGTCAAATTAAGATCCAGCGTGGAATACCTGGCTTTCACTCGGCAAGTAATAAATGTTAAAGCTTAACATAAATGTTACAGCATTGTATATCAAGGTAGCATCCCTTGGTAAGTAAGCATTCATCACTTAACTTCAGACATTTTCACCAGACAATGTACACAATTACTTTGTGCTTGGAAGTATGGAAAATAAAATGATTGTGCTTAACAAATGGAAAACAAAACTGAACAATTACATGATGACACTAAACCACTTCCCATGTGATCTTTTGCATAAATTTGTTCATTTTATAAATTGCCTTCATTACAGCTAAATGGAATGTACGTGATCAGTCATGTCTGAAAGGCCGACACAGAGAGAAAGAGAATGTGGGAAGAGAAAAGTATCTTCCCCAGTGAGTCTCCTCAGGCTTAGTCATCACTAACTCCCCTGCCTCGAAGTTATTGTGGCCACAGTGTAGATTAACATTGATACAGCGGAGTCTGCAATATCTTCAATAATTAGCAAAGGTAGCCAACTGGGACCTAGTGATCCAAGTCTTGTGGATTCTTTAATTGTCCATGTTTTTGTGCTTTTGCAGAAGGCTCTTTCCCCTTTAATGTTTTTATATTTTTGTGCTGTAATTAAAGCCATTCAGATATCAAACACAGCAATAAGAGCTGAGAGCATAAGATGACAGGATATTTTTTTCTTTAAATGTTGATGTGGTTAAGAGAAAGTAAAGTTTAAGTGGCACAAATTAATGCAGACGTGTGAGTGTGTAGTGGCACCAACACCACTGTACAGAAATGAATGTATAGGGAGATCAGAGAAAACAGTGTAAGGTATCATTTGAAGAAAATAAGGATAAAATGAGAAATGTGAAGGAGAGCGTGTTAACAGAGAGCAATGAAGCAGATCAATTATTGCCAAACAAGACTAAGTTTGATATTTGTGCGTTGGCTGTACTACTCTGCATTGTTGCTACCTCAACCTCAGAGTGACCTGACCTGACCATGGGCAGTAGGGAGTGATCTTGGGTATTCATATGTAAGCCTTGCAGCTGTATATATATGAAATGTAATCCTGAATAAATTAAAGCAAAGCATGAAAATGAGAGACATCAAAGTGGGGCAGGTGCAGCCAACGCACAGAAACCAAAGTTAGTCTGGTTTGTATAATTGTGATAGAAGAAAAAAACAAATTAGTAGTCAGCCTGGTATATAAGTATTTTTAAAGCAATGCCAGTAGTGCTGACTAGCTGTGTCTGAATTCATGGCTGAAACTAGCACTACATATTACGTGGAGTCTCCTCCTTCCTTCAGTGACAGTTTACGGTAATGAATTAACAACTTTTCAGCTTCGTACTTAACACTTACATGAGATAACCTCTGATATTAAACAATTTAGCTTCATTCATTCACATCACACAATCAACATGGTTTCAATGCAGTCACACACCCACTCACTCACTCACTCACATCACAGTCACTCAAGGCAGGCGTGGGAGGATATGGAGCATCCAGCCGTTTCTTTGCTTGTGCACAGGTGAAGGTCAGTCTTCCCTCCTGTTAAATCAATTGTAGATACAGCATAACTTCACTTCAGTATGTACATAGGGTTGCTTCACATAGATTTCACTATGTCATAAATATGAACATGTTTCATGATGAAAAGAAAACTTGTTTTTAATCAACCTTTGCAAGATAACTTATGGAATTCTGATCCTGCACATTTTCAAGTATATAACTCCTCCATTCAAAGTTTATCACTCCAGGAGTCTATTACTTGTGTTATTCCTAATATCCTTCAGTAAGTAGTGCCATCCACCACAAAGGTAAGTACCAAGTGTTGCCAACCATGGCTTTACTAGCAATGCTACTACTGGCTACCAAAGCTACACACTCACTCTGTACATGAGCCTTGAGCCTACCTGAGAATCCATTACCACTGCTGCTGTACACTGGGGAACAGTCTGCACCAGCCTACTTCAAGAACTTGATGGACATCTTCTGCTCCACCTCAGTACGTTCCAAGGCAGAGCAGAATTCTTCAAAGCTGATCATCTGGTCTCCATCTTTATCAGCTTCAAGGATGGTACGCTCGGCAATGCTGTTCAGCTGGTCGTCGCTGTGGGTGACAAGTGTGTGAGGTGGCGGCGGTGTCAACATGAAGTAGCTCTTACATAAATGCTGAAGAAAAAATGTGTTCATCTCTAGTACATGCCAGGCCACCAATCCCACATAGGGTGGCACATATGTAAATACTATTAATTAAATCTTATGTAACTAGTTAGTGGAGCAGCCTAATAAAGGAAATATCTTATCAAATCTTTATCAGTACCTCCTCAGCTCAAAGCCTTAATTTCTGGGCAAACTGATTAGGTACTTTTATGTGTCAGATATGTGACACTCTATACGCTACCACCATTGCTCCTGAAAGGCCATGCTTGTCATGACAATGGAAAGCAAGGTGACACAAAGAAAGCCTTAAACTCTTGAAATGCTTATAAGGAGGAAAGACAACTGTCTAGAGCACTGGATGGAAGAAATAATAGAAACTAAGGGAGAGAAAGAGAAAGGGGTGATGGAACATTAGATGGGAGAAAGAAGTGTTGTAGTATGTACTTCCAAGAGCATTAGATGAGAGAAAGAAGATAAATGAAGGGAAAAAGTGCATATTTAGGTACAGTTGACAATAACACCATACCTGATGTTCTCCCCGACCATCATGTGCAACACGGCAAGCAGCTCCTCCCTGGAGATGCGCTCATCATCATCGAGGTCGTACATTTTGAAGGCAACTGTACAGGGAATAAGAAGACTGCTGATACCCCCATGTGAATCGCTGTTACACTTGTCACCATTACACCAAGCCTACTCACTCACTCACTGCCTCTCACTAACATATAATCATTCCAAAACTTAACACTTTCCATGCAATTTGGTTTGTCTTTCATATTGACACACCACCCCAGATCTTACGTTTTAACCCACAGCCATCTCAAAGCACTCCACCAGCTAAAAGACTGCTAAATATACTCAATGCTTCTTAAGATTTTGTTGTTTTAGGACTGCATTGTGTTGTACGTCGCAGAGAAAGAGTTAACATTCAAGGTAAAATAGAAACACTGAATGTAAGTGAGACAGATGACAACACTTCAACACGGTCAAGCTCTCTCCATCGGTACAGGCAACACTGCAACACCACTAATACTACCAACACTCACATCGCAGCTTCTCCTCCCGGGCATTGAGTTTGTTGTCCTGCGCCTTCTTGATGGGGCGGAAGTGGGCCAGGACACGGACAAACTGACGGAAGTTCACGTGGTCGTCCTCGCTCTCCTGCAGGTGAGTCAGAAGTTGGATGAGAGAGAGAGAGAGAGAGTGAGTGTTGTATAGGATAGAAACTGAGGGAGAGAGAGAGAGGTGATGCATACTTTCCAGAGCATTGGATAGGAGAAAGAAAGGAAGAGAAAGCAGTTATGTGCATTTTCTGGAGCATTTGGTAGAAAGAACATTTATGAAAGAAGAAAAGAGGTTATATGTACTTTCTGAAGCAAAGAACAGAAAGAAAGGAGGAAGAGCTATGATGGGTACTTTGGGGAGCATTAGATGGAAGAAAATGAAGGGAAAAAGGCAAGTCATGTGGAAGTGAAAGTGCATTTACCTCTCTACCAAACAATTGTCCTTCCTTTCTTCCACCTTCCTAATTAATAACACATAGATACATGTTACCCCTTTATTTATACATGAACTAATAATCCATTCCAATAAATTTATTCCAAGGCTCTTTTTTTATTTAGCTTTCTCTTTCTCCCTTTCCTCACCTCACTTTTCTCTCTTCCCTGTTCTTCCTTCCATTTCCTTGCTCCTTTCTCTTCCTTCCTTCCTCTCATCTTTACCTTGCCCTTCCTTCCATTTTCTCTCTCCCTTTCTCTTCCTCCCTTCCCTACCCTCCTCCCTCTCTCTCTCTCTCTCTCTCTGTTCCCTGCACTCCTACCCAGTTCTCTCTCCCTTATTCTGTACTCTTTCCTCACACCTCTCCATTATGCACTACTCCCCCCTGTCCTCCCCCTGTGGCCTACCTTGAAGAATGCATGCACAATACGGTCCCCCAGAGGATTGATGGCCAGCTCTGGAATGCGCAAGAAATCCTCCCGGGAGAGAGTGCCGCTGTCACCTTTGTCCAGGCTGGTGAAGCGGCTGTACAGGCGTTCTATCTGGCTCGGCAGAACTGGAAGGGAGAGAAGAGGATGATGTGTTATGTGATGGTCTTTACCAGAGTTGTAGAATCAGAGTCAGAGTGGGGCCTTAAACTAACTGCCTCTACAACCCTGGTCTTTAAACCTAACCTAACCTTCCTCTGCCTCTCTACCTGCCTCTGCAACCTTGGTCTTTACATCTCTCTCTTCTATATAGTGAGGATTACTCTCCATTGCAAAAAGAAGTTGTCTTGGACTTGTGTCTTCACTAGTCTGGTGAGGACAAGAGGCTAAGGGAATAGGGACTGGCAACTCAGTGGGCCTTTTCTACCTACGTAACCCCAGGCCAGTAATTCCTGCATAATACATCTAAATATTCGGCTCAGCGCACCTTAACCCTTTCAGTAATGGGACACATTTTTATCACGAGTTTTGGGTGTGTTTAGAGAATTTTATTGACATAAGCAAGGGTTTATGGGGGTCAGATTATTAATGGCCAGCATCTGTACTGTTTAAATCCCCACATGAGATTCTGAACCTGTATAAAATCGACCAATAATAAGCAGAATAAATATAAAAATCCGTCCCAGTACTGAAGGGGTGAAGTGCCCATTACGCCACACTAATGATACCAGGAAAAAGTTCTGATAGGTACTCACAGCCTGTTTCTGCCTGTATGTCCCTGATGTCCTGCTCCTGTAGCATCAAACTGCTCTTGTTGCCCATGGTGGGTGGTGTGGGGCGGTCAGCTGGGGTGTGGAGGGAGTAGTAGTGGCAGCAGCAGCAGTAGTGTCAGGAGACGTACCTGCACGACCTTGAAGTCCTCACTGGCTGGCTCACTCACCGCACGACTGGCTGGCTCACTGCTGCCGCGTCCCAATGCGTGCAATGGTGGACGACTTCCCATCTCCCCTGACTCTATTCCTGCCTACACTCATTATTTATTGATGCCTTCTCTTTTTATTGCTATTATGTTAAGGCTACGAATATCTTTTGAGGTTCTTTGTCGTTGTCTTCACTCCTCATTCATTGGTATCTATCTCTATGTCTTCCTTGCTCATTGCCACTTTCCCTCACAGTCTTTCTTCCTGTCTTGCAGCCTTCCCTTACTATCTTCACTCAGTCATCACCCACTGTTATCTACCTTTACTGTCTTAACTCCTTCCTTTTAGTCACTTTCCCTCTGTCTTCCTGCCTCATCGCACTTCTTGGCAGCTTTCCCTATTATCTTCACTCCCCAATTATCTCCCATGGCCACTATATTGTCTTCACTCTCTACTTTCCCCACTCTTCCGGTCTTCACTCCACGTCTTGCTATCTATCATTACTATCGTCACTTCATTACTCTCTACCATCTTTTATCTTCACTCCCTATTCCTTGTCTTCTGCCTTACTACCATCGTTATAACTATTCTAATACGATACACCGATCTAAAATAAAAGGGTCTAAATTATATGCAGATTTAGTCATCTTTCGTCCTACTCCTAACTGCGCTGTAGGTACCACTGGACATCGTAACCTTGAAAACTATCTATAAATGCTATGTACACTTATCTACTGACATCCTCTTATCATTTCCAGATATTTCTACCCCTTTAACATAAATGGAATCAAGAGATATACGCGTTGCTTGTTAATTTTCAGGCTGTCCACCGCTTAATGCTTCGATGATTCAATGAATAACCCAAACTTGTCCTCAGCTGATCAACACTGTCCGATTGTAAGGCCTCGCTTCCTAGCCAACTCTCACTGCTCAGGTTATGAAGTATTATGTATCCCATAAGATTACCTACACGTATAATAGAGTTAATTACACAAGAAAAGGGATGGTTTGACATAAGTGAAGCGACACAGCGAAACTACAACCACACGAAGCCACCGTTCAAACAATCGAACAGGTGGAACTAAGATATATATCCACCTTACAAATCAATTCCAGTACCATTACCTAAGATAACCAATACTACTTTTAACTGCTTGTTTGTATGAAATCAACACGAAGAGAAACATAACCATCCTTGGCAAATGACGAAATATCAACGCCAAAGAGAGAGAGAATATAACCAATTTAGATTAGGTAGTTTTCATACAAGTGGCAGCAGCCCAGCATTGCGTCACAGCCAGGGTTAAGACTGTCACGTGTGGGAAATCAAATATATAAACACAATGCGGATATACACACACACACATGCTTCCCTCACTGCCACTGCCACTACCACTGCTACGGCTTATCCTATCCTGGACGGGGAAGGGGAAAAGGATACGGAAAAGCAGCAGAAATTCCCCACATGCATAACAGCTATCCAGAGAGAGAGAAAAAAATATAGAAAGAGATGAAAAACATGTGAATTATCTATGCTCTCTCTCTCTCTCTCTCTCTCTCTCTCTCTCTCTCTCTCTCTCTCTCTCTCTCTCTCTCTCTCTCTCGCTCTCTCTCTAGCAATAGAAATCAAACAAAAAGGAGAACAAAAAGGAAGAAAATACGACAATAAACAAGTGCCAGAGAGAGAGAGAGAGAGAGAGAGAGAGAGAGAGAGAGAGAGAGAGAGAGAGAGAGAGAGAGAGAGAGAGAGAGAGAGAGAGAATGTTAGAAAGTAAAAGCCACTCTGAGACAATAAACAAGAATCCTCGTCTGGCTAGGCTACCAAAATAAATAAAGTTCAAATTAAGAACAAGTCTCACTTGAACCACGAACCAGCCATTCCTACATCCTCCCCCCTCACGCTCTCTCTCTCTCTCTCTCTCTCTCTCTCTCTCTCTGGTAAAAACCGCCACTTCATGACAACATCGGACACGAGGAGCATTGGAATAGGATGTTCTGGTTAGGACAGGTTCATTGTTTTTCTCAAATGGTTCCCCCCCCCCCCCCACGTGTCATTCGTGTTTCTAAGGCCACTCGATGACCTTTCTTGAACTCTCTCTCTCTCTCTCTCTCTCTCTCTCTCTCTCTCTCTCTCTCTCTCTCTCTCTCTCTCTCTCATTAAAGCCGTTCTAGTAGGATGAATTAATCCGCAAACTGCTGCTGCATTCACAAGTATTATTGCTTTCTAACTTGTAAATACTTTCGTCATAATTCTCTCTCTCTCTCTCTCTCTCTCTCTCTCTAAAAGGACCACGCATGAGCGAATGGGAAATCTGGAACAGGCTCACCTGAGTGTTACATAAGCTTTCACTGCACCTGCCTCCAGCCTCACCCAGTCCAGTCCAGCCCAGCCCATCCCACTGTACCAAACATCTTCCCTGCCACACCCTGATGCACCACTGCCTTATCTAACCTGCTGCTTCCTCACACTGCTGCTACTCCACTCACCCTTACAATATCCCAGGTTAAATATCTGCCACATATACTTTACTGAATGTAATCTTGATTCTTAAGCTTTATACAATATGTGTGTTTATATCTGCAGCCTTAAAAATTAGCTACTCCTGCCTGCCCTCTGAGAAGCCCTTGCAAACTGTGGCCTTGCCAGATGTCACACATGCACGAAATATTTCACATTTTTAATTAAAATGTTTTATGCAATGTCATTACATACTATAGTGATCAAATGCTTTGTGATACGATCATGAACGTCATTTATGCTTAATTCTATAAGTTACATTATTTGAAGGTTTAGTTACTTGTGTCCTTAGGGAAACAAAATAAATAAAATGAAGTAACTCATAATATTATTCCTTTAAGTTTCCTTAAAACTGGCCAAACAATCAATGTTTGCCTCATGAAATGAATAAGATAACTTGTCTAACATAAATGTCTACATCCATCAGTAAAACAACATGAAAAGTTTTCCCCAAACAGATGTACAAGTGATTCAGGCTACCAAGACACTTCAAGGAGCACTGAAGTGGTGGTTTGCTTTCCTCACCACAGGGAACACTTCTCACTCTCAGGGCTGAGCAGCAATCCATCAAATGCCCAATTACTTCATCCTATAACATACTACTTCCATGAGTGTTCCTTCTATATTTCACACAATTCCTTTACATTCCCATAAACACTGTTTCTCCAAAGCTGAAACAAGACCTGCTTCAGCCTACATCCAGACAGCCTGACTCATGGAACACATCTGTATCACTCCTTTACATTAATTTTGCCCTTCCTGTGAATGTCCTCTACAGTGAAGAGTGAGCCTACCATGCCTGTCTGCTTCCTGTGCTTCTTAATCCTTCCTCCACCTGTTTTCTTTGTTATGCATTCCTCCTCCTTCTCCTCCTCTTCATTCTTTATATAGAATGGCCACAAAGGAAACTTTTTTTGCCTGAAAATAATACTCTCACTGAAGCATGGTATGCACAGGATATACATGTATTTACAAAGAGGAAGTGGCAGAGACAAGGTAGCCACACACACACACACACACACAAACACACACACACACACAGGGATTCCCATGAAGCACAAGACACAAAACCACCACACAAGACATGAAAAAGACAAAGGAATGGAAACTGATAAAATATAACACTTACCATAATTCAAATTCTGTGAGGACTCTTTTAGGCTGACTTTGCTGGACAGCAGAAAGTTTTTCCAAGTGTTTCTCCTCTAATTTAATCTCATAAACAGTCTGGAAAGATGAAAAAAATGAATAGATTACAAGACAGACTTAACCATAATCTGTATATAACAATATATACATATAACACATATTTCTCACATGGAACAGAACAGCTTCTTGACAGATCACACAACAGATGACCTCATAAAAATACATGAGTGATTACACACTATACTGTAATTGAGCATAGGAAAATGAGGCATTGCACTAACACCACATTTGAGCACAGCATGGTACAAACCTGGAAGAGGTGTGCTGCTCCCCGGGCCATGGAGTTGTCTATCACCACAGGGATGTCATACACCAGGAGGTACCTCAGCAACACAGCCTTGGGGGAAGTATCCAGCTTGTGGGCAATACTTCTCACTGACCTGTGTTGTGTCAGCACTGGCAAATTCCTACTGTAAGACAAAACACACTACTTCATGCAATCTCTCTCACTTTCTTTCTTGGATTTTCTCAAAAAAAAACATGCAACAATGAGAAAGGATGCTTTTTTTTCATATGTAAGAATGAATTCAAGACAATACTGTAATTAATTATGACTGCAAATGTTTCAGTATTCACCACCAGCTACACAAGAGCCTGCTGTCCCCTCACCTGCTGTCAGTGTATGGACTGCCAAAAGGGTATATGGCACACACAGTTATATTGTTGTTACTACAAAAACTCCTCAGTTTCTTCTGTCGAAAATATAGATTGAGCTCAGCCTGGACTATAATAGGTTTGAGTTTTACCACTGCAAAATAAAATACGTATAATTATTATTTTTTTTCCTAATTCCTCACCTTTTTTTTCTCAATGCTATCAAGAGTAGTAGTATAGAGCATACTATTCATGAAGCTTTTCATCTCAAACTAAAAAGAACTTGCTGTTAACTGTACCATTCAGTAACTCTTGAATTTGAATGAGGGTAAAGTTGCGAAGACCAAGATGCATTGCAAGACCTCGCTTGATGACCTGAAATCATAAGAAAGAAAGTGGAACATCAAATGTATCAACAAAATATTGTCTAATTTCTATTTAGCATCAAATGTCATCAAGTGTTGGAAATGTTCCTGCAGGAGCAAAGGAGCAACACTGGCTTAGCTACAAGATGGAATGTACCACAAGAGAAGCTACTGAACCTCTGTCTCCAACAGCTTCCAGACAGTGCTGAGGTTTTGCATAATGTTGGGAGGAATGACAAGCTGGCCATCATTGCCTCTCTGAAACAGTCTTCTAACAGGAGGCCAAGTCCCATCCTCATTTTTATTGTATATCTGTGTGTAGTTAGACCCTGTCAAGCAATATGAACAGAGTGTCAAATCGAATCCTTACATGTCTACTACACAACACTTTCTCTCCTACATTAACATGTATATTTCACACTCATACTCAGGAATATTCATGATATGAAATTTAGGACCAGCAGCACATCACCACTGAAAGTAACTCTTAAAAATACCTCACTACCCTGGAAGAATCCCACAAGGCAACCAACACACTGACCTACTCACCTCTGAGGCCCACTGGGTTTTCCAGCAGCAGCAGGTCAACTGGCCGCTGACCCAGGTACAGGTAGAGCTCCTCCAGGCGCTGCACCAACACTGCAGGCTCCTCAGGCACCACCACCTGCAACAGGTGATGTCTCTATCACAGGAGTGTAAAATAAAGATGAACTGCTGTGGACTTCAGGAACAAAGAAAGCAAGGCTGACAGAAAGACTTGCACTACAAAGTTGTCCCTTACTGATGTCGAGATGAAAAACTTCATGCCACATTTCTTCTTTTTAAAGAAGTCACACACAAGCTGCAGCACTGTGGCAGAGAGCTGGTCTGACAGAGGCACCTGGATGTGCTGCACACCTGCCTGTCGGAGCTCCTTCAGCTGTCTCACCAGATTCTTGTGATTCTAAAGGAAGAAACACGACCAGAGAACACCAGGAATTAAGAAGTGACGATATTTCTAATTCTGACAACTTATTGTGAACACCACTACTGAATACGTAATACATACACTACAAAACATATGCATAATATCAGTCTTATTCTGAATTCTGTGTAAGTTCAATCAACTATATTATTCACCTTGATTATGTTCACTCCAAGTGTAGGAAACCAGACATAAACCGTCTCTACTTCCTTTTTGCGGGATTTCCATCTGTAGGAACGTCTTTTTGAGTGTGTGTTGGATGTGCCTTCCTTGTCTGTCAACAAAATATGAAGACTTAACAAGTGGCTGTGGATCTCGTGTTGGTGCACCTGTGAGGGTGTCTTGCCATGTGGCTACATCCTCCTCCACAAGCTACGTAGAGTAAAGGTTTAAGGTACGCCCAGTGTTTTGTCAGGTTCAATTAATAAAGTATATTCTTTCTAAGTTTACACCACAGATTCACAGCAATGGCACTGGGCACTAATAAATGAGACCCAGTAAATGGATGGCGTTGGCACAGGACAGATAAAAATGGCCGGCACAGGTGTGTTACAGTGACACCAACAAGACTCACCTTCACCCTCGATGTGTTCCTCCTCCCTCTTCCTCTCCCTCTCCGCCATTGTCACCTCACCAATCCACCTCCCAGCACTTCACCAGGTCCGCCACTCACCACGAAGCCTCATAGTGACGCTAGCTGGTGTATAGGATGGCAAATATTCAGTTCCTGCCAGTCCCGCCCCTCCTAAAGCTTCGAATCGAGTGGTGTGTTGAGGGGAGAGTGTAGGCCTATAGCTGACTGGAGGAGGACACCACCAGGGATGGGATTCGATTACCTCACGCTATTCTACCCAATGTCTCCTTTCTTAACCTTTCCGAGTAAATTATCAAGGTTGTTTTTATGTATATATATTGAGTTTCTGATTAGAGAAGGAAAAATGTATACTCATGTTAATACGATATCAATAAAAACATAAAGGGTTACTGTGCGGTGAAGCTCTTACAATACTTCATAAAGCAGCAGTAATTCATTGCATCAGCTTCCTAGAACAACAATAATCATGGATATGGTAACACTTGTAGCAATATTAAGCTTCTATATCTATCATAATATCTATCACTGACTCCTTATTCACAGGAAAATCATTAAATCTATACCGACTCAAGCCATAAGAGCTTATTCACTTAAACAACACTAATAAATGCCAAAATGCAATTGAATAACGCCATATATGTATCACGCAGTTAAAATCATGCTGAATATGTATCAAACAAGGTAAAAATCATATAAATCAAGAGAGAGAGAAGGTTTCAAGACATTTATCTCTTCTTATGGCTAACTCTCGGACCTGCAAGGGAACTGGCAACTAAGTGGGTTCTTTTTTTTTCTCGTTTTATATCAACCTTGACCAACTTTCTTCTCTCACGTAAAAAAATGAATGAGTAAATCAGTGCAAATGGAAGAGTATTGGATCCCCCTTGGGTGGCGGACAATCCATTCACTTATACAGGTCTGGTAAACACTGAACAGGTCACAACGAGTACTGGAGGCAGCGAGTGGCCCTGTGACCCCTACACACCCTGCGGGGACCACTCTGAGGCACTGTGAAGTAGAGGGAAGGGTGAAAGATAAGTGTGGTCATGGCTGAGGCGGCGGGGAAGGAGGAGACCACACCAGGAACCCTCAAGGAGAAGGCAGAGGAAAGTGAAGGTATTATGCTCCTATTTGTATTTGTGGGTTTGATCTCTCGCGCTGATTCTGTTTATTTAAGGAAGGTTAGTTGGGGGTTTCATATGAGTGTTTCTGTCATTGCAGTACTTGTGGTTTAAGGTGTTTGTAAGTGTTAGGTTCTAGTTTGTATTGGGGAGGTTGTATATCTTGCGTCATGTTTACAGTATAGTCTTGTTCTTTCCTGTCAGTATTCAATTTTGCTGTATTAATTGCCCTACAAACTTAGGGAGAGGGAAGGAAGTGGATTTTTGTGAGTAGGGAATGCAAAAATGAGTTAGATTTGTCTTAGAATATTGACTTCCAAACCTAACCTAACTTCACTCCCTTGACCCTCTTAACTTAGCCACTGTCCTGTTGGTCTAAAGGATCTGATCTTTTCTTACCCCATGGAAACATTCCTATAAGGTTGTAAAACAGAAAAAAGAAGAGGAAAAAAAATCTTCCTTTCCTTTAGGGGGATTGTAAAAGATCTGTACCGTAACTGATTTGGATTTAAGGGTGTAGTGTAAGGAAGGACATGAAGATGCGTGAACTACGTATATAATAAAGAAAAAGTAAATACCTTGTTCCCTCACTTGCCGCAGCTCTAGAGAACAAACCGTCACCACAACAGTCACAGCAGACACAGGCCAAGGATGACTCTGAGGAGGAGTTGGAATGTGCCGTGTGTCTACAGAAATGTGTCCATCCTGTACGCCTGCCATGCACACACATCTTCTGTTTCCTCTGTGTCAAGGTGAGACAGGCGAGCTGCTTGGCTCAATACACTGTGTGGAGTGGTGGTTGGTATTGTGGTGATGTGGATGGTGTATGTTAGACAATGGAAAGTTTTAAAAGAAGATTAGACAAGTTTATGGATGAGGATGATAGGTGGAATTAGGCAGCGGTGCTCACACAGGGACTGCCAAGAGTAGATCCAATGGCTTTTTACAGCTTCCTTCATTTTCCTATGTTCTTGTGTGGTGCTTGTGTTGATGTTGACTGATACAATGTACTCTGTAACTTATTACAACTAGAATTTAGTGAAGGTCATTGTTGATGATTATTGCATTAGTGTTAATACTCTGTGTGAGTGAAGATTGCCTTTGAGTCATGTGTCTTGTTTCCACAGGGTGTGGCAAACCAGAGCAAGCGATGTGCCATGTGTCGGCAGGAGATCCCCGCGGACTTCCTAGATCACCCGACTCTTCTCTCTTCCATAGAAGCAGAGAAAGAGGAGGTGCTGCCGGGGGGTTACCAGTGGTTCTATGAGGGACGCAATGGTAAGGCAATTTCACCTTTTTTTTTCTTTTTTTTTATTGGCTTTCTCGGTTCCTTCCTTAATTTTTCTCCTTCACTGTAGCACAACCTTCAGTTTAGTTGCAGGCAAGTAGTGAGATACTGTGTTCTTCCTTCCTTCTTTCTTCCACTATTGTCTGTTCTCCCACTTAGCCCTGAGTGTCACTGTGGATCACATTCCTTAGCTTATCTCTTGTGGCTCACTCAGAAATGCTTGAAAACATCATGTATAGTCTCTTTATTACTCTTCTCTTAGCATGTATGAGATGCTTGTAACATTATAACACATTGAGTAGAGTAAAAAAAGACTTATGGTCAACTATTTGTAGTGTGATATTATTATTCATTTCCATGGTGAACAAAGCTTCACCATTGATTGCTGCCATTGTACTTGCCTTTTGCACATTTAGTTAAAGAAGTGTTTGTACTGTGGAGCCAACCACGGTGTTTGTTCTGTTGCTGCAAGATTTGTGCACAACTCCATCCCAAAAGAATCAACCATAAGAATTTTTTCTTTATTCTTAGATTGCATCTCCCATTATAAAACTGAGCTATATTATTTTTCACAAAGTAATGGGTGTTAATGGTAATGTGTAATGCTAAAGGAATCTTGATATAATTTTAAATACTTTATTAGTGGTAATTATTCTTGTGATTTCCTTTTGGTATTATCCTTGACCTTCCCTCATGTTGTGCTGTGTGTACCACAAGGTACGAGAAGAAAGATTGGCATACCTTTGTTGGTGCAATAGCAGTTTTTTAGTACGAGTGATCCCAACTGTCCACAGGATGGTGGAGATATGACGAGCGCACAAATAGTGACCTAGAAGAAGCCTTTACACAGGGGCAGCCCACAGTCACTCTCCTCATTGCTGGCAACAACTATGTCATAAACTTTGCCACCATGAGACAGTCACGTGCTAACGACCCTGGCCTGCGCAGAAAAGTCAAGCGCGATGTTGTTGCCACTGTGGCCAAAGGCACGGCTGGCCTGTCAGACAGAACCCTGAAGGGCCAGTCCCCTCCCAGGCCTCCCCCAACACGCCGGGGACGCAAGAGGAAGCTGGCAAAAACAAATTAGATGTAATTATTTAAATTAATCTTTTTATCAAAGAAAATTACACATGTAGAGAAGCCTAGCTTTTATTATATTAACATAGCATGCATATTATTTTGTGATATTAAGATTTAGCAAGTGTACATACAGTATGATCATGAACCAGCTGTAGAACCTGTTATTGGTTATAAAACTTAATGAAGAGCAACTATTGTAGAATTTGAAACGCGAGTCAGTTACTGAAGCCACATGCCACAGAATAGGTTGACAAGTACTTGACATGTAAGTGAATCACTTCACCTTGTTAAAAATATTTCATCTCTTTGGAGAAGAGAGTGCTGTACTGATCTTGCCAAGCCCACCTTGCTCTGTACCCTTCTTTCCTCTTCTCATCTGACTTTGGTCTGCCTCCTTAGTGTAGCTGATGTGTCCACTTAGCACAAGTTGACACACAAAATCAGTAACAACACCTTCTGAACCAGTTTGTAAATAATGATCATTAGAAGTTAGTTTTCAGTGTTTATTGATATCTGTTCTTTGTTGTGTTATATTGTTTATTACTTCCCTGTGGTAATATTATTATTAGATTTTGAGCAATTCACTAAATTGAAATTGTATACATTGTTATACATTCTGTATGTTCATCATTTGTCAGCTTTTGATTTATACTGCATTATATTTAATAATTATTTGTAAACCTTGCATTAGGACAGTGATGCAATGTTTCTGTTTTTGTTAGAAGTGTCTCCTCATCCTGCAGGACTTCATAAATTGTTTTGCCAGTTCACCAAAGTTCCCAGAGATGTGTACTTTGACATGAGGTGTGACAACCGGCCACTGAGGCGCCAGGCTACAGCTGACCCTCCCCACAGGTTGGTGGCAGTACGACGAGAGGACGAGTCACGAGTTGGAGGCGGCGTACGGGTCGGGACAGAGGGCGTGTGAGGTGCTGGTGGCCGGCTTCTTGTACATCATTGACTTTGACCGGATGGTTCAGCTCAGAAGGAACGACCCCAGCAGGCGGAGACGGATCAAACGTGACCTGAGCTCCATCCCAAAGAAGGGCGTTGCCGGCATCAAACTTCCCAGCCAGCTGGAGGCTGAGCTGTCTGCCCTGCACACCGCTGCACACGCCATTCACATCCCCACCCACCGCGATGGAGACATGGCTGACAGCCTGAGTCCTGCCGCCAGTAACAACAACAACAATGATCTCTGTCCCCGCACTCCCACTGCCCCGAGCAACACCCCACAGACGCCGCACACGCCAAGTGCCGCCAGCAGCAGCAGTGGCTCCCCAGACACTAGTGAACCAACACATCTCCATGCCCTCACTGCAGACTCTCATCACCATCATTATCATCACCACCTTCCGTCACACTATCAGCATATTCATCACAATCAGCTTCACATTCCTCACCATCTCACCAACAACTTGAGTCTAAACAGCGAGCACGGCACGATTCCAATCCCGGCAGCTGGCCAGCACCCCAGACCACCCCCGCTGCCCTCCGCTATCCACCCACCGCCTGTCCTGCACCACTCCACGCCGGCCAGTAACGGGCTGAGGGAAACCTCTGCCTCGGTCCCTCCCGCCTCCACCCTTCCCCTGGAGGATGTGGAGGAGGCAGTGTATCAGATGGACCAGCTCTCCCTGCTGCCGGACACACCAGAGTTCTACCCTCTGGATGGGTCTGAGGAGACAGAGCAGTACCACCTAACACTGTCTTCAGAGGACGAGTGATTGAAGTGCCTGTGATTTGTATGAGAAGACTTCATTATTGTTTTGTCTGGAAGTTTGGTCTCTTGTTGTCTTCATTTTTTTCCTTATCAAATAATACTGCATGTATGTTGTAATAGTCTGCGTGTAATGTAACAACTATACATACTGTCGTATTTATGATGCTCTCGAGAAGATATCTGTCTCACTTCTTTCATCTTGATTTCCTCGTCACTACTAACGACTTCACAGACTGTCCTTCAGTCCTTCAGAAACACTTCAGTACTACTTAGGTACTTTATTTTGGTTACTGATTGATGTGTGTGTAAAATTCCAAAGAGTATAATTTTATGTGTGAAAGTTTACATAATACCTGTATTTACTCAGAAACCAGGAGTGGTAAAATACAGTAACTTAAGATTGAGATGTGAGATTAGATAAAATATTACAATTTAGTTGTATAATTTTTTTGGAATAAAATGTGGAAATCAGTGCAAATAAATTTTTGATCATCTGCTTTGGTTTTATTGTCTTAGTAAGGAAGGTCAATACAGAATGTGTACCAAATGTGATGGTGCTTGGCGGTGCATCTTTGATGGGCAGCCTCACTATCTACTTCCCTCAACTCAATACATACCACCAGGAGTCACAAGGCAAGCACCTCCAAAGCCTACTGTAGGACACCACACCACACCACATCACATCACCAGTCCATCCATGAAGCTTGTTGATCTAATACCATTAATCAGTTAACTAAAGGCACATTTTGGTCATCTACTAAACTTGAGGAAATACACACAATGTCTGCTGTGTATGCTTGTCTTGGCTACCTACCCTTCAAGGAGGAAGGGATGCCAACCCAACACATACATAGCAAAGAAAGATCTAGTAGTACTATTTGGGTGACTTGCAAAACATGGCAGGAACTATAACAACAACTTCCTGTAAACAAGACACCCATAGTAAGGAATGAGGTTTTGAGCACACCCACCACCATAATAGTGTTCATTGTAATTCTGTAGCTCTGTTTATAAACACAAACAAGGCTACAGATGAGCAGAGTGAACAAATATTCTTAGAATGCAATGCTTATTTTGGTGGTACAATATCTCACCATACGCAAGACCAGCACAACTGGATTCTACTGATGTCTGACTCTGATCACAGGAACTATCAGATTTTGTGCAACAGAAACACAGCATGTTTGTTAAAACTTCCAAGTTTGTCCATGAATGAGAGAAAAAACACTAAAAGTTGTAAACAAAAAACTTTCTTTTCATAATTGAATGGAGTATAAGTCCCACCTTGATGTCTGAGATTCAAACATTGCGTCTTTGTGGTGTGAGTGGATGGATCCCATGCAAGTGTGGAGGCAGCAAGTGAAACTGAGAAGAGTTAAGCTCAGCTCATCACACATAGCTAAGGCAACATCTGGGTCAGTAAAATATTGCATTCTAAAAATAATTTACATTTTCTGAGCATTATTACATATACTATATCTCTTTCTATATATACATGTACCCTGAAGATGATTTGCTTCAACGATTAATGAAATATTCATCTAAATTTCAACCTAACCACTTCAAGGATGAAGGGAAGGAAGAAAGCAAGGAGGCTCAGAGCATCAACTATAACAACTCCCACAACAACAACAACAACAACAGCCTGATGATGGTAATGGTCATCATCAGACATCACAATGTCTTTATTACAATAAACTACAACAATTTATTAATCAATTGATTTAATATAACTTTAAAAATATCTAAGATTTGAGCAAACACATAAACTATCTTGGATAAAAGTAATTAAATATTGTATTAAAACATAATTATCAATTTCTTCAAAATAAAAAAACTACTTTGTGCAATGAATACAAAGTTACTTTTAAGGAATTACAAAAACGACAGGAAAACAAAATTCTAGAATTCAACGCTTACAACTGCACAGACTTTGTTCTCCATCGACACACAGCACAGTGTTGTGTTGTGTGTGCAACAGTAATGAGGTCCATAGGGGGCACAGGCCATGAGTGGATTACCTAATTCTACATGAGCAGCGTCCCCTCTTCCCATCCCACACCACTGATGAAAGACCACCACTCCCTCCCTCTCTCTCTCACCATCACTCAGGAGATACTTACACTCAAAGAGGGACTTGACTTACTCTTCACTGCACACCATCACAGAATCCTCCTCACTCCCTCTTCCACACTATCACAAGGCCAGAGGCATCTGAGGTGGCCAGGAGAGATTCATCGTAGTTGAAGGTGACACCCAGGACAGGAGCAGCATGGCCCTGGAGGCGGTTGATGAGCGGCCGGCTGTCCCTCTCCACGTCCAGGAACCACACGCTGCAGTCCTCACAACCACTCACTGACGGATGGAGAGGGAATACAACACACACTGCCTGCCACTACTAATAGATGTATACTGTAAGAATATAGTGTAAGAAAATAAGGCAAGCTGACATGTGGTCTCTCTCTCTCTCTCTCTCTCTCTAAACACCCTCTGGAATTATGAAGAATCCATTGGAAAGCAAAGCAATCAAAACTTAAGAAAAAAAAACTTCTGAACCAAACACACACACACACACTATGAAATACAAAGCTCCTTACCAACACAAGCACCCTGCCTGAAGGACATCAGAGGGCAGAAGGTGGAGCGCACTGGCTGAGTCTTGTGAGAAACAGTAAATTTCCTTCTCAGCCTCAACCCTCCCTCTTTGTCTATCACTCTGTAACACAAGCACATGCATCAACACACACAAATAAATACACACAAACACACACATACAAAAATTAATCAATATGTAAGTAAAAAAAACAGCATCTCATGCAACACAAACAAGGTGCAATTGAAAAGTTCCGAGAGGACATCCATTTACAGTAGAGCGAGCAGTATCTCTTATGAACTGACTTAACAAGAGGCGCTGAGCTGTTGTTATTGACATTTAGGTTACATTTATTTCTGTGACTACTCTGACATGCTCAATTGCAATTTCAAGTTTCAAAATGGGCCTCAAAATTATGCAGAGAGCAAACGTCAAATTCTGTCAGATTGGAATCCAGCAAGTGTAACACAAGATAAGATGCAGCAAAGCCTACACAGCAATGGTGGTGTGAGTGGCAAGGCACTGCGGACTGCATTAGTGGTTCAAGACAGGTACAGCATCACTGAGGGACAATGGTAGGCTGGGACAACTTTCAATGAAGAAAATGATTGAAAATGTTAAAAAAAGAATTCCACCAATTTAATGAATCATGGGATCACCATCAAGAATATCTTTAGATAATATAATCAACAAACCATCTGGAATAAATCAAGAAATCTTCACATCCAACCATGCAATGTGTTATCGCAGGGTTCTGGCCATCATGACAACACACTCACTCATATTCCGCTGTAAATGCAGCTCTGATCCACTCAACAGTGACCGTCACTCCCTACCCAAACATCTGTGGCAAGTTGTTCCTCCTCCCAAAGACGGAATTCAAGATGAAATGTCATAATTTTGCACCACCGTGGAAACCCAACACACACACACAGCACACCGGCTACAGAGTGTGGCCTTCAGGGAGCATCCCAAGTGTGCCAGAAACACTGCAAGTGGAGTGTGGTGGCACACAGTCACACACATAGTAACTACTATGAAGAAAATAATGCCACAAGTTACACTATGACTTTTGCAGATATAATCTTGAAATTTCCTTTATTGTACCTTGTATACATGTGTATGTATGTTAGTGTACAGAAGTATGTATGTTATATACATACTGTACAACATATCAAGCTAGTAAAGCTTCACTTCCATGGTATCCTGAATTGCAATCTAGGTCTGAATCATATTTTGAGTCATCAATAGAATATAATAATGACAAATAAAAATAAAATCAGACAAGAAATAAAATAGAATAAGCAATTATTGGTATAAATATCCAAACTGAAAAAATAAAGTTGTACCTTTGCTTTTCAAACAAAAAAGCAACAACCAACCTCTCTTAGAAGTGTCCCTTCACTGCTATCAATACTACCTTCACAAGGACTGTACAGTGAGTCTCACTGGGCCTTAGGCATGTTAGGTAAATACCTGGGAATTGTGAGGCTGAAGGGGTAACAGTGACTAACAGTCCACCGCCTCACCTGTACAGGAGCAGAGCATCACAACCAGCACTGACAAGGAGTGTGGGGTTCGGTGCCTCTCGACTCGCCCAGGTGCGGGCAGAGAGGCAGGTGATGGGCGCCCCCTCACTCACCACACAACGCTTGCCCTTCCGCAGACCACCACTCCCAAGGTCAAACAGGAAGGATATGATGGTGCCCTGAAGTACACAAATCATTACACTTAACAAATTTATATAACTAGTACATGGTTTGTTAATCTACATACATACCTGTTGAAATCATTGCAATAATTGGGATAAACACCAAGTTCTTTTTCCCAGTGTGTGTATGTGTATGTGTCAGGGAAAAAGGAGTATGTCATACTGTATTCAGTTCCAAGCCAGTCCTGGTCACAGCTTACCTTGTCATCCCCGGCCCACAGTGTCTTGCCCGTTGAGTCAAAGGTGAGTGAGGTGACCTGGCCGGCAACCTTGCTGGTGCCGCCCTTGGGGTAGTGGCCGGTGGACATGTTGAGCACCTGCACCATCCCACGACTGTTGCCAAGCTGTGGTCTCAGTGGTCAGGAATATAACACAAGTGAAAGAGTAACTGCTGCCAAGAATGAAAATACCACTAACTGAATTTTACCCAATACAATCACATATAAAACAATACATTCATAACACCAATGCTCCTTTCATACAGCTTTCATACAGCAAAGGATACCACAGCCCAGTTAGAGTTGAATGGATGGAAGACACAGGAGAGGACCTGTGTGCCGGCTTGGTCTGAGACGGAGCGCAGACACTGGCCGGATAGCACACTCCACAGACACACTTTGCCATCCTCACCACACGACAGCAGGAGGTCATTAGTGGCAGACCAGTCAAACCCTGCAATGCACAAGTCACTTTCAATACACTCGTCATATTACAAGTATAAACACAAGGTCACATGACAGATCAACCACCCATACTGTGTTCAGAACATAATAAAAGTATAGTTAACATAGGTTAGGTGAGGGTACAAATTAACCTAACCTGACCTATCCTCATCTCATCAAATCTAACCTAACCTTACCCATCCCTAAGAAGAAACTAGGAGAGAAACCAACCAGTGACGCCAGCTGTGTGGAGTTGGAGGGTGTGCAGGACTCTGGGGTCACCATCAGCCACCTGACATATGGACAGTGAGCCATCCAGGGAACAGCACGCCAGCAACCCTGAGTCATTGTGGGCAAACTTCACCATGGTCACGCTGTCCCTGTGCTGAAATGTATGCAAACACGGTGAGTGGGGGGAAAAAATCCTCTGCTTCCCTTCATTTGCATAAAATTATTGGAGGAAATGAAGGAGGAAGGAAAGAAGTAAGAAAGGAATGAGACAGAGACATATATGAAGTGAAAGAAAGAAATTATGGATGTTTAGAGAGAAGGAACATAAAAAGAAATTAAGGACAATAAAGAAAAAAAGGAACATCAAAATAAGACTAGAAATAACTAGGAAAAAAGAACGTGAGACAGAGAAAAAGACAAGGAAGGAAATCAGTGGCCATGGTGCAGCTTCCCTCACCTGGTCAAAGATGTGATGGACTCCCGAGAAGGCATAATTCTCCCCAATGGATGTGCCGCCCACAATGGCCCTGGACGCTTCAGCACGTTGGGTGGGGACGAGGGAGCCAGCGGGTGGGGGGGCACGGCTCCCCTCCACACTCTGGCTGCCCGGCTGAGAGAAGGCCATGCTCATGCTGCGGCTCATGTGAGGGGAGTCGCCCTGTGGAGGTGAAGGTTTACCAGCATAACAAAGCAATGAGTACTGACGCCAACACTGCTACACTGGTATGGTGCTGTGCCTCTCAGCTTTTCTGTCTCCTACTATACTGGGAATTTTTTATAAGTATTCTATTTTGAATTCCACAGTTTAGGTATGTTTGCACAATAGATTCAGTCAAAGAAATCCAGTTAAGTAAGTCAGGATTCTATTTGACAGCATTCTACTGGAAGTGCTTGTGAGTCAAGGAAATATAATAAAGAAGAGAAAATAACCGTAATAAATCTATACACTGGTGTGCTAATACAGTACCTCAGTGGTGAGTCTGGAAGCAGAACGTAGACTGGCGGTTCTGCTCTTAAGGCTGAGTTGGTCGAGGGTGACACAGTACCTCTGCTGCAGGAGGGCAAGGCGAGTCCTCAGGTAGTGACGCACAGCCGGCCCGTCCTGGTGGAGAGAGTTTAGCACTACACACACTGGCTTTCTTAAAAGATAGAGATGCTGTTCTTTCAGTGAGTCAAGTCCCAACAGCCACACCGATCCCCTCACCTCTCTGGCGCTGTCCCTGAGCAGCTGACTCCGCCGGCGGATGTACAGCGTCTCTGAGGTGTGGAGGAGTGGTTACAGTGGTTACCTACAAGCCACTACACTGACACTGGGCCACAAAAATCAACCATATAACAATCAACTGCCTTCATATGTATTCTTTTCAGACACTCATTCATATAAAAGGTTCTCCTATTTCATACATTCCCTCTCTAAGGTGCAATGGGAGTGAGGGGTCATCACGACACTTACTGAAGCCTGGAGATGCTGGTGCTCGGTGATAATTGAATTTTGCATCCACAGCAAGCACCTGCTGCCACCAGGCCATTGCTGTCAGGCAGCAGTCTTCACTATACTGCTCTCATCTCCTTCACAACCTGACACACAAAACATGTATTCTCCATTACTTGTCTCTTCTCTCCCTCATCACTAGTACACACACACACATACTGCTTCATGTCACTAAATAAAGTTCTTTTCAACTGATATGATATAATGAAGTCACACAGTACAATGCATCACAATATAACCAGAGTTGTAGAAAACCTATTTTTATCCCAACACCCTAAACTAATAATTACATCCACCCTAAAACAGCTTTGGTATGCCCACAAATCTACAATACCAGCTTGACTACATTGCTTAAACCCCTCCACCCATGACCACTGCTTCTACTGAGTGACGTGTGTACTACATTCCCCTGCCACCTGTCATTGGAGTCCCGGGGGAGGGCAGCGGGGGGAGGGACACACACACTCCTGCAGCAGAGGGACACCACCCGGGGCAGGAGGCACGGCTAGCCCAAGGCACCCTCTCCTCTCATGGTACTCTCCCTGCTATGGCCTCCCACCTTCTGCTGTCACTGCACACTTGGCCGTCTATGTCTCGTGTTTCTTGGTTTATTTTGCGAGTTACTTCTGATGGCACTAGTGTAGATGTGCAGTCCCGATTAGCTGCCACCACCACACCACTTCCTTCCTTCGGTGTGCGTGTGAGTTGCCACTGGTGTGTTTTTCCTCGCTGGATTAACACGTCGGTGGGGGAATGTGCTCTCTCTCTCTCTCTCTCTCTCTCTGTGTGTAGCTAGTCCTATTATGAAAGAGTGAGAGAGTTTAATCTGTGGTTTTAGTGACAAATAATAACGTGTTTTAGAAGGCATTTTCCTCTTTTTCATATATTCATTGTAACATTCTTCCTATATTCTTACAAGTGTTGAGAATAGAGCAGCCTTCACACTTCAGTCCCCCTTGCATCAGCCCTGTCACTGCCCCGTCCCTCCCTCCCCCATTCACCGTTTTCTTTCACCATTCACCAGCTGATGTAAACATTGTAGTACTCACCACCACTCACCACACCGCCCTGCTGCTGAGTGTGCCTGTGAGTGTGGCCAGCAGACAGTCAGCTCACCATGGCCAGTGTGAGGAGTCTGGCCTCCCTGTGTCACCAGCTGGGGCGCCTCAACCTGCTGGGGACCTCCTCGCCGGCGTGTTCCCTGCTGGCCCCCGCTGCCCTGGCCCCATCACAGTCCCTCCTTCAGGTGATGCTGCTGCTTTCACTGCTCAATGCCCATCACTACCCTGGCTCGTATTTAGAAACGCTCTGCTCAGTTCTATTCGTGTTTCAAGGATGATTTTGGGGGGATGTTGAATCTGGGTTGGACATGAGTGAGGGTGAGGTAATTGTTGGTATTTCAGAGAGGTGTGAGTTAGATCTATCCTGCACTGTTCATGTATGCTGTCTTGTTGGCCTGTGATTATCTGGGTTCTCACTTCAAATTGGAAATGATGGTATTAGGTATGATATTAATAAAAAAGAAAATCTCGTCCAAAAATTAGTGTAGCTTACATTTCATTCATATTATTCATCCTATTAATAGCTTTGTGGTTTTCTTCACTGTATAGATTGATGAAGAGAACAGTCCATAAGTAAACATTTAGTCTGGACATATAAACCAAAATGCTAAGATCGGTTCAACACGACACAAATAGGACTCTTCAACATTCACTCACTAACAATGACCACACACACAGGTAAGGAAATACAACTACTACCACATCGACCGACCCAAGCCAGGTGACAAGAAGAACTACCGGTTTGTGGTGCACTACCCTGAGGACGGCAAGTACACCGTCAAGCCACTCAAGACAACCAAGCTGGCCGGCAGGGACCCAGAGACAGGTGTGTGTGTGTGCCTTGACCAACCCTGCCTTGCTGCCTCAACTCTTTCACTGCAACACGAGACACTTAACATCAATAGCAATGCGTGAGATCTTAATTAGCATCTGCGAGAAAGGAAGGCATGAAAAGAGTACATATACTTCACAATTTCTATGTAGTTTAAAGATTTGAGGTGACTATAAAACAGGTGAAGATATCCTAGAGTGATCAATTGTTAAGGAAAAATGTAGCAAATAGCACTGAAAAGGGTAAGGGGGAATGTATGCTTAGATGTCATAAGAATCTAAAGTGATCAAAACTGTTGTGATATTCTTTCCTGTTTTGATGTGAGTGTCTGTCTGTGTGTGTGTGTGCAGGCCGTATTGTTGTGGGCACACTGGGCGGTGGTGCTAAGAGGAACTACCGGTGGATTGACTGGTACAGGACGGGACCCACAGATGGAACCTTTCTGGAGGAGAGAGTGATTCACATCCAGTATGACCCTAACCGGACAGCGAGGATTGCACTCGTTGCTAGCGGTGACAACCTTCGGTGAGAAAATTGCTGGATTATTTGATTTTTTCATATAATGGGGAAAAGCTGACCAAGGGCAACAAAAATAATAAAACCAAAAGGCTCACTAAACAAAGTGAAGAATTAGCAAAAAAGAGTTGGATAAATGTCTTGAAACAGTGAATATTAACATTATACAAGTGTATAATGTTAATATGTATTTCATCATAAATTATTATTCACATATCATCATCATTGTTCTCAGTGTAAGGATGTGTAATGTGCATGTTCTGCCACAACACAGGTACATCTTGGCCACAGAAAACATGAAGAGTGGAGACCTCATCAAGACCTCCAGCTTCATACCGAGGATACCCGGTGAGTCAGTCTTGGCTGTGAGGCAAGTGATGGTGGTGCTACAGAAGGGATGGACACGTAGTACATGCATTGTTACTCTGTCATATGACATATACAATGGACTAGAGGTTGAATTGTTTCCTTTCCTTCCATGCAGTGCGGCCCAAGGAGGGAGATGCGTACCCAGTGGGAGCCTTGCCCGCTGGAACAATAGTCAACTGTGTGGAGGTAGTGCCGGGTGATGGTGCCAGGTGAGCACATTGGTTTCCAATACTACACCTTGTTTCTTAAATACTTTGTGAACACATTATTTCCATTGGTGTCTTGTTACTATGTATTGATTTTTGCTTTTAGGAATGTTCCATCTCAGCATTTCAGCTTTTATGTGCCAACTTCCAGAAAGGTGAAGGCTGCCGGCGCCTCTGGCACTGTCATGAGGAAGTTTGGAGAGAAGGTTGTGGTGCAGCTTCCCTCCAAGATGGAGCTTGCCCTCGACCCAAAGTGTATGGCCACAGTGGGTAAGTACTAATTATAGGTATGGACAACAGTGTATGGCCACAGTAGATGAGTATACGTGTGGACAGTGTGTGGCCATAGTAGATGAGTACTAATTACAGGTATGGACAGGTGAGGTGGGCTGCCTCACATTTTTTAATTTTGAGCTGGAAAACTGCAGTATATGTTTGAACAAGCTGTATATGTACTCTCACCTTTCCTTAGATGAATCTCATATATTCAACATATTCATCCTTCATTTTAACATGGTAGTGTCATTTGTCGGGCAGCCGTGTGACTCTTGGTGTGTTTCAGGGAGGCTGTCTAACCCGACCCATGGACAGAAGCACATTGGATCAGCACAGCGGAACAGATGGCTGGGGCGCCGGCCGGCCTCGGGACTCTGGCAGCGTAAGGACGGTTACCGCGGCAGGAAGATCAAGCCAATTCCAAAAATGAGGAGCTATGGTGAACTGAAAGAGGAAATTCCCTACACCTACTTCACCATCCCCACTGAAGGACCTCGCAAGAAGATCATACCAAGCACAGACCGGGTGTCCTGAGCTGAGAATTGCCAAGTGTTGTTGTTAATGTTACCCCCCAAACCTCTGATTCTTGTCTCCCCTTGAAGGTAATGGACAAATGAAAGAGTGAATGATGCTTTCTTGTTTGTATATAATAAAGCCTTCATTATAGTTTCCCGGCGTATTATTATTATTATTATCGGTTATTACAACATCGTCATCTTACAGTTCTCATTCATCAAGGTGTGCAAACCTTCGCCTCAGCTTCTCCCTCTTCTTGAAATTCTTCTGTCTGGGTTGTTTGGCAGCGACTGGACCACTGTTGACAGGAAAATATTAGACCAAAACACAAGTAGAATTCTATGGTACCCTTAAACAATCACCTAAAATTATTCATAGGCCCTATTGTATTATTGTACATATTATACAGTACAGTGAGTGTATTAATGCTTACTTTTTGGTTCGTATCATTCCTCCAGTGTTGATACCCTTGATGTGGTACTGTGGTGTTGGTGCTCCAAAGAACTTGACATCTATTGCCTCTGGCTTCACCTTGTAGGGCTGGAACAAATGAGTTACAGTTACGGGCAATCACTTGTAACACTGATGAGCTCCCATTACACACAGCCAGGCAGCAATGAAAGTTATGAGCATTCCTTCCGATCTTAAATTTGCTTTTGTAGCAGTAAAACATGATTCAGGACATCAATGAGTTGCAGCAGACACCAGAGAGCAATGGTGGCGAGTTTCTCCAAGAAGCATCACTGTGTTACTCACTCACCTGGGTGGCTATCTGCTGTGGAGTGAGTCTTGTCTGCCCTCCATGTTTCTTCATCTGAAACACACAATGAAGGGTTCTCTAAGACAATGATGACTATTTGCCTCATTTCATTACCCACTCACTTGGCCTGGAGAGTTCTTGGGCAAGTTTTAGGTATAGTTGGAGAATTTCAGTATACAGGTCATGACAAGGGGAGTGCAATACCTGGCATCACCACACACCACAGCAGGAAATGTTAGGATGATGAGAAGCTGTTGGCAACACTACTTGAGAAACAAACCTCTAATAAGGGATATTTGTTGCCCAAGTGGGTAGTTATGCCAGATATCAATCACCTGGAAGCAAACTGTACATGTAATTTCTTCAGAGGCATATATACCTGGGAGATGGTGTGTGTGTGGTACTCTGCCTGCAGGACTGAGGGTGGTGCATGGGCATACAGCAGTTTGCCATTGACGAAATCCTTGAGGATGTATCGAGCAGAGCGCGGGTTGTCTGGCATGCCTCGCTGTGTCATGAATCCTCGCATGACTGTAACACAAAAGACGAAGTTACTGGAGGAGGAACTATCAGTGATGCTGGTCTGTATTATAACAAATCATACTAGAGATGAGTCAAGACACCATCTAACTGGTAACTAACAGCCTTTATGGTTCAATTATCACAGGCCATGAAGGACCATCTAGAAGAGAGATATAAATGAACAACTGTATTGAGAACTATCTTACATCCATAGGAATTGAGGAGCTCCTCTGAAGTAGGGGGTCGGTTTGAGTCCTCCCCTTCTAAGGGCTTGGGCAGTGTGATGCCGTAGGTGTGCTCCAGGACGTCCCGGGGAATCCTGCTGGTCACCAAGTTGATTGGAGCAACTTCATCTCGCATCTACAAACAAGAAACTAAATTTACTCCTTCCCTTATGACTTTCTGATCCGCCACCACACCAGCCCGGCACCATCACTGCAGTACACGGCCACCTGAAACAAGGTTGACACGCTCACACTTACTCTGGAACACTACACAGCAATCAGTCTCTAACCAGGCTTCAGTCAGCGATACACACAATGTCTATGAGAGATGATGAGGCTTGGAAATAGAAGTACTGCACCTGGTCAATGGGGAGGATGCCAGAGATGATCATTTCCTGCTTGGTGGTGACAAACGCTGGGAACACAAGGCCGGGACAGTCACACAGAAGGATGTCGTCTGCCAGGTACAGCGTCTGAGGAGCAACCAAGTATAGTATTAGTGTATGTTAATCATATACTGTCATATGTCACTTCACTGAGGAATGACTGATCTGTAGCTGATAATTGGCAGCTGTGCAAGCTTATACTGTGCTATCTTTTTAATACTAATCATAATATTTCCTCTGAATTAATGTATACTACTGGGACATACACAGTTCCCCAGATAATGGCCACTGACCTGCCACTCTGACTGAAAAACTGTGTCAATCATAAACCAAACTCACCTGGAAGTGTTTTGTTTTGCCAGGAGTAGCGGAGACAGACACCTTCTTGCCCTGCATCAGACAGTTGATGGTGGAGCTCTTGCCCACATTAGGGTAGCCCACCAGGCCAATAGTGACGGTTCTCCCCAGCAGCCGCCGCCCTGTGTACACTGAACGGAACACCTCAATCAGCTCACTGCGACTCAGGAGCTTACTGGACGTGACAAAGCTACCCGGCTGACTCTCTGAGGAACTGGAGGGGGAGTTTGCGTCCTCTGCTGCACTGCTCTCTCCTTCAGACTGGCTAGGTGGAACACTCACATTTTGCCTCTTCAGATTAACAGTTAGCGCTTCCAGGTCTTGCCGACACTCCTCGATATTTGCAGGTTGTGCTTCCTCGCTCTCGTTTGTCTCACTATCCAGCCGCCTCCTGTTCCCCTGCTCCTCTGTGGCGTGTCTTGCCTTCTCCTCCTCCTCCCGAATAGTGTCAAGCTCCTCACCACTCAGAGCAGAGAAGAACACAGCCTTAATGCCTTGCTCCCTGAAGTACTTGGCCCACATCTCTCTCTGAGCCTCCGTCAAAAAGTCCGATTTGTTCACCAGTAGCAGATTCTCCTTCTTGGGATCCACTTCCTTCACATACGCCTCCAGGTCCTCACAACGGAACAGCAATGGGTTCCGGGCGTCCATGATCTGCACCACCACGTCACTGCAACACAACAAAGGTGGTTCAACTCTTTCACTGTGATATGGGGCAGTTAATAACATCAATAGCAATGCATGAGGTCTTTACTGAGAAAGGAAGACATAAAAAAAGAATATATTTTGCAATTTCAACCCAGTTTCAAGATTTTAGATAACTATAAAACAAGTAGAGATGTTTTTAAGTGATCAGTTATTGAGAAAAAATGGAGTTAAGTAAGGAAAGGACATCACTATACCAATTTCATCCTCATTAAGTACACAAGGCACCACCACTTCACCTACCTCCTCTCTATAACTCTCCATAACTGCCTCCAGAACTCTAAATTCCTCTCAAAGGGAGTGAGAGTGATGCCCTCCACCTCCTGCAGCTTGGCCAGGTTCCTGCGCCACGAGAGGAAACTGCTGCGCTCCGCCTCCGCCAGTTGCTCTGGGGTGGTTGTCACATTCCAAGGGGGCCTGTTGGAGGGGATGCATTAACACCTTCACAGCCATGTACACCACAACACAGTCCTAAAACACCAAAATCTTAACAAATATTGACAAGAAAGATAGAGAAGGTAATTAAAAAGAGTATACTTAATAGTCTTTAGTTAATAGAATGCTTTGATGTGGCTATGAATTAAGACATTAAGACAAAAGATCTCTGAGGTGGTGTGTCAATATGAAAGACAAACCAAACCACAGGAAAAGTGTTAATGTCACAAAATTCATAACATATTGGTGAGAGAAAAACTATTCTGCAACACTACACCACCACCTGCCTGCGGGGAATACTCAGCATCTCCTTGTTGGCTTCCTGTGCGGCGCGTATCTTCCTCTTCTCCTGCTCTGTCAGCATTCCGATCTGTGTGGTCGGCCGCACAAATTTGATATTCAGCTTCTCGGCCTGTGAAGAAAGATACGGTTACTTTCAAAGAACCAAAGAAATTCAACATGTTTTTATTTTCCTGCAATCTAGTCTGTTTGAAAATTAAGTTTTTATTTATCCTGCTACATTCAAACAATTCCAAATGAAAATAATCATAATGCATGCAAAACGGAGTACCAGTAAACCTTATTTAAAATTTGAAGTACATTTTATAGTTAATTTTATGGTGTATATACACTTTTCTTTTATGTGAATATGTGAAATTTCCATGAATGAACAAAATAATGAATGTGGATAAATTTCCTTTGGCAGACTTTTCCCTCACCTGGAATTCCGTTCCTGCCAACTCCGCCGTGGCCAGGAACTCATCCACGTGTGTCTGCTCTGTGATGGACTGCAGGTTGAGGCGGTTCCAATCCTGCCCATCGTTGACCTCAGACGTGTGAAGCTGAAACCATGAGATCCCTCACTATTGACAGTGATTTAAGGTGTATGGTCACAATAGCCTACCAGCAAGCAAAGCACATTTTTAACACATGGATAGTGAACCATTGGAACAGTAAATGATGAGGCTGTCAGTGTGTCAATGTATTTAAGATCAAATAAGCTTAGACTGAATTTATGGGAAAAGGCACCTTAAGTGAGCATTAATTCCTTTGCCTCTTATACCATCAGTACAGTATGACCTAACCTAACCTACTGGTATTGGGTTCCTAACAGCATCTAGAAGGTTAAGGTTACTTCAGTTCTCTTATAGTTTTGCACAATAAATATTACATGGTTTTGGCCACACTCAGGTTATTGTTCTTACTATTTAGAGCTCGGGGATACTGTATCAAACTATAAATTCACCGTTACTTCTCTATGTCCTTCCTTTCTTCACCAGCGACTCACCAATGAGTTTCCCGCTTTGTTCTTGGCGTGCTTGGCCTTCATCAGACTCCTCCCCAGACCACCACTGTTGCTGCTCTTCTTCCCCATCCTGGACGTGTCATTCACCACTCACTCGGCTCACCTCACACCGCTGGAATACAGTCTTGCTTGGGGCTCAAAACAAATAGCTTACAAAATACTTGACATCCATGAAAATGTTAGTGTATTTGATAATAATGAGGGTCTTGGGTAAGCGGCATTAAGGGGGGAAGGGGAGTAGCCGTCAGTTAGGGTTAAGTTAGGTTAGGTAAATCATTCACTAACCAAAAATGTCCCCCACAAAATATAACTGTACATATAGATTTTTCCCATAAGCCAAACTCACTCATTTCAACGTACCTCACCCCCCCCAAAAAAAAACCTGTTGCCCTCCCCCCCTCCCAGCACCATATTCTTAGAGTTAGTTGAGGCTAAGGTGATGTAAGATCTAACTTTTTAATATTCACTCTCACTCGTATGTCATATATATAGAAAACCACAGAAATCACAGCCAATGTCGAGAGAGAGAGAGAGAGAGAGAGAGAGAGAGAGAGAGAGAGAGAGAGAGAGAGAGAGAGAGAGACAAGAGACATCCACTCTTCCTTCCACACAGACCACCACTTTCTCACATTAACACATCCTTCACTCCACTCTCACCTCACTCCTTTGGTACTAATTACAATACGGCACACTCACTCACTCCCTTACTCACTTTACTCCCTCCCTCACAGCTGGGCCAATGCACGTGGCTGCCAATGACGTACTGGCACTGCAAACTCCGGGGAAAACATGTTGTACCGCATTACTATTTCCATTACCTAATACTGAGGAACTTGTATAAATAAATCACTTGTATTGTCTCTACACTAATGAGTAGTATATATAGTGAGTGGGAAGATTGATAAATGTGTAGACTGATAGATAGATGGATTAATTGATAAGTTAATTGAATGATAGACAGGTAAATATGGCAAGACTGTGACTGCTGGCCTGTCTCTTATGGTCATAGATACGTCATTAGCGAGCAAAACTGCAAAATAATATCCTATCATCTTTATAGTTCACAAGTACTTTACTTCGATAACCCGTAAACTACAAAAGGTCTCCTCCTTTTCCTCTTCCTCTCCTCCTCCTCATCTTGGCACACACAAAAAGAGGAGGAATAGTGGTGATAAAAGATACTACTACTACTACTACTACTACTACTACTACTACTACTACTGTACCTTTTCTCTCCTCTCCTGACAGGGGGTAATATACAGATATGTGACTGATAGATGATAATACTGAGAAAGGAGACCAATAGATAGAAATGACAGATAGATCACGGTAGTTATACTGACATGACTGATATTGAGAGAGGATACAGATAGATAGATAAATATGACATAGATTATGATAGATACATTAACATAACATATTGAGAGAGAGAGAGAGAGAGAGAGAGAGAGAGAGAGAGAGAGAGAGAGAGAGAGAGAGAGAGATGGGAGCTGCCGCCGCTGGACCTTTCCACCTGTGTGTTAGACGATAATTGGTCCTGTAGAGCCATGTCACGCAGCTCACGGGAAAATCCCGTACTACTCAGCTGGCGCCTAAATGTTCTCCACCGATGAAAACGACTATAGTGTGTTAATAGCCTACACATCCTGTTATCATCACCCTATATTATGTACACTTCTACATTCCTCATCATTCACTCATCAGGTTGCTACTCTCGGTTTTTGTCCCCAATGTAACACCCGCAAACACAAAACACAAATACTCTCTGCAACACGGACCAGCAGGAAGTAAAAGACAGGCACTCACACACTCACCCACACCACACAGAGGGCGAGAACCCTGCGGATGGTGTCTGGTCTGATGGCCAAAGCAGCATCATTAATATACTGGCATGTTTCAAAGCTTAATTAAAGTCACTGCCTCCCAAAGAAACAGGCAGACCCTGGCTTCCCTCTCTCTAAACCGCACATTTCCCTATTTGTACCGCGGTGTCCACTGATTAATGTAAAAAGTGTATATATGTAACTCCACACAACAACACATTCACACCGTGGAACACCCACAACACCACATCCCCATAAACACTTAATTAAATGCGAGATTATGTGCCTCGAGGAGCACATCATCTCGCATAAAACAGACACCCCTCTGTATATACACATGTTGTGGGGGGGCTAAGACATGAAAGTTTAAACATCGTGCAAGTCCATGCACACACACATGACGTATATACCAGAAAATACCTCAATATACCTGGAAAAATCACTTCACAATTCTAGATATGACAAGAGCAAAGATAACAGTATAACAGTATCACACACACACACACACACACACACACGCACGCACGCACACACACACACACGCACGCACGCACACACACACACACACACACACACACACACACACACACACACACACACACACACTCACACACACGGTAAACATGCAGTAAATCACTAAATAAGGATGATAAGTCAGGAAGGCAGGGCAGCAGAGAGGCGCCCGTCATTATGACGTCACGGCTGATGACGTCACAGCCTGGCCTGGTACTCTATATTTACGTACGCATTTTAGGGGAGACCATTTTGAAAATGACCTTTCGAAAAAACGCTTTCAGACCAAAAAACTGGACATATTCCGGCTGGATAAATACTCTAACTAATTCCCAAAGCATAAATAAACTCCAAACAACAGTAATTGTAAAGAATTTCCACTAGAAAAAAAGTATTTTATAAAATATGACCCTTTTTAAAACTCATTAAATACTCACTCACTATCACTTCAAAGAAACCAAAAACCACTTCAAGGCACTTGAGTCATTCTTTCTAATTATTCTTAACACTTGAGAGTGAGCTAAAGGCAGAAATAAATCATTCACAGGCTGATAAATAAATAATTAATGGAACTTTAACACCGCTACATAACACTTTTTACCCTCCACTGATTTCACTGAGCTTTAGGCACAAAACATGGTTTGATATGGACTATCTTCAGCAATTAATAAGAACTTGATACTGCCTCAAATAAAGAATGGTCTTGGGCGGTCTTGGGCGTTCCAATAATTTTGGCGCAAAAAGCCGCCCTTATTTACGATCATAATAACGCCAACCACAGCTATCACCACCCCCCACATGCATGGCAGACATTCAAAACAGCCCACAGTACTCATGGAAAGCATTAAATTTTACTGTTGAGCCCAAATAAATAGTCCAGGCATAAATGAAAATATCCTTAAATATGAGCCAGCTAGCGGGCGGCCGCGGGCGGCGGCGGCGGGGGAGGAGAGGGGGGGTTGGCTCCTCTCATATCTCACTTAAACCTTCACTAAACTTAAACTTGACCACGAAAGCTATGTCTGGATGGCTAATATGAAAGCTTAGTAACATGGCTGCATAATGTGGCAAGATGAGTTTATAGTAAGGAGAGATAATGCTGAAAATAACCGATGAAATAAGAATGCAAGGTGGCGCCACGGTCTGTTGTGGGGTTGCCCCCCCACCTCCATGGAGGGGTGACTCGCCTTACCTGAAGTAAACATTGACACGGTAAAGCCTTGTGTCACAGTGGCTGTAGTCACCTTAATAACGTATTCCAGCCTCTGTGATTCCATCTTGCGGCTTTAGTCCACTAATACGATGACTTAAACACTGGACCACCGGCAGTCTTGTTATTCTGTCCTTAGATGCTTAAAAAACACTCGTGAAATACGGCTTGTCTGTCCAGCCAGGGCGTCTGGGAGGTAAAATCGTCTTAATATGTCACTAGATTGGTAATAAAACATTTAAAATCCCGTTTTCTGTTCAATCAGAGGCTTTTCAATGGGATAGGAGCTTTTAACCCGCTTATACCTCCTCCTTCTCACAAGACAGGCTAGCACTGGACCCTGCCAGACACCGCACCAGCGGAGCACCCACCCACCCTACACTGACGTCAGCAGGGCCCGGGAAGAAGCATTATTTTCCAACACCAAACAGGCCAAACAGTAACAGTCGTATTTTGCTAATTTGCTATTCACACAGTATGTACGCTAAGAAATCAAGTAGGTTATGCAAACAATAGAGATAAACAATGGAAAAATAGTAGGATAGACGCATCTAACCCGCTCCACCCTTACCAGACACCTGCACGTCCCCCTGACGTACCTGCGGTCTGCTCTCTCCCGGTGTTCACTATTAACATAAGAACATAAGAGAGTAGAGACTGCAGAAGACCAGTATGACCTATACGAAGCAGCCCCTTTAATCATAATGTTTATCCAACCCACCACCAGTGCCCTGCTAAGCACTGTGACCCTGCAGGTCCCTGTGAGTGCCTGGCAGTTCCACTGTGCCTGTAAACGAAAAGAATAAGGCAGTCATACACAGGGCGACCTGATATATAAGATGGGACTTGCACCATGCGTACTACTATTACTCAACATGCTAGACAAAACTGTCTATGTGTATTACATTTCTCCCCTCCCTACAAACAATCCATAACAATGGTCTTGTAACTGCCAGTAACCTCACAACGAATGCAAAGAGGAAACCAATGTAATTGACAAACAACGCTGTACGCTTATAAACCAATAGGTCAGTAAGGGAGGGGAAGGAGGGGACGGGGGTTCCATGGCTGCTGCGTAGGTGTGGGGGGGCCGGCGGGGTGCTGGATTAATTACTAATACGTCTGTACACAGGACGAAAAGGAAGGTAATAAAAGTAATCTTTTTCCTCTATTTTCTCTCTATGCAATCAAGTTCATTTTGCGTTAAGAAAGTTGAGGAGTAAAAAGTTATAAAACTATGTCTGCACACAGGATGAAAAGGAAAAGTAACCGTTTTCCTCTCTTATCTCTCAATGCAATCAATTTTAAGTGTTAGGAAAGTTAAAAATGAGCAGTGTAGGGGTAAAAAGTAAAAAAAAAAATGTTGGATATTAGGTTTGTGGGAGAACATCACATCATCTCACCCCCTTACCTATTCCAGACAAACCTTTTTTCTTATGTAAGAGAAGAAATCTGATCAAGGGCAACAGAAGTGGTCAAACAAAAAGATCCACTTGGATAATTCCCCAAACAGGCCCAAGAGAGAGAGAGAGAGAGAGAGAGAGAGAAGGGATAAACATCTTGAAACGCTCCCTTTTAACTGGTGAAGAATGACAGACAGTTACAAATGGATGCTTTTATTCATCACTACTCTTCACAAAAATTGAGGGAGCCAAGAGCAGCGGTAAAATTGCTGGCGGCGGCTGAGAGGAGGCTTACACTCGACACTCAGTACTCAGCCCCACCTTCGCGTAACAAGTGGGTGGACTGCCTGCCTGCCTGACTGACTGACTGACTGACCGACTGCAGCCCTCAACACAAAGGCACAATATGACACATTGATCATCTCCAATACAATAATACGCCATGCTCTACGAGTCTACGGCTTAAGGGTCTGAGATTATGGTTTGTCAGTATTGATTCCTGTTTGGCAAAATGCTAAAAATGCATGAAAAAAGAAACTGGAAATTGCTGAGATATTTTGACAGCATAGAAGTACTAATCTCCAAGGAAAAAATAAAAAATAAATATAAAAAAGGGATATACAACACAATTTTGCAGCATTTACATCCCTCAGACTTATACTAAATCAGAGTTCATCCAAGCACAGAAGTATTATTAGTCTCCAGGAAAAAAAGGAAAAAAGGAAAAAGAAATGGATACATACACAATTTTGCAGCATTTCCATCCCTCAGACTTATACCAAATTAAAGTTCATTCCAGCAGCGCACAGTTTGACAGTTTGAAGACCGCTTACTCCAACAATTGGCCTCAGTCTCATCTCCCATGGCATAACAGACAACTGGACCACAATACTTCATCAATTTGTGCATCTGGTCCAGCTTCCTGCAGTCCACCTACCCTTCTAAGTTTAAGTCTCAGTATGGCCTAGTATTGCCTTATAAAAACAGGTTACAAAATGGTAATTAGAAAAAAAAAAAAAAAAAAACAATGGTGTTAAATAAAGAATAATTAAAAGATCATGAGGAAGTATACTCATCATTAAATAATTCACAACTTAACAGCAAATTAAAGCATATTATTCAGGAGTGAAGTGACTGCACACTTCACTCACAGCAGTACAAAAGCCACAACAATACAAACCAAACACACTTGAACACCACAACACAATAACAGTCAAGCTAAAAAAACACACCACAACTTCAAGTCAACTTAAATAACAGTACACAGGTGGCTTTCATGGGAGGGACACACACTCACTACCTGGACCAAGACAGATGGAGTCATGCATTCATAAACATTCATCTCTCTCTCTCACCACCACTACTTTCAAAGGCCATGACCATAATCCAACAGGTTCTCAAAAGTTCTTCTATTAATAATGTAGAAATCTTTTTATTCATTACTAAAACCACAATAAAAACACTCTTAAAAACATGTGTCTCTTCAACTAGAGCTTTTGAAAGTAGTGGGGGGGTGTGATGTGTTTGAGAATATGACCCACAGTGTTGTAGATCACTCCCTGGCAAGATGACAACAACTAGAGGCACTGAGGGAGGTAGAGGGGCGGGAAGGTACAGGCAGGAAGGAAGGGTCTCATCCCGTGTGGCTCTGTGTCCCTTGTCAACCAAATGGCCTCAGGAAAGCTCTCACACCCTCATTATTTTGTGCAGTCTCACCTCTCTCTCTCTCTCTCTCTCTCTCTCTCTCTATCTGTCTTTCACACAAGTTCACATATACACCTGTCAATCTACAAGTGGTTCTACACAGACTGACATCACCAAGAAGGCACAGAAAAATTATACAAGAAAAGTCTTCAAAAAGTAAGACTGTCAATTCACACAGAAAGGGCAACAGTGTGTTCGTCAATGGAATATCTAAAGGTGTAAGTGACAACAATGTTCAGCTTCAAAGAATGTGTGGTGAGTGTTAATGGCTGGAAAAGAACAAGGAATTGACTTGGTTTTTGTATGGATGCATCAAGAACAATCAGATAAGGACACGTGGCCCCTCCCTGCAGGCCGACTACTGCACCACACCACACCACACCACACCACAACACAACACACACAAAGGTAAACACTCACTCAAAACACCATTATCTTATCATACCAAAACTTGAGTCACATTTCCTGACATTTTGAGACGAGATTATCATTAAAATACAAAGTATCACACCGACAGCCATCACACTAGACTGCTGAGGTGATGACGGTGAACACACACACGAGGCATTCACGTCAGCAGTTCGCGGTGAGACAAGACAACACGATAATCTCTCTGTACAATACCCCACTTTGTAATTCATACACAAGAAACCTTACATACACAATAGTTCCCTTTTGAGAATCTTTATTTCAGCCATGCCACTGACTCCTAACCTTCCTGCTGGACGTCTCAGTGGACACCTGCACCTCCAGCACAGCAAGGCTCTCCTCCGTCTCTTGAGCCTTAGGTCTGTATTCAAAAACACTTTACTCTCTCACC
The DNA here is from genome assembly GCA_020233015.1 of Callinectes sapidus. Lineage (NCBI taxonomy): Eukaryota > Metazoa > Arthropoda > Malacostraca > Decapoda > Portunidae > Callinectes > Callinectes sapidus. Next base: position 7,555,817 of record CM035201.1, on the reverse strand, counting down.
ACAACTGTTTTCCAAGGCCACAGTGTTTCTCCAGTTATTCATGTAGAAATCTTGTTACTTTGCTGTACGTGGAACCATAAAAATAGTATGTTAAAACTCATTTAAATTTGAATAAAGCCTTTTGATATAGTGGAGGTGAAGGACAGAAGTGTTTAAGAATACAAGCCTCTGTCATAGTCTTGTGCTTGGCAGTTTGTTGAGTGTAAAAATAATTTGTGAATGTTACTTGTGAAAAAAGTATACCCTATTTTCTGAGTCTGCCATACATACACCAGCAGAATGCAAGCCATGATGATACTCTAAAAATATATCTCTGATAGATATGACTCTTCTGCTACAAAGTATGATGTCTATGAAATGCTTGCTAAAAGCTAAAAACCCATGCACACGCAGACACAGTGCTACTTCAGTTCTGAGCCCCGGATTATCAAGTACAAAATGTGCAACATACAAAAATTTCTACAAAGTGCACCAGCCTTCAGCCTCTTCATCTCAGAGCAACACACACTAGTAGGTCATCACAGCAGCAGCAGAAGCAGTAATGGCCACAAGTGAGGCACTGCAAAGCTGAGATGAAGAGGTTTTGAAATGCCAGACTGCACACATTTTGCTTCTTGTCTAAAGAAACTAGAATTTCATTAACATGACAGGCATGAAACTATGTCAACACTTTGATTTGAAATGAAGAGGAAGCAGTGACGTGGACAAGGATTAATGTTCCTGTGCTACTCCTGTGCCTGTGGCCACTGTGGAGGCACTGGACACTCACAGGGTGCTCAGTACTGCTGGTGTTTTCCTTAGCTGGTCAAGACACACAGGACAGCTGAGCCAGCACTGACCACTGGTGCTGGTCACTCACATGTCAAATCTGTGTCCACAGCGCCACGTGTGGCCATCATTCATGAGATTCTCTCTCTACTCACATACAGCATTCATTGTGCTCCACTACAGACTTAATCATATTCCAGTCAGTTACAGGCTCAAGCTGCTGAGTGTTTGTTCTTTTGCTTCTCCCACACCCTGAACTGCAGTGCACACCCTCCCACACTGTACAATACTAGTACGTATGTACTGTACATGACTATGTACACACACACAAAACATATTTTTGTTGTTATTCATATGAAATTGAATTAAAAAATGTTAAAAACTACAACTGTATGTACAAAACACATTTCACTATACTGAATTGTTGATGATTTTTATCATAAATCAAAAGTCTATAAGATTGCCACTATCATGTGGTTTCAGAACTAAAAAGGAGCAAAAATTCAACTTGATTTTTCACAAGTACTGTATGAATCATGAGTGTCTTGGAAAACTTTCAGAGTTATATACTGTAAAGCTTCATCCCTAGCTAGACTGTACACAAGGTACGTACTTACATCTACACCACACACACCAATACTTCTAATGGCCGTCCAGTATACGTACCAATACATTACAGTAATATCAATGAAATCACTGCACACAGTACATACCACAATACCCCACACTCACACTCACATCACATTGAAGCAGTGGCCGGCCAGCACAGCACAGCACAGCACTAGAAGCACAACAACAAGCCTTCATTGCTGCTGCTGCTGTGTTGACAGTGGCCACACAATGCCTCTCACCAACACTCATGTACAGACAACCAACCATCTCACCACACAGAAATTTTGTCAATGTTCTTCCTTCAGCTCTCAATTCCCTGCTGCCTCAGCCAATACTGTAATATGAATCATGTCAGACTTCGTCCTTCTACAATCTTGTAAGGATTAGGTAAGCAGAACTAAAAGATAAGCTGAACAAGTGCTGAATGGGAATTTCAACCTAATGATGTTAGTCTTAGATCCTCTACAGCTACAAGATATAAAAAAATACATAACAATGAAAAATAAATAAATAACAATGATAATAATAAATGATTACATGAATATCAACTTGAAAGTATAAAAGAGAATATTTCAGGTGTAAGTTTTCTTATACAAAGGAATTTCAAATACCAACCAATACTTCAAAGGTTCCTGTCTTCATCTGAGGATCAAAAGACAATACTGGATAATGCAGACGCACTTCCTTTCCAATCCTTCTAATCCTCACAGGAGCATTGAGAATGACACTATCTGCTCTCTCCCTTTACCCTCGCCCTATGATTACTGAAGGAAAGGATATCAGTGCAATCTAAAACACTGCCATACTAAATCAACGTTCACTGACAGCTACAGATGGGACAACATGCTGAGAAGGGTGACGGATTCTGCTTCTCTCCATCACCACTACATTATTTCCCTTACCTTCCTTACCCTGCACAACACACACACACACACACACACACAGAGGAAGGAGAACACAGCCCACCACCACCACCACCACCTACCCTCGCTACCAGTCCCTGTTGGCCACCACAGTGCGATACACAATGCTGACTTGAATGAGGATGATGATGATGACCACCACATCATCGGCCAGCCCCAGCAGTCCCAGGAACGCCTCGGGGATGATGTCGATGGGGCTCACCACATACAGGACGGCCATCACCACTGACAGGATCACTCGCAGCTTGAAGGCCATCAGGATCCCACGCCAGGTGAACAGCTCGGCCCAAATGTGGCGGAGGATGGTGGGCAGGTCCTGTAGCTGGCCGTACCACTGGGGAAGGGATGTCACACTTACACAGGGGTTCTATTGATGGTTTAAGGTTTGTTCTATCGGGTACAATTCATGGTTATTTGTGCTTTTCTCGTGTTTTTTGTGTTTATTTATCTTTATTCTTTATCTAAATGGTACTGGCTCAGGTTAAAATAGAAGTGGGGTTAGAAAAAAGAAAACGAAAACTCTGGAACGTTTTAGCATGGTTCTATATTGGGATAAATGTCTTGAAACCCGCCTCCTTCTTAAATGAGTTCAGGTCAAAGGAAGACAGAAATACTCGTACAGAAGCAAGTAGGGAGTCCCAGAGCTTATCAGAGAATCAAATGTAAAAAAATAACCTACTTTTTGGATAGGAAGGCTTCTATTATTGGCAAAACCTTAATAAAACACATGCAATAATTTTCAGCGCTATCAAACAAGACATAAAATTCCTAGAAGTAAATATAATAAAAAGAAAGGGATTAACAAGGGTAGATCTTTTAGTTTCCAGCCTCCATCATATTTGTAGATGCTCCGAGTTAACCATAGAGCTTACCGATCTAGGATGCTGTGAGTACATCCTGTTGTATTCCTGCACCTGAGCCACCACCCTCTCCCTCTCCACCACTGTGGGGGCATCTGCTGCCATCACCTCCCCCTCTGAGAAGCATGGCAGCAGCAGGATGATCTGAGGGAGGCCTGCTGTATTAGTATGTCGGTATGATAGCTTAGATTATTGTTACTGGTGCTTGTGGTGTTTGTATGTGTGTGTGTGTGTTTACCTGGTTGTGATTTAGAGGATGCATTTCTATATTCATTCTGCTTATAATTTTGTGACTTAATAAAGCTTCAGAAATTTAAGTGTGGTTTAAAATAGTACAGACTCTGGTCATTAGTCTTCTGAGCTCCAAAGACCCTTCCTAATGTCAACAAAATCATCAAATCATATCTCGTAAAAATGTGTCCCAGTAGTGAAGGGGTTAAAGAGAGTAGAGACATTACCTCCTGGCGGCAGTAGGGACACAGCATTGGGGTGGTGGTGAAGTTTGTCTGCCAGTTCTGAATGATGCATCTCGCTGGATGTGTGGAAGTAAAGGAAATATTACTTGATCATTCCCATTTGGATCTCACTACAGTCCATAAATTTTCACTCTACCATCCATTGTCCTTCACTAATTACTTACATCAACATTCAAATTAGTCAACAATACTTTCCATAGACTCTGCTTTGCTCTACACATTAATGCAGTATACAGTATGTAGTCCTTTTTCCTTCCCTTGCCCTACTTTCACCACTAGGGGCATAATTCACTAATCTTTCTCTTTCTCCAATTCTTATTCAAAATTCAAACAACTATTCCTTCTCTTTAATCATTACCCACTCACCCAAGTATTTCTTTCTTAATTTTTGACAAGGGTACCAAAAATTATTAGACAAAACAGCCCTCTCGGATATCAGTCCCCGAGCAGATCCAAGAGTAAGCCAAATGAACGGGATAAATGTGTCAAAACCAGCGTCCCTCTCAAGCAACACTCACCACAGTAGACATGGCCACAGTTAGTCTCCAAGGCAAACCTGGCCGGATCCATACAGATAGGGCACTCATTTTCTGAGGCCGACCTCCTCACACGCACCATCTCTGTGTTTGGGTTGCGTAGGGTGAGGTGGCGGCGTGGCTTCCCTGTCAAAGATTAGTGACCGACTGTTTTAACTGAGGTGAGGTAAAGGTTCTGCATATGATGTAAGGCAACCAACTACTACTACTGCTACTATTAATTCTGCTATCTAACAATTTCTTCTTCCTGTCTATTGCCTACACTAAGGAAAAGATTAATATAACAAGATATCACACATTGTCTATTTTGAAGTGTTGGAACTATAAATGAAAAATGAACAAATAAGAAATGAGTACAGTAAAATATGGAAAGTATTTGTTATCACCTTTTATCACCTCATTACATTCTTGTATCACCTTTAAATCCAATGATAAGAAGGCATGCTAGTTCAGAGCATTATCTTCTTATGACTAATCTACAGATAGTGTTAATAACTATGAGATGGCAATATTTAATCACCACGGCCATAGCTTAAAAGATAGAAACAGGTGATGCAGTCATAAGCCAATGTGCTAAGCTTTACAATACATTCCTTTGTATTGTGTTGGCAATTAAAACTTAATCAGCTCACCCGTGACAGGGAGGTGATCCAGGATGGGTGTTACAGCACTGGTGTCCACCGGTGCACCTGTGGAGAGTTAGGTGTCACGTCACTGCTCTCTGGTTAAGCATGACATATTGTTTCATTCATGATCTATCCACCGACTCAATAAACTAGCAAATGTACTTCCTACCAAGGCCTGTATTCTTTTCAAGGGCCACTGTGGTGATTAGTTGTTTCTGTTTTAGTGTTTCTCTGGCAAATCATATAGGAATCTTGTTAATATGTGACTAGAACCATAAGAACATTCTAAAAACAATGTAACCTAACCAGGAGGAACTCTTTGGTTAGGATAGATGAAGTTAAGGTAAAAAAATTCCCCAGTTTACAAAATATGGCATCTCATCTGTAGATTTTTCCTGATTGTTGTAATTTGGCTTCCCTGTCCTAAAAATCAGCATTATCACCACATCCCCAAGGTTGTCAGGGATGCAGGAAACAAGGAAAACATGTTGCATCATGTTGCATGAGAATTTTACTGGATAGGATAGTGTAGTGCATTTAGGTTAGGTTAGGATAGTGGGATGTGTGGGATGGCAAGGTAGAGAGGCGAATATTCTCTATTTTGTGAAAAGTTTTTAGAGATTCTTCCCAGATTAATGTCACCTTAGACTCTTGGTGTTTCCCTTATTTGGCATACTTATCCTCCACACCCTAAAAAATAACCCACTTTCGTCACCCTAATCTTGTTCTGAGGAAAGGCGGCAATAGAATACATAAGAAACACCAGAAAAGGAAAGCCATAAAGCCCGGGACACCAACAGCCTTGCCAGCATCACCATCCCCGGCAGTGTTGCAGCTTCACCAGTTCGGCAATCAGGAAAAAAATGGCATCATGTACAAGGAAAGAAAATAACGTAATTCCCCGATCACCAGTAGCCATGCCTGTACCATTACCCCGCTGTTTTGAGTTTAGGTGAGAGTGACATACCTGTTTAGTGAAGGGAGTGAGGGGCGAGTGACAGGCCAGCGGGGGTCAGCTGGGCCTTGGCTGGACCCGTCAGCTGATCCGACGTAAACAAACACGGCTCAGTTGGTTGGCGGAAGATTTGTATTTGTATCTGTATTTCCTCATGTGTGGTTTGAGTTCATGTTGTTTTCTGGCTAGGTTATCTATGTTTCGACGGGTTTTCTTATTTTTAACATTCTTCTTCAAAAATTATGTAGTTTATTTGGTCTTAGGACTCCCTCAGACACGCCGCTCATTGGCTCACCTTAAGACTGACTTCCCTCTTCCTCATTGGCTTACCGTAACACTGACTTCCCTCTTCCTCATTGGCTTACCGTAACACTGACTTCTCTCTTCCCCATTGGCTGCTGCTGGGTCTGAAATGAAGGGGAAATCAGTGTGTGTGGGGGTGTGTGTGGGGGGGTGACTCACAGCGACCCCCTTAACTCACCAGCTGATAAGACCATCAGTCTCAATAGGTGGAAAAATTAAGATCAGACGCCCCTCCCCCTTTTTATCTATCCTGGATCTGCCACTGATGCAGGAGGAATGATAGAGTAACATGTGTGTGTGTGTGTGTGTGTGTGTGTTTTTGTGTAAGTTGATGTGAGTGACTCATTTTCTTCTATTCTCATCTCCTCACTCCTCTCCTCCGAAGAACCTTGATTTTGAATTTCCACGACCTTTATTTCTCTTGGGTATTGTCAATATAAGACGGCTTGATTAACATTCAACTTTGTATAGAAAAACGTACTTATATGGAGAAAATAAATAGAATAAAGGCTGACTGACTATCCTTGGTCTTGGTAACAATGTGCGTTTGGTAACACGGAGACCCCTTTTTGGCGGAGGTTGGCGAGGGCGGGAAAGGTTGTGTTGTGAGTGTGTTTGTTGGATTACATACGTAATTCCTTCGTACTGAAGCATCAATGGCTCGGTGAGTGTCTGATATTTGCCGATGTGTCTGTGAGTGTCTACTAATTATGTCTGTGCAATGGGGAAAGGGAGAAAATGAGCAGAAAAGCAGATAGTTACCAGCACAACAGTGGCCAACATGATGCAATACCTCAATATTTCACGGTCCTTACTCACTTTGGTCTCATTTCACCATCCTAACCTGCCGGACGGTACAACAATGAAATAACACTTGCTGATACTTAAAATCCGCTTAAATATCAAGTTTTCCATTAGTGAAGTAAGGGATGGGCAGAGGCAGCGGGCATGTATTAGCTGTTCTGTGCTTTATTATTTATCCTACACGTCAGTCATATCACCAAGTTGAGATGCATGTCCAGTCTTTCATATCACCTGTTGAGATGCATGGCTAGTCTTTCATATCATCGCGTGTTGAGATGCATTCATATTACCAGCCTTGTGTGTGTGAGAGAGGCCCAGTGACGGGAAATAAATAGCCTAGTGGCGGGTCCCTTCTTGGTGACCATCATGACGTCATCAGCAAGATCGCCACTGCTAGTTACATTATTTCATCTGTCTTATCTCACTTATTTTAGCCTGATTAGTAGGGTTTCATGCTTCCTACTCGTAATTATCAGTGTGTTCCATGCGTTTATGATGGTTTTAAGTGTATTCTACTCCCGATAAACTAAATGTCGACTTTCTACTCACTATCTACTCTAATCTGGCCGCTTTTGTATGCGTGCGTTGCCTTACTTACAGCTGACCATGATCCACTGTTGCCAAGTCTCCATAGTTCACCGGGCCTTTCTCCCAAGATGTACTTCGCCACGTTGTATGTATTATTGGTTTACATTGTCTGTGAAGGTGGCCATGTGGTGAGGCTGCTGCAGAAAGGTCCTTAGCTAGACTGTGTGAAGAGTGAAGTATTGTGAAGGAAGAGGGGGGAGGTGGAGGGATGAATGAGGAGGAGGAGGAGGAGGATGGAAGGGGGACAAATGAGGAGGAGGAGGAGGAGGAGGATATACTACGGAAAAAGGAAAAAGAAGCGGGAACAATTATTATTATATTATGTATTTTTATAGTATGTGTGTGTTAGCTAGATAGATAGATAGATGAAAATACATTAAAAATAATCTGTCAAAGTATTGTTGTCGTTATTATTGTTCTCATCCTCTCTCTCTCTCTCTCTCTCTCTCTCTCTCTCTCTCTCTCTCTCTCTCTCTCTCTCGTCTCTCTCTCTCTCTCTCTCTCTCTCTCTCTCTCTCTCTCTCTCTCTCTCTCTCTCTCTCTCTCTCATCATCATCATCATCATCATCACCACCACCACCACCATTATCATTATCATCATCATCATCATTATTATTATTGTCCTCCTCCTCCTCCTCCTCCTCCTCCTCCTCTTCTTCGTTCTCGCCTTTGTCCTCTCACCCCTCTTGC
>CM035201.1:7482475-7517496 GCA_020233015.1 Callinectes sapidus | reverse complement strand
CTCTGCTGCCCTGCCTTCCTGACTTATCATCCTTATATAGTGATTTACTGCATGTTTACCGTGTGTGTGTGTGTATATGTGTGTGTGTGTGTGTGTGTGTGTGTGTGTGTGTGTGTGTGTGTGTGTGTGTGTGTGTGTGTGTGTGTGATACTGTTATACTGTTATCTTTGCTCTTGTCATATCTAGAATTGTGAAGTGATTTTTCCAGGTATATTGAGGTATTTTCTGGTATATACGTCATGTGTGTGTGCATGGACTTGCACGATGTTTAAACTTTCATGTCTTAGCCCCCCCACAACATGTGTATATACAGAGGGGTGTCTGTTTTATGCGAGATGATGTGCTCCTCGAGGCACATAATCTCGCATTTAATTAAGTGTTTATGGGGATGTGGTGTTGTGGGTGTTCCACGGTGTGAATGTGTTGTTGTGTGGAGTTACATATATACACTTTTTACATTAATCAGTGGACACCGCGGTACAAATAGGGAAATGTGCGGTTTAGAGAGAGGGAAGCCAGGGTCTGCCTGTTTCTTTGGGAGGCAGTGACTTTAATTAAGCTTTGAAACATGCCAGTTTATTAATGATGCTGCCTTGGCCATCAGACCAGACGCCATCCGCAGGGTTCTCGCCCTCTGTGTGTTGTGTGTGAGTGCCTGTCTTTTACTGTCTTTTTACTTTATTTGTGTTTTGTGTTTGCGGGTTTTACATTGGGGACAAAAACCAAGAGTAGCAACCTGATGAGTGAATGGTGAGGAATGTAGAAATGTACATATAGGGTGATGACAGGATGTGTATTAACACACTATAGTCGTTTTCATCGGTGGAGAACATTTAGGCGCCCGCTGAGTAGTACGGGATTTTCCCGTGAACTGCGTGACATGTCTCCACAGAACCAATTATCGTCAACACACTGGTGGAAAGGTCCAGCGGCGGCAGCTCCCATCTCTCTCTCTCTCTCTCTCTCTCTCTCTCTCTCTCTCTCTCTCTCTAATATATCATTATTGATATTATTGCATATATATATATATATATATATATATAGATATATATATATATATATATATATATAATATATATTATATATATATATATATATATATATATATATATAAGTCGTTTGGCGGATCCGGATCCGATTACTTGCTATATATAAGTAATCGGATCCATCTCGCCTTGGCGGATCCGTGAGATTCGGGTTCAGTAATCGGGTCCGCCCACAGCCACAGCTTAGCTACCATCCACGTGGCAGTGCTGAGCAAGGCAAGGAGGAGGGCATATGTACGTCATCTGCTCCCAACATGCTACCATTCTAGATCAAGAAGAGGACTACTAAGCCTTAATAATACTGTAGGTAAGTAAAAAATAAGCTATTGGTGATAGGGAAACATGTATGAATCCTTCAAGGACGGTGGCAGCGCCAAGAGAGGAGCTTCAGCTTCCTGCCAATAATGAACCAGCCCCTGCCCTCAGCCCCACAATGTCGCTTCTTCGTAATGTACCATAACACTTTGATGACATTCTGTTAATCCCGTCCACTTTTTACCATACCTCCCTTAAATTTTCTGGCGCCGCCACTGTTTAAGGAATGGAGACATGAGTGATGCGTCATTAGCGGAAAATGGAGTGCCATTCCACTTCATCTTTGTGATCTGCCCATTTCCTCACAACACATGAAGCCTGACACCTCAAGCAGGGCGTTGTCAGTTTGCCATTTTCCTCTCATCGCACCACACCTCATCAGTCAGATTAATTTGCTTCTCCTTCACCCCTAAAGGACGGACATGTGCCTCGCTTTCGTCTCTCTCAAACGGGAAAATTATAAATCAGTAGAAATTGGTCATTTTCTGCTATCAATTTCTCAATTCTGCCATTACTAGTTGATGGACACTTAATATTATCACCCTTAACCTCCACTCTTTTACTCCAATCTCACACCAATTCGAACTCGAGGCGATTAAGTGTTGGTGAAATAGGTAACCTGTCTTTTCTTGTTGGAATGGTTGTATGCCATGCGGCGGCCTGCTGCATGGGGATCCCAGCCAGGGGAGTTTCAAGCCGCCTTTGTCTATTTCTCTCATCAGTATCTCTGTCTGTCTTTCCAAGTGTGCTAATTAGTAGATGTATTGCTTCTCTTCCTGCGTTGATATTTTGAGAGTTCATTGGATGAAATGAAACACACCTCGCAAGTTTTATAGTTTTGTTAAGTTTAAAGAATAATTCTCATATCATAGGATCTTTTATTTGAAAGTTGAATTATTGTACCTATCTAAACAATATAAAAACTAAGTCAGTGTATTTCTCATTGTTACCAGTAGGAACAATTTTGAATCAATTTTGTTGTTTAGGAAGAATTATCCAATGTAGGACATAGATTGATGGTTTGCCATCTTTACAGAGTGCTGGATAATCTTTTGATTGATTGCTTTGTTTAGTCCTTTTCTGATAAAGCACAAGGTAGGTGTAAATTTTGTTGCTTAAACTAACTGGTTACATGCTACAACAACACACACAAGCCCAAGGATGCACACACGCACACACACACAGCAATAGCAGCAGTAGAGTGAATAACTTTTTCCAAATGCGTCATTACATTGATTCCAGGCCAGAGGTTCTAGCTTGCTATGATATACAAGCACCAACGGACAAGATCATCGGTTTCCTTAGGTAGAAAATTATGAAAGTGGCCAAGACAGCGATGGCAGTAATTAGTTCACTCACTCGTGCTTGACATGCTATGCTAAGCTCTCATCGTTTAGTAGGTATATTAGCATTATGTACTGAAGTTGTTTTAAATATCAAAGACGAAGTGTAATAAATATCACCTGTGAGGACTACTACATGAACTATACAATGATATTCTACTGTTAATGGTGTGTTGGCCTGTCAAGTGGCAATACATTGTGGATGGATGTGTAGCAAAACCTGTTGAGGCAGCACCAGGAAGCAGAGACTTGTGCCATCTCCTTTCAAGGCACTAGAAATTGACCTTATTTGCACATGGTGACTTAGCAAATAACAGTGAATATCATCACCATGTCAGGAGAGAGGAAAGAAAGAAGAAAAAGTTGGGTTGTGGAGGTAGAGGTAGAATTAAGAACACGGTGGGAAAGGATGAGAGTGAGTAAATTTGATCCAAGTGCTAAGAATCCACATCCGAGTTGCAGGGTTATGGAGTGGCATGTTGTGGTGCAGAGGTACATCAGGACAAGGAGGGAGATCATATAGTATTACGGTTTTAGTACATTAGATGAAATATCTGCTGGAGGAATTTCACTACTCACGACATTGAAAAGAAAGGATAGTTTTCTGGTAGGTGTTAGGATGGAAGCTACAATGTTGGTGTAGGATTGTAGGGGCCCAGTGAATCTTTAAGGTGGTAACACTGACAAAGGTAAAGAAGAGTGGGATAGGAGAGTAGTAGTCCTGAGAATGAGAGAATGGTGGATTGATTGGAAAGGGAGCAAGTGATATACAAACTTGTCATTCAGAAGTGATGATTTGTTTCACTAAAGTGTGTCAAGTTCAGAAAGTTTGTCCGAGTCACAGAGGTCATTGTTCATTAGATGAATGCACATCAAACCAGCACAAATATGAGAATTAGGATATTAAGTATCCATCAAGTGATACCTGTTCAAAGACTGCAGCTTCTGCTTGACATGTTTTCCAGTTTTCAACATTTGTGTGTACAAGTGCCTACATAGTGTATGCAATGATTTCTTGTATAATTGTACCTTTCTTAAATTCTGTCATTAGATATTCAACAACAACAACAACAATAATAACAATGTGCTGGTGAAGGTAGCATTGAAATAGTAGTTGTCATGCATGTACTTCACAGGAATTAAAATGAATCCAATCAGTTAATCTTTGAACTGAAATCCACAATGCAGTGGTATGGTTCAAGACTACTTCAGCCTACCACAGTTGTAAACTCACATAGTTATGGAAATTATGAGGTTGGAATGACCTTAATAATGTTGAAGTGGAAAGAAGTTGAACCATGACATGAGCCACATCACAGTGGCTTGTGGTAATGATGTGCTACATCCTGTAAAGCCTCCTTCTTGCCATCAAGATGACTGGTGGCTGGGATGATTCATGTACATGCAGTCTGGTATAGACTAATAATTGTGGTATTATGTACATATCAGTGGATAGATTTTTGTATTTAAAGTGATGTGATGCAAGCAATCCTCTGTAGTGGTGTGTGGTGAGGTGGTTTCCTCTCAAGGCAGTAGAGGTCATGGTGTAAGAGGATGCTTGTGTCTGTAGTCACCTTGTTTCAGTATGAATGTTGAACCACAGTATCAGGAATAATAGTATACAGTACAAATTTCTCAAATATTTCTGATGCTTTCTAAAATTTATTTTGACGTACATATGCATCAATAATTCTTATAAAATGAGTTTTAAAATATTCCACAACAGTCATCCATTGCAAACAGCAGCTGTGAACTAATTGCTGCACTGTGACATGTACTGCAGTGAAGCTCAGGGCAAGGAGGAAGTCATCACTGGGAAAAGTTGTAGTGTAAAAGTTACATCATGTAATTATTTTTAAGGTGCTTCTTGCTAATGTCTGTGATCCAATTATTACTAGCTTTTCTTCTCTATTGAGTTCAGGTTGTTGAACCCTAAAAATATTGTAGGAAAGCTACTGTATAAAAGAGCTGGCATTTTGGATAGCCTAGCACTAAAAACATTAGGCACACTTGAAATCTACATCTAGGTAAATATTCATACAGCATGCCTTGATTAATACTGAGGCTGTGGCACAGAAGTGCCCACCCTTTGCTACACCGATGCATTTGCTAGAGTCAGGTGTGGACCCAAAGTCACACTGCACCAAGCTGTGTTTATGTAGGCGACACTACTGCCACGAGACAAGCTGAATATATTGCTCTACCCTCTTCTTATGAGTTTCACCCTAGTATCTTTTATAAATAAATAAATATTACTAATTCTATATAACCTAGTAAGTCACTTGTGTAGCCATCTTTTCTTTCTTCTATATGTAATTCAAATCTTTTGAATTGAATTCTACTTATTCATACATCCCTACCTTGCCAAGTTTAGCTATTTTCTTTTTTTTTAAGTTTTACCAACAATCTGCTTGGCTTCCTTGCCACTCAAACAATTCTATCCATCAAATGTGAAACACCATGTCATAACAAATACTAATTTTTATTCTCTGCCACAAACAACAACTTCTGAAGCTCAGGTAAAGCAACTTTCCTCTCACTGGCTGTAGTCCATCAACAAACCTCCAAAGAAATCCTACTATCTCTCTATGGCTTCCACAACAAGTAATGCAACAATGAGCTGTCTAAAGAGTTGTGCGCTTGTGGGCTGTGCTGACTCCACTGCCAAGGGAATGCCTGGTGAGGATACTTGAAGGGAGGAGCAGCAAGCCCAGGGGAATGCAGATTATTGAAGTTGAGGAACAAATTACTCCAGCTGTGGGTCCCCTTCCTCTCCCTCGGGGGTTTCCTCTTCTGGAGGACGAGTCCATTTGATAAGAGTTTCAGGTGAACGGAAGAGGAAGACCAGCTTGGCAAAGAGGTCCTCCTCCAGCTCTAACTCGTTGCTCTCTCTCACCAGGTAGATGTCCAGGCACAGCTGTGGGAGGGACAGTTATTAGCACCACAGTAGAATCAAGTGATGCTGCTGCAGGTAATGCAATTGCTGGGTGAGTACACTATTCAATATCAAATACTATAACTTCAGCAACACCATTTAACTTCACACACACTTGGGATTATCACTGTCATACAGATACCACCACCACATCATAAAGAAACATGCTAATCATTACATCTTTTCTTCCAGCAACATTTGTCCCTGGATTCCTCACCTGCAGTATTCTGTCGACATTCGGCAAGTCATCAAACATGATCTTAAGGGCTGAGCCGGCAAAGTAGCCTCGCAGCATCTTCCCTGCCACCAGAACCAGTGTGGTGTACATCCCCACAATGCTGGGAAGATAAGAGGTTAGTCACTAGTTTGTCCTTCATTAGAGAAACATATTATTTTAAAATTTGGAAATTGACTTAAGGAACCAGATAAAGAATTTGTAATCTGTGCTTATACTATTTTTTTATGCATGCATTTTCTTTTGAATTAAGAGTGAATCTGTTTTGTGATGCATTACTTGCTTGTGGAAAACCTGGTTCTAGTCCAGACTTCATCTGGTGGTACTCACCCTCCACCAGAGATGAAGCTAAGGCCTTTGGGGAAAGTCTTGTCATTAAAAGTGTAGATGGTGAGGAAGCGGCACTGACTGTAATGTGGCAGCCAGCCAAAATATCCATTTTCACAGTTCTCTTGCACTTCCCACCACTTCTGCCTGGAGGTCAAGTTACCAAGACCTGCACTCTGCAGTGTCAGCTTCAAGTCCACATAGCCTTGAGATTCATCTGGGGAGATAAAAACAAGACAATAACACAGGAGGGAAATGTTGAATCAATTCAGGAAATTTTCTGTACAATAATATTATGAAATTGAATTTAGTGACTCACAACCATGAGCAGCTTAAGATTCATGCTTGGCATTTTATTTGTATCAGGCTGCAGCAGGTCTGTCTTGAGATTAATTTGTTTGGCAAAATATTCTGATCTCTCTGGCCAGCAGACTTTACAACAATTTATAAAGAATCAACAACACTGTACCTTAAATTGGCAATGATTGCTGATTGTGTGAAGGCAACTAAGCACAACACCACTCACCTTCAAGCTGAGAAATGTATATTGCCAGACCCTTGTTAGTTATCTTGAGGAACTTTGGGAACAGGTTGGGGATCAGTACTGGGTTTTGGTCCAGCTCACCCCCCAGAATACGCACCAACTTCTCCCTCACAGGATTCCTCACTTGCCCTGAGGGAATATGTAAAGAGGACGAAAAATCATGAGTTAGGTGCTGTGTGAGAAAATGAAAGATATTCTTAATATTTGGTATAGGCTCTATCAAGATTAATATTTGGTATGTGCTCTATCAAGATAAATAAAGAGATTTTTCTCTCTGGCCAAAGTAAAATGTTATTGTCTTGCACACATGAAAAGACTGAAACTTGTTATGTGGCTGTTAATGTGCCATACCTTTGTAAGCCTCAAGATTCACCTCCCTTTTGGCCTTGCACTCAGAAGCAATATCAGGGCTGTTTGATGGTCGTTTTACTGTCCAGTCAAGCTTCAGTTTGATGGTGTGGTTACTCTGGAGTTCAGTGATCAGACGTTTCTGGGGATGAAGCAATGAGTTGAAATAAACTGATCTGTTATATTGAGTTACATTGATGTCTAATGAAGTTGTAATTTCTGTGCTTACTTGTGCTGGTGGTGAGATGCCCCAGATGGCATTGGAGTTTCCATTCAGCTCTCCAACCACCACGTCTGGGTAGTCGTAGTTGCTGAGGAAGGTCTGCGCCTCACGGTCCTGGAGGTAGTGGTTGTTGAAGGAGTACCAGTCATTGTGGGAGAACCTGTGAATCAGTGGTAGCGTTTGAGAGGGAGAAGTGACATGGAGATTCCATTTTCTTTAGTCACAGCACAGCAGCTTGATTGAGAGGTGAGTCTGAAGGATTTTAGGATGGCCATTTCATGCCTGGTGTAAATTACCATTTTTTAATTGAATGACATGGAAAGAATCTATATTGCATAGGTGATCTTACTGTGTGAGGCTCTGCTGTTGGGCTGTCATACGGAATATTGGTTGGTAGGCACCGACGGTGATCTGGACGGTGACGTCATAAGGCGGGTTTGCCTGGCCCACCGTGTTGCTGAGGGCAAACAGCACCAGCGGGAACCAGATGAAGGCAATCACCCAAAACAGTGCACAGCCACCCATGCCGTATTTGATGATTTTGCGCTTGCCCTCTCCACGTGCTTGGGGATACTCAATTTCTGCTCGCCGCTCACACTGTCCAAATAAAATTTAAAAATGTAGTCTGCTGTCCTGTATACAAGCTTGCCAAAGAGAAAGCTTGAAGTTCACTTGAATGGAATGAAACAGAATATATTCTATTACATTTAGATCTTTCCTAAGTAGAAGAAAATGCCAAAGATCTTAAAAAAAAAGTGGATCCAAAGAATACAGTTCTTCATCAACTAGACACATCTTCTAAACTAACAACTGTTCTGATCATTTCTCAATCTTCCAGTCAGGAGGAAACTCTACAGCAAAGTGCATCAGTGGTTCACCTTGAGCCTGAAGATGTGGGAGAAGATGTCCTCCATCTTAACCCAGTCACCGATGCTCATGCTTGTGTCTGTCCAGATCCAGTCCATCAGCGTCCGCAGCTCAAACAAGAATGGCACACTCATGAATCTGTGAGCAGAGTACAAAACAGTAATTCAGTATGTTGTCTGATAGTGACTGAGTACTTCACTGCCAATAATGATCTTACAGCACACAGTAACCATTATTCATACACGAGACTAATACTCCCTTACAGTCTGAATGAGAAAAGGTTGACGTAGTTGTATTGTTTGCATAGGAAGTTGCCGAGGATCCTGGTTGGGTAGCCACAGCGGATCTGGTAGGCCGAGAGGAGAAGGTTGAGGCACTTCACCATGTACCAGATCTGTGGTGCCCGATTGGCATTGAACTTCCTGCAATGAACCACCTGTGAGTCACCGTGTGTGTTGCTTCCTGTGTCTAGCTACTTCTCATGCTAAGGAAAAACAATGATCATACTGTCCTGTTCCCATAATATCTGATATAGTCCATTTAAATTGTTGCTATCTGTATTCTTTTAAAGTGTTCTTGCATACTTGAGTTGCAGCTATCATGTAATTAGACAGTCAAGAAAGAATAAGGAGCTTCCCCACCTTTCTGTTACAGCTGGCAGAATGAAGAACATCCAGATATGTATCCCAAATGTGAGGATAACCTAGAAAGTTAATTAGAATGAAGGTTAAACTTAGTATGTTCATGTGACCATCAGCTGTCATTGATGAATATAGTGTTGCACAACCTTTAATTTTACATGTATCATTGTGAAGAGTAATAATGAATTCAGGAGGTTGTCAGTTAGCTTTAGTTGATCAGTGCTCTCTCATCATAACTCCTGTCTCACCTGAAATATTAGTTTGCCTAAGATGAACTTCCTGAGGAACAGAGCTCGGTCCACAATGATGAGGCCAAACTGCAGGATCAACATCACCAGGAAGGGAATGGGCACTCGATTGTCTTCCAGGTAAGCTTTGACTCCTCCATCCCCCTGCTGGGTCTGTAATGCATGGCGGCCACAGCTTAGTACTCCTGCTGCACCTGGGGTTCTAAGGATTGGTTATTTGTTTTGTGTGTGGCTTGCCTTGGATACCTCTGCTAGAATGTCAGACAAAATACAGATAGATAGTATGAGTATGAGTGATAACCATCTTGTTTCTTCAAGTTTTCTGCTGCAAATTCTCCAGATTTAATACAGAAGAATTATAATGTTGAGGCCAGCTAACGGTTTATGGTCTTCAAACTCATCTTGATTAATTAATTTCTATAAAACAGTATTTCTTATATTTGCAATAGAATTTAGTTCAGTATTGTAGCTGTATTATATTAACAACCTTTATGAACTCATATGGATTCTTCAGTCTCTCCTGGACCCAAACCTGAACTACTACTCACCCCAAATGCTGCAAAGCCAAAGATGAGGACAAAGAAGTTAAAGAAGTCACAGAAGAACATGTAGGCATAGACATCCACTGAAACCTGAGACTCTTGATGAAGCAGCCTGTCCAGGAAGCCTCGCACTTTGTTCACCTGACGCTCGGCACTGACAAAGACAGATTGATTGTATAGAGGTGAGTCATTAGTAATTTTTTATATATAGAATGATAAATAATTTGAGAAAATCAACGGGATCAGAGTAGATCAATATTCGCACTTACCCTCCCTTTGCAATCTTAGGCAGTTGCTGCAAATTTTCTTTCACTTCCTCCATGTCGGGTTTCTGGAGGTCCCTCAATGCCTGGAGGTTGCAGGCAGTGCAGGTCACATGCACTGAGTCAGATGCTCCAGACTGGGAGGGCTGGGAGATGTGAGTGCAGTGAGAAGTGAGGGACGGGGCACGCTGGCTGAAGGAGACGCGGGAGCCCTCTGAGAGGTGGCGGCGGTGCTCGGGCCGCACCACCAGGGAGGATGTGCGAGGCTTTGTGGTTTCTGCCCCGCCTGGCACCTGAGACACCAGGGACGAGTGCCTGGCATGCTGACCTGGCATCCAAGCCTCTGCATAGTCTGCTGTTTCACTTCCTAACTGCTGCTGGTATGTCGTGTCAGACTCTGCTTGGGGTGTCTGACTGCCCTCGGACAGCGGCAGGTAGTGAGAGGGAGAGGATCCCGGGAGAGGCTCTGAGGCACGGGTCATCAAGGACTCATCGTTGGCGTTCAGCAGCAAGGAACTCTCCTGCTCCTGCCATGTCAGGGAAGCATCCTGCAGTGTGGTGGGCAGGGAGCTGTCCCGTGTGTGGCCAGTGGATGTCAGGGATATGTCCTTGAAGTCCTTGGATGTGAGGGAGCTGCTGCCCTTAGTGTCATCCTTGGAGAACAGCGACTCCTCTTCTCGTGTGTCTTTGGACAACAGAGAGGTGTCCTTGGTGTAGGACAGTGTTGACTCATCCTCATCCTCCTTGGAGGTTGGAGCAGACAGGGTGGACTCCTCCCCTTTCCTTGTTCCTTGGGGTGTGGAGGAGGGAGAAGAGGATGTGGGGGTGGGAGCAGGGGAGGTTCGGGCAGTAACAGTGGGGGTCATGTCTGAAGACTCCTTCCATAATCCAAGGCTCTTCAGCATAAATCTGTAATGATGAGTTTGACCTGAAATTAATTTGCACAACACACATTTTGAACTAATTAATGTTAGGTATGTGCAAGGAAATGAAAGAGTTAATCAAGAAAAAATTAAATGAGGTCCTTGAGTGATCTTTTGAGACAATAAGCCATCCATTTTTACCTGTGGAAGAACACCACCAGCAGCAGCGCCAAGTCATACACTGCGTATCTGTTCTTCTTCTCAACACCAAGGATGCGTGGTGGCCAGAAGGGGGCGTCAAGTGCCACTTGATTCCAGGGGAAGAAGTCAAACTGGAACAAGTACTTCACCACCACAATAATCTGAGGTGGAAGAAAAGTAAAATTAAGTATTGAAGAAACAATTAAGGAGGATACAAGGCTATAACCAATACAAATCATGCTACTATCAAACAATGTCAAATATGTTAGAAAAAGATGAGAGCATGACCTCAGTGTAGGCGATGACAGTGATCCAGAAGGACTTGGTGGGGCGCGGCACACTGAGGGAGCCCCACAGGAATACCAGGAATGGCAGCGGCAGTGACAGGACGCTTGCCGATTTGATTTGGTTCACAAATATCATAATGTAGCAGACCAATTCAGAGCGTGAGAGGATGGCATACCTGTTTGGGAGGAAGGTGGTGGTGATGCAAGGGACTAAACCAAAAGAAAGTATATAAAGAGCAAGAGTACAAGCAAAATAACACACTGGATAAGGAATAAATACCCACCACATGGCAATGATGAGTTTGACTAGAGGTGGCTGCTCCTTCTTGAAGTCTTTCTCTTGGGATTCTCCAATATCCACCAAGTCCACACTACAGACAGAAGTGTCAACAAATTACAATGATAAGATACGTCACCTTTGTGTAAAATGTTTACCTGATAATTCTTTGCTACTTAATTTGCCTGTTCCGTTCTCAATGTGGCAAATGAAGTGACAATCACAAATCATTCACTGTAATCTCAGTAAAGTTGCATTGTACTGATGAATCACAGCATCTCATGAGAAAATGAAGATTTTATGTTTCTCTCAACCCACCTGTCATCAGTCTTGTCCTCACTTGCCTTCTCCACTCGTATCTCCAGAGGTTCCTGTCCACCATACCTGTCAAAGCATCACATCACATCACATCACCTCAACCCCTGCACTTCTTAGAATAAGTCTGAATGTATTGTTTAAAGACTTATCTTACCCGTTTTGATTGAGAGGAACTTCTGACCAGCCAGTCTCGGGGAGTTGTGGTTGTGGCGGTGCCCCGGGCATGACCCTGAACCCTTCTGTCTCCTGAGTGGCAATAAGGTGTGTTAAGTTTCCTCGGTTCAGCACAACAATGTCTTACGTATAAATAATTCCAGAGTCCATCTCACTTCCAACTACGAATGTGTAAGACTTACTTTGAGCCTCTTTTTCTCTTCTGAGAGGGAGCACGCCACATAGCGGTAATCCTTAGAGAGGCGGTTGAGCAGCTGTGTTGCTGAGATCATCAGAGATTCCAGGAACTCCCAGGCAAACTTGGCCCAGTGGACAATCTTCCGTAGGATCGGAGCAAGACCTGTGACGGGGAGGAATTTGGTTTTGTGTACAATGCAAGAACAACCACAGTGTCTAAAAAAATCTTGACAGAAAAGAAGAAAAGTGTACAGTTCATGACTATTATTCACAGCATGAGATATCTCATGAGAAATTCACCTTGGGGCTCAGCAGGTTCAATCTCAGAGTAGTCGTGTGCAGTGGAATCATCGGCCAGGTATCCACCGTCCAGCTGGGGTATGGGGGGGAGGGGTGGCAGGGTGGAGGGTGGGGGTGGCCGGCCAGATGCCAAAGGAGACCTGTGGAAAATTTAACTTGCTATTTGTTTGAAATACAAACCTTTAATAATAGTGGGAATGGATGCTAATGTGTTCTTTAAATTTTGTAAGGATACTGATGTGAAAGGAGAGGAAGAAAACTTTAAATTAGAAAGAAAAGTAATCAATGAAGAAAATAGATAAAAAGAATCCAGGCTGGAGATGAGATAAGATTATAGAGAAGACAAGGAGAAATTTGAGAGATTCGTCATGATAAAAGAAGAAAATTAATAAACATCAAAGGAACATAAACAATGTTCATCTGAAAGATACAGAAAACAAAACAGAAGAGGCAAAAGGACTGTACATGAAGGAAGTAAATTTAGAAAAGACTGACCGTCGTGGAGGTGAGGAGAGAGGCAGGGGTGGGGGTGAGTGAGGGACAGCTGGGGGTGAGCGAGGCCGGGGATGAATGCGCACACTTCTGGATGTTGTTCGTGAAGTCCGGGAAGCCTGAAACACCAGCAACATCAATGTGCCCATCACTACTGCCGTGGAGCATGATGTCTTAAGCAGCAGAAAGAAAGCTTTACAGCAGAAGTGGAAGAACTTTTTTTAAAGGCTTGTTTTTTGTAGGATTGAATAAGAATAAAGGAAAGGAGAAATGGGGAAACTTCAAAGTGACAGGAAGTGAAGGAAATATATTCTGCTCCCCATAATTAATGAGGAGTCTATTAACCCTATTAGAGAATTGAGGCAACCTTATGATCAAATGACTATGAACTCTGAGGCAATGAGTCTGATTTTATCTATCTAGCATGAGAATTAAATGTTACTGTATTGTAAAATTGATGAAAAAAATGGATAGTAGACTGGAATAAAAGATATAGCAATTCCATTATGTGCTGAGTAATTAAATATTCCCATTTCCTTCTGAAAAACAAGTGATGGTGAGTTAGCAACAATATAATAAAGCTTCTCAATAAAAGGCTGCAAAACTTAGGGGCAATGGTAAAGAAACTGCACAGCCATGCAGTTCTGTGGGTGACCACTAAGTGAACGTGGCTTGGCAATGAATGAAACTGCCAACCAAAAGGAAGCAGAACAAGCAGTGACAGAGGTTGCTGGACTGTGTCAGGCACTAATCTCCTCATCTGCTCTCTGCTCTGCTTCCATTTTTGGGAAGTGGAAAGAGATGATTAAAATTTAGGAACTGGACCTGAGAGATAGACAGGAAGAATTATGGGCAGTGGCAGAGGCAGTGGCATGATGAGGGGTGAAGCACAGAGGGGGACGCACCATGGACACCTGCGAGCGGCCAGACAGGGTGCGTCGAACCGGCCGCCTCACATAAGATGAGCGGCGGGAAGTGGCGTCAGACTCTGAGAGGCGGGCGGTCCGAGCCTCCTCAGCCGCCTCCACGATGTCTGTCTTCAGCGCAGAACTCAGCAGCTGTCACCCGACCCAACCCAGGCATGCACACAAGTATAGACGTTGCACAAAGTCATGCAAAAAATATTCCATGTTTGCACAGAAAATGTTTGTGTAAAAAATGGATCATATGCAGACACATGCACACCCAAGGAAGTCAGACGGACAGTCCATGTGCAGAGTGTATAAAAAATCAATAAAGAAGAGAAATATGAAATCAAATCAAAATCAAAATATAGATTGACCAAAGAAAATATTTACACACACACACACATTGACACATTCACAAAGACACACACGCACACACATACATAACAGGAAACAAGGAGGGAGAGAGAGAGAGAGAGAGAGAGAGAGAGAGAGAGAGAGAGAGAGAGAGAGAGAGAGAGAGAGAGAGAGAGAGAGAGAGAGGGAGAGAGAGAGAGAGGGAGAGAGAAAATGACAAAAAAATAGTATTAGTAAAGTTAGTAGGTAACAAAGTATACAAATACCTTAGAATAGTGTTATTGGTTAAGACCACAAATAATATATACAAATACTAAGCTGCCCACCGCTATCAACCACTAACTAACAGTAACAACTAAGTAACATCCACTACAAATATTTCACACAATCCATTTTTCTGTGCTTCATGAGTGAGGAGAACCTGAGAGACTGTAAGGGACGGATAGAGTGTCGGTCCGCTCACTGCTCACCTCCGAGACCGTCAATCCCTGAGTGGTGTCCGCTTGTGGTGGCTCCTCAGGTATTTCCAGTGGTGCAAGTCCTTCATAGTCTCCATAATCCTCAAACATGTAGTAGTCACCAGACCGTATTGCTGTGGGAGTGAAGCCAGCGTCAGTGTCTCTCTGTGGCACCCGATCAGTGTGCAGTGAGGTGGACTGACTGCATTGTGAAGGGTTTGTCAGGGACTGAGTGATTATTCTGGCACTGCAACTTTATATTTTTGTCAGGTTTGGAAGTATTATGGTTTAAAGGAGTTATGGTTTACAAAATTGATAGTTTAGGGTTATTTCATGATCTAAGGGACTAAGGGGGAGAGGAAGGAGGGAAGTGAAGACATGGGAGAGGAAATGCAAGAATGAGCCAGTGTAGTGTTGTGTTGCCTCGTGCTGCGGCAACACAATCACTCTCATTTCTAGTGTCCTCCACCAAAGAGCTTACAGACGTACATACAGACATACATAAATGATTAGAAATATTGACTGAACTAATCCCTAAATAGATATGTTGTTGTTGCTGCTGCTGTTGCTGCTGCAAGCATTGCAGCAAGATGTGGAACACTGATATGACACCTGAGTAATTAGCATCACTTCATTCAACACGACATAACACAAACTGAACAAGTAACAAGTACACAAAGAGCTGAAAGGGAAAGGAATAAGAAGACACGAGTACTTTGTACATATACACTGAAGACTGAAATATAGACGTTATATTCTGTGGAAGATTAAAAAAAGAGCTACAGTATATACACAGAATGTGGAAATACGTACATATATGTACAGTCTGTAATGAAAGTACAGTATTCTCTTTATGTACAGTTTAAGATCAATTTTTGAGTGGAGGTGAGAGTGCACTGGTGGCCACACTTCACTGTGCTGGGCTGAGAATGAGTCTTTATTGAATCTTGTAATAGAGATGCAACGGAGTGGATTTACTTGTTCTCTCTCTGCCACTGCTGATCCACAGTGATACAGAAAGCATGAACCATTCACAGCAGCCACCCAGCACTGTCACCCCCACACCACACACTGCAAGGCTCAGTCTCAAGAAGAGAAGATGGACACGACACAAGATGTTGGTGTAATGATGGCTGTATGTCCACCTAATGTATATCTTGCTTCATGCTCTGCTCTTCAATGTTAGTTTTGTGGTCTCCTTATGAGGGGACAGCAGAATATCATGTCAAGCACTTGTTAATGGGCAGCTTCCTGTCAGGCACTGGTTAATATGTCTAAGTCTATAAGTGCATGACAGCCTGGCAGGAATGCTTGACACTCTTGTTGGAGGGGCTGGTGTTGAAGCACACAGCTATGGGTTACCAGTGGCCGCACCAAGGAGGGGTCTACAGGTGAAATGCAGCCAGTGTCTCGCCTTACGTGGCTGCTTCGCACAGTCTGTGTGTCCGAGTGGGAGGAGCAGAGCACCTGTGTACAGGAATGACATAA
Source organism: Callinectes sapidus (assembly GCA_020233015.1). NCBI lineage: Eukaryota > Metazoa > Arthropoda > Malacostraca > Decapoda > Portunidae > Callinectes > Callinectes sapidus. The sequence continues at coordinate 7,501,322 of CM035201.1, read as the reverse complement.
CGACTCATGACAGCTGAAGTGCAACAAGTGGAGGGACTACAACCACATCCATGTAGCATCAAAATTGTGTACATCATGAATGTGGCGAACAACAGGCGGAGTATGAGTAAGTGTTCCAAGATGTGGCACCTCAGGTTTGTTGAAGAAAACATGACAAAATGGCATTTCTCCAATGGTGTTGCATGGCATCTAATGGTGAGGAAATTTCAATCATGCGGTGATTGATGAAAGACAGAGAGCTGCTGATGTCTGAATAGTATCTGTATGTGGCGTAATCCCATATATTGTGAAGCAAGACAATAAAAAAACCTATGACAGTTTTCAATGGAATAAAATTCAGCAGCTGTGCCAGGAAGTGACTGTAAGAGACAAAGAATAAAAAACTTTGAATTTTCACAGGTGTGTGGACTGGACAACTTGGTCACTGCCAAAAACTGAAAAGGAAAGAGAAAAGGAGGTAGGAGGAGGAGGAGGAGGAGGTCAGAGTGGTGGCTGGAGTGTGCACTGGACGAGACAGGCTAGAGACAGGACAACTGGGTGTGGAGTGGCAGGGACAGCTGAGGAGTGGTGCTGGAGGTACAGGGTGACATAGGGGAGGAGGGGCATGCGCTGTGGGCACAGGGTATTACAGGTGTGGTGGGACATGGCAGGCGACGTGGTGGAGACGGAGGGGCGGTGGTAGGCCAGGTGTTCCCTCAGCCAGGGTGGCCCAATGTCGTGGGTGACGGGGGCAGAGGCACGCGTGGGAGCGTGGCGGTCCCTCAGGGCAGGGTATGGAGGAGGGGAGAAGAAGGGGAAGGATTCTTCTGAAGGGGAGGTGATGGGCTGGTGTGAGAAGTGAGGGGTGGTGAGGGAGAGACGCGTTGGCTCCAAGTAACCATCCAGGGAGAAGGTGAGGTTAGCAGAGGAGGGGGTAGGGGCCCCAGGTGTGGCACTGGGGGCCCTGGGGCGGGGGGACGATAGGCCGTGCACGTCATCCACACCTGCGGAGGGGGGCAGGGGAGGGGACGAGGTCATCTCCAAGGGAAGGGGACTACTGACATTGGAAAACTGTTCCGAGGTGTTGGCTGCAACAAGGATAAATGACCATTAGGAACTCACCTCACTGAAATGTTGTCGGTGGAAAAAATAATGCAACAGGAGAAAGCAGGAAGGCATCTCTTTAGTACCTAATCACACACACACACATGCACACCCTTACAGTAATATGTCAATGTCATTAGACAGTGATGTTGATTTCAGCTAAACAGGAAAAATCTGCAGCTACAATCTGCAATCTACTGGTGGTGATTGGGAAGGAAAAGTTAAGTGGTGATGATGGCCACTATCATCACCATCTTCTGCTGGCAGCAACTCTGCATGCTTCCATCTGCTGAACATCTCTCAATGCAAGTGACAACTCATTTATGTAGGAGGTTCACATAAGCTGATTGATTCATGTTGAAGATTTTTTATATTTAAGTCTAACATCCCAAATAGCCACCAGGAGTGACCAGGCAGTGCTGAGCTGTTATTTGAGGTCAAACTTGTAACAGTTCACTAAATAAAGATTTTTAAAGGATAATTTTAAGAAATAATGTTTTAAAGACTACAAAAATCTAATGATAATAATGATTTCAGTGGCACAGACGAAACAACTCTGGTGGCTAAAGGGAGTTTGTCTGCTTCTCAACAGGCAAAGCAAAGCATTCACTCCACATTCAGGAAAAAACATCAAAAATCAATATGCAGTGAATATCTAAGAGTATGTAGAGTAATATTTACTGATAGGATCATTTTACTATGATGGACAATGAAGTGTAACATTCTGGTGTTGCGTGATGACTCATTGTGACAGCACACTATAATTACATAATGGCTACACACAATCTCCTACTGCAACTAGCTGATGCATCTGAAGACCTGCCACCAAGCATCACAACATTTCAAGCAGCAAAGGCACCACACTGATGACACGGCTCAAGCAACTAACACCAAAGCTCTACACCGTCTCAATGACACACTGAACTCACAACACACCAAACTCTAACCATCTACTGCACAAGTACAAGGATTTTCTTACCCACAGGAAGTTTGCACAACTAAATTCCACCAATATCAGGTCCATCTACAGCCAATAGACTAACGTGGTTTTATTAGTAAGACAGTATTTCAATATTTTTGTTAATTACTACAGAAATCCAATGAAGAGGCAGCTTCCTATGTATTCCCACATGGCAGTGTACAGAACATTCCTCTACTCAACAACCAATGATGCTCAAAGATTCCTGTGTGCCTCAGAAGAAAATGTTTTAATGGTTTTCTCATGCTCTGCCCGAGGGAATGATTTACCACACAAAAACAGCCATTAGTGGTATTTTCTGTGTAAGGATCTCAGAAACAAGAATCTAAGTGAACATTAATAACTTGAGCCTGAGTTTTCAAGGAACTATATAATTCTACCTTGGCAGCCCACACCGAACTACTCAAATCATTAACATCTTCCTTGCCATAGATGACACAATCCTCAAACCAAATGGGATGCTTTCCAAACTTTGCCACGATCAAAGGTGTAAGGAAGACAAAAAATACCACAAACCAGTTGGCCCAAATGATACACACTCTGGCAGGGAGAGAGGGAGGGAGGGAGGGAAAGGCGGCTCGGGTCTCACCTTCGTAGTGACTGGCTGGCTCCCGGATCTGCTGGTTCTGTATGAGCTGCTGCGACGCCTTGATGCGCTCCATCTTCTCCTTGATCTTGTTGAGCATCTCCCGCTCTGCCGCCTGCTGCTCTGCTATCTCCTCCTGCATCAGCTCGGCAATCAGTTCGGCACCTCTGCAAGTTGTAATTGGTGCAAGATTAGTAAATAATAAATGTCAAGACTCCTCTCAATCCAACGTTCATTCCAAATTTTGCTGACCATACCTGGAGGCAAGCTTGGTCTGTGCCTTCATCTCTGTCACCAGGTGCTGGAAGTAAAATGAGCAGAAGAGTCGCCGCTGCATCAGGAGGAAGCCAAAGCAGATGCCATCCCATAGAAGACCAGCCTCAGACTTGGGAACGGCACAGTCCTTCTTCAAGTCTGTAGGATGGGGGAAGGAAAGGTAAGAGAAGCACAAGGAGTGTGAGTAAGTGAACCATTGTTTCGAAAGAAGGACAAAGAGAGGATGTTGCTACAGGCAATTTAAGGATGAAGTCTATCTCTCTCTCCCTCTCTCTGAGTGTAGCATTTTCTCTCTTCCCTAAATCTCAAACTTTCTCAGTTCAATAATGTTACTTTGGCCTCACTGACCTTCGACAATCTCCTCGTCAGAAGTGTCTCCAAACTTCTTGACACAGGCAATGCCTAGAAGTTGGACGAGCCAGCAGGTGTTGAGGGCGAGGGGCCGCAGGAACACACACCCCAGCAGCTGCAGGAATGTCTTCACCACGATGACCCCAACGTTGTACCCCAGCAAGAAGTTCCATCTACAACAATCAAGGAAATGAGAAAAGCACCCAGCAGTGCATCACAACAGCTGCTGCTGCTGCTCACTCAAACGTTAACATTTCTCCCACACTTGCAACAGTAATTTCTTGGTGTGTTGTGTTAACCTTCAATAACTGGAACCCTAATCTTGTTCAAAAGTTTCTATAATACAGATTACTTTCCTTCACCATGTGGTTTCCTCAATGACCTCATCCTGCACACATGTAAATAGGTATGAACATTTTTATGAATCTTGAAAATCTGAAGGCAAGGTTGATTGAGAATTAATGACCTTGAAAGAAAGTGGTAAAGAATAAAAGTAATAGAGGAAGCTGTGACTGACAGGAATAACACATGGTATTTACAGTACGTACATGCTGTCAGTCTCTCACCCAACACTAGGAAAACCATAAAAAAGCATAAATCACAAGACAACACACTTTTGTCACTTACAGGCGCAGGATGACATTAAGCGGCCTTAAGTAGAACTCATTGCCCTGCCACAGGAAGATGAAGGCACCCATGACATAGCCCATGGCAAAGAGGGTCACCCGGTTGGTGCCACCCAGGAACATGACAGCGAGGGTCACCCAGTAGGAGGTGAAGAAGATGACCACCTTCACCATGTCCAGATAGTTCCTGTGAGGGTGATGGTGCAGTGGTGAATTGCAGGACTGATTACATCATATTATACCATCATGCCAAAAATATAATAGCAGTATGGCAGCAAACTGTGGTGAGCTCATCAAAAATTGTTTTCTGTTTTCATCAGACTAGTATATAACACATAATTATAACAATAAATGGATACACCATCCTTACACATCTGTTGGTAGTGTTATGAATGGAAAAATTATCCATATTAGATTTAGTAATGTAGACATGTGGTACTCTTCAGAAGAATAAAGAATTTCAAGTTATCACACTGATATATACATTCATGATCAATTGTCTCTCGACCTGCCACACTAAGTAGTCTATGGAGCATCTCCCTTCAGTGTTATGTCTTCTTACCTGCAGATAAACCCAACAGCTAACAAATAACCAGCAAATCAGGTGACTCAAGGTTGAAAGTGGTAGACCTTGTGATAATAACCATGACAATGTATGTCACTTGAGGATGAAAATGTTTACAGTGTATGTGCATCTTATACATAGAGAGAACTAGGATATAAAAAGTATAAATGTACAACATGCCAACATGAACAGTCATAAAATGCAGTTAATAGGTTGCCATTCATTTACTCATAACAGTCTAATAGATATGTCATTCACAGCTTCTCTACTTCAGCAATCAGAGGGTTTAAGGAATTGGTAACAAATAAAATAATAATGAATAATGAATATTTGAAGAATCTAAAACCAAGTTAGAGAACAATAGTGAGGAAACTATCATAACTTCACTTCTTGGATATCAAAACTTCGTAAACACACACACACACACACACACAAAAGAAGAGGAAAAACCAAATAAAGGTCAGTAAAGATGAGATGGTGTGTCCCAGTGCATGACAACTACAACTGGTATGTCTGAATCAGTTCATGTCTCATTCATGAATCAAACAAGATGGAGGAATCAAGCAGGAAGGTACTGTCATGTCACATTCCAATGGCACGCACAGGTAAAGTTAAAATGGGATACTCCGTCACTACTAAAAGAGGTTCAGGTGTTATGCTCTAGTAAGGGTAAAAGTAAGATGCATCACATTGCTCCAATTGTTGACTGGTTCAGTAACAGCAGGAGGAACAGCAAGCAAAGGTGTCCTATCTTCCCTTTTGTCCTCCCAGTCACTCATACATCAAATAGTCACCACTGGGAAGGTTCAGTATAGACACACATTTCCAAACAGATTTCTCTCTAGTTAACAGTTTCAAGGTTGTTTCAATAAAAAATTTGAATAATTTTGCAGTACTTTCCCAGCAGTTTCCTTCAGTCTTCATCTGTAGGCATGAACTGTGGCCAAGATATTGTGTTGGGAGTGGGACTGGAGGCTCAGTGGTCATAGTGGTCCTGTGAGTCCCAAGGCACAAGGCTCAGCAAGTCTGGTTACACTCATTCACTTGTGTTAATTCTTCATCAAGTACTCTACACTATAGGGAGTGGCTTGGTGATGCACAGGTGGGGGTCTTTGCGGTTAAGGAGGACATTATACTTACTTTTTACCTCCAGAATTCCTAAGGGAGAAGAAGCCATAAAGCCATAGGTGGTGTTAGTAGGGAACAGTGTTTGGGAGAGGCCTGAAATCCTTGCTAAGCTTTATCACTACCCCCACTCATCCTCTCTCGTGTAACATTCATCTTGCATGTACAGACTGATACTATCTCATAATAGTGTGACATGGGGACTTCCTGCAATTCATGGTACCAGCAAACCCTCACAAACTATCTTAGTCCTTACTTTCAAGAGATTTCTTGCAAAACAATTCAATGACTAAATAAACATCTATCTTTCATAACACTTGGATGATGAAATTTGAAGCAACATTCAATACTTCATCTTAAATGTACCAGTCCAATCTAGCAGTAACTTCCAAACAACAACTAAGCATGTACTATCTACCCACTTATCAAACATTGCTCTGAATAACAAAAAAATCAAAAGAGCTCACAAATATTTTCCATCCACATGTCTGCTTTTGAAATTAGATGACCCACACTAAAAGATACACTCAAACCAACATGCTGAAAGAGAGTCCTTGCCGATGAAAGGAATTGGATTTATTAACCTCCTGTTGTAAGAATCAGGAAGGAGGAAGGACAATGAGGTTAAGAGGAAGGAGGATGAAGCTGAGGAGCAGGAGGAGGAGGAGAAGTAGCTTGAAATTAAGAAGAAGGAGCTTGGAGAAGGGAAAGTGGAGAATAACATTTGGAGGAAGGAGCTTTGACTTATGAGGAATGAGTTTAAGATTAGAAGAGAGCTTGCAGTTGGTCCAAAATGTGACCCAGCCAGCCATGAATGACGCTTTACACAACAGACACACAGGTTAGACTTGGGATTTGAGTGCATCTTCTAACATGGACGTCTCTAACCACCAGGTGTGCATTGGGAAGCCTGTGTGCTGTTCCGTGAATCCCACCTGGCATAGGTAACGAAGTCTGGGAGTGGATTAACAAGGGAAGCCTGGTCCTCGTGCACTATCTCCTTGTTGCTGCCGCCCTCGTATGAGTCGGCTCCGTCAGCAAACTCTATCTCAAAGACTCGCTGCTGACTCACCGCAAAGATCAAGAGGCAGAAGTCCGCTGTCAAGTGAGGAGGAAGGCACAGCAGGTTTTCAACTCAGGTGGCAGAGAAATATAATGATGTAGATCAAGGAATAATATACATGAATTCATTAGAAAAGTTGAATGAAGGTTATAAAAATTCATCAGAAATATCTCACAGTAAACACATACACACACACAGACACACACAAAGCTCCCCAGAACACTCACTGACAATCTTGTAAGACTCTGGTGGCTTAACAAAGTCCGGGAAGAAGAGCCATTCCCTCAACTCTGGGTCCATCTCTCCGGCCCACGGATAATCTGTTCAGGGACAAAAAACCACTTGAGCATGAAAATGGACCAAGAAATACATCAATGTTATACTTCTTTGGTGTTTCTTTGCTTTCCTTTGGTGCTAAATTGACTTTAGTTATTGAAAGCATAATTTTTTTATGAATATGTTATTGAATAATCAAGTTTTGATTCTTTTTCACCTGTACAGATGCCTGGTGGGATGCCCACACACATGAGGTACTGGATGGGCAGCAGCACCGTGATGAACACCACAAAACCCTTCCACACCCGAGCAATTCCCTTCCGCTCTCTGTTGTAGAAGTAACACAGCCACGCAGCGTAGAAGAGCGAGTACACGTCCAGGCGTGTCCCAATCACTGCCACCAGACTCATCAGGCAAATCTGACACAGAGCACCACCATTGTGACTTTTGATGAGAGGAGGTATTGCTGCAACAAAACACCTTCCAACGTGTTTACAAAACACCTTCCAACGGTTTTTGCACCAATATATTGCTTGGTATTTAAAAAATCAATTTGCAATACTGATGTTAAATTGAAATAATCTGTCAATTTAATTTTTCTTTTTAAATCTATGGGTGCTGCAGTTTCCTCTCAAATTTAACAACATTCAGGTACAAACTTACAATATGACTGAAACATTACAAACATTACAAACACCATCTCACACACACATCACATTTCTGCACACACATCAATCACAGCCAACACATCAGCTGCAGCAGGGTTGGAACACCTCACCTCCACACCAAACTTATAGAAGCCATAGTTGAGGAGGAACTTCAAACACTCCACCACACCATCGTCTGCTACAGCACGCGTCACATTGGGGAACAGGACGCCGGGGGGTGGAGGGGGCAGACCAGTGACCTTACGATGGTACTGCTGGCGGATTCCCACAACAGCCTGCACGGTGATCACCACAATGATGCCTGCCAAGGGAGGGATGGGTGAGGGGCAGCCCAGGTAAGTACTGTGCTTTACCTGTCAATCTAGCAATGCTTTGTTCCACTGTTTACTGCATCACTCCAGTCATCTGCCACACCACCCACCTATGTATCCCTTGAGGTACTTGGGCAGGTTGTCTGTCTTGGCAAGGCCGACCCACAGTGCATTGTCTGCTGTGGTGTTCAGAGGATATGGTTTTGTGGTCTCATTGTTGAACATCTGAGGGATCAACACAAGCAGTGTAAGTAATTCATAGTGTTACGCATTACACAATCCAGTGGTAATCTATGTTACTCTCATTACCAGCACGTGCATCACTAACGCTAATGAACTGTTTCCTTCACCTACACCAACAACCTGAACCATACCGAGCAGTCCTCCACCCACTCCTCCGGGTCAATGTAGTCAATCTGGTATATCATGCGTACAATGAGCAGGAGGGATGCCAGAAAAATACAGGTCCTGCATATGGCAACCTGGATCCTCTCAGGACACGGCACAGCCACTGAGGCGAGCACCACAAAGGTCCAGTGAAGAGGACACACCTGAGGAGGGAAGGGAAGGAGGTGAGGTAAGCTTTAGTTACCTGTATCAAGTCTTACATTATAAACAAAAAACAATGAAGTACATCAGGCTCACATCATAGCAGGCAAGTGTGATGACTGAGCCAAGGACAATCTTCATGAGGTGAATCTCAAGGAACCGCCACCCAAGTTCCAGCGCTGAAGCAAAGCCCTCCTGCAGCCATCCCAGTAGACGTGTGCCATAGTGCTCCAGTGCCCCTGAGGAGGGAGGGTCATGTGGGAGATTGCAGGAGAGAGACTGATTAACTATCGAACTATCCAACAATAATTAAAGGCAAAAATTAGGGAAGAGAAGGTACAGGAGATTTATTGGATGGAATATAAAGCAATGTGAAGGAATGGAAAGTTGAGAGTGCTGGAAGAATGATAGAGATGAAATGACGAACTGAAATGAGAGAAAAATAAGTATTGAACTGTTCTTCTTCAATAAAAATCAAGATGATAATGATGTCTTTCCCTCTCAAGACTCACCTCTGATATCCTCCAGTGTGCATGACTCAAGCAGGTTTGGGTGGCTTTGTACTGCAGGCTTGGGTTTGGCAGCAGTTTTCTTAGTGGTTTCTTTCACTGTGGGGAGCTGGTCAGGTCTGGGGGTGTGTGGGAGGGAAGGGAGAGAGGAGTGACAATGGTGTTTCATGCTTCAAGATATTTTGTAGGACTGCCATGTTGAGATATGATTTGCATAGTGATCTATATTTATTAAAGTGAAGTGAAATAAAGAGATTAAAACATTTCTTACATCTTCTCTATGTCTGAGAGTTCCAGGAAGTCCTTGTGGAAGTAGTGCACTTGAATGATGGTGACGATGACAAAGAAGGTGGGCGTCATGAGCTTGATGAAGAGGCGGCCTGTGTCGTACACCTGCAGAGAGACAATGAAGTATTACTGAATGGTAGACACTAGACACAGCCACAGTTTATTGCATCTTTCCTCGGCCCATCCACTCATTCACTCCACAGCACCTCACCTCCTGGGTTCTGTGCCACATACCTCCAGACCCATGTCCTTCTGCAGCTGAATAGGGATGTAAGTGTAGTTTTCCCAGTACTGCGGGAAGTTATCAAACTGGTAGGTGTAGGTGAGGACCAGCACAATCATCTGGTACACAATCACCGTCAGCCAGAAGCCATACAGGAAGTTGCGCCACGCTGAGTACGACAACTGAGGGAAGGATGGGTGTGGTTTATGGAGCGTCACCTTCAAGCAACAGACTGTCTGATCAATTTGACCTGTGCTTGAAAAATGTAATGTCAAATAATATAAGACATATATATCATGTTGAAATAATCTTAATTCATCACAATATCAAATGGAGATAAATATAATAGGGATGGATACATACATACAGAAAGAAAGAAGAGAAACAAAGATAAATAAAGGAAGAAAGGATGTCAGACTTGGAGAAAAGAATGAATAAGTAAAGAAAGTAAGGTGTTTAAACAAGGTGAAAGAAAGAATACCAATCACACACTTTTTTGACCGTATGACCTTGTTGAACTTTCTTTGGGAACTGATACCTCAGTGAGCCTTTACTTTCACTCTTTTTCTGTTGCCATTGACCAGTAATCCTCTTTCTGGAGAAGTCTAATCCACCAGAGAGACTCACTTGGAAGGTGATGGTGAAGACGAGGAAGAGCACCATGTACATGATCCGGAAGATGACCACCTCAGAGCCCTGGATGCCGAAGATGAAGAGCATGATGGCCACCAGCCAGATCCAGAACTTGACAAGAAGTCCTCGCAACCACTGGCCAATGCGCTCCATCACCGGGGATGACGTATGGTCCTCTGGGGGTACAAACACCATTATTTCAAGACCTCCGTCCTTCAGAGCGACCATAGAGGCTTGTCACATGAGATGAAGTGAAAGACTAACACTGTACCACTGGAGGAGATGAGGGTGGTGACAGGCTGGCCGGAGGTGGTGGTGCTGACGGCCACGGTGAAGGGCTGGAGGGCGGCTGCAGAGGACATCTCCCGCTTGGTGACCTCAACCACCTCCTGCACATACTGCCGCAGTGTCAGCCAGAACATGGTGGTGTACAGAACCTGCCGGGATGGTGAGGGGATGTGGGGAGACAAAGAGAGCCTCAATAACAAAACTCTAAACATGGAAAGTGCATCAGTCCACAATAATCTTGAATATATACCAAAATTAGATGTCCCTTTATTATTTCTAATCAATAATAGTTTCCTACAATGCAGTAGAAAAGGAAAAGTTTTTAAAGAAAATTTATAGACCATACAGAGTTACACATTGAAAAGTAACTACCTATCTTGATATTATGAACAATTACTACAGCATTGTGAGGTGAGTGTTCCTACCTTGACCATGAGCGGCTTACACGGCAGCTTGGGGTACTTGACCAGACCAATCTGGCTGAGGTTGACGGCCTCCACCTGACTGGGCAGCTCCTCCTCAGTCAGGTCCATGCAGTAGATGTACTGAATCAGCAGCAGCAGCTGTCACAGGGAACAGATGGACACAGGAACAATGAAACAACAGGCAGAAAGACAAGGACACAAAGGAACACAAACAATGTACAAATAGATGGATGTGATAGGCTATATTGTCTTTAAGTGATTCAGATCAAGTGTGTACAAAGAAAAAAGTAATGGGAAGATTTATAAGAGAGAGAGAGAGAGAGAGAGAGAGAGAGAGAGAGAGAGAGAGAGAGAGAGAGAGAGAGAGAATCACAGACCTCAGCATAGATGACAAGGAATGGTGAGCAGCGCAGCATTGCAGCACGCTGGTTGGGAATCATCCACAGCACACAGGCCCACAGCAACAGCACAAAGGTGAGCCAGCTGTGGTAGGTGATACTCCACGCCTGCAATACACATCACACAGCCTTAGTCACACAGACGGCCAAACCAGAACATCTTTTTCTTGGAATAAGACAAGAGGAGAAGGACTTGAGAGTGTAGGAAAACAACAGGAAAAATTTGATCATTTTCTAATACTACATTCCCTGGAAGAACTCTTAGAAACACTCAGCCATCAGGTGTAAACAGAGACAGACAGGCAGACGTGTAATCACCTTTCCTAACCGTGATGTACGTATCTAAACCATAGCGTCTTATAAGTGAATGACAGACTTAGCATTCCTTTATTTTCAAGGATATCATTGATTTCTATTGAAGTTTTCTCTCAGTGACTTTTGGAGGAATAACTGAGAGGCCAACACACTCCCTGCCACACTCACCATCATGACAATGTTGGTGGCGATGTATGACGAGCGAATCACCAGCTGGAACACACTGATCAGGGGGTAGATGAGTCTCTGAAGGGGGTGCTCCTCCTCCTGCTCTCCCTTGTCCCCCCCAGTGCCGCCCTCCGCACCACCACCACCCATGCTGCCCTCCAGGTCCCCCTCCACCCTGGTGCCATCACTCCCCTCAAGCTGGGTGGTGCTGGAGGGGGGAGGGGACAGCAGACCTCCACTTCTCTCTGTTCTGTCTTCAATCTGTGTATGTACAGAGTGGAGGTCAGTTTCCTTCAACCATGAATGAAATGACAATATCTTATGTGACTGGGAATTGAAATGAATCAATGAAGATCCATAGTTTATGATTGAAAATTCTGAGACCTGGAGAGTGTCTGGCTGTAAGGACTCTGGGCAGGGAATGATGGTCCTGTTATCTTTGTTTAACCATGAATGAGATGAATATTTTATACATCTCATGATTGAAGACTGATTGATTGAGTGATTAATAAAGGGAGATGTTGCACCAAGTTTGAGGACGTGTGAATGTAAGAAACTGTGATGACAATGGACTCTGTAATGTAATGGTACAAAATCAACATGAAAAATTATCTTAGTATTAAAAATGCCATAAAAAAAGCAGAAGTCAATCAGGAACTTAATGTAATACAAAGAAAACATAAAAAGGTACAAGAATAGTTTCCAATAATGGCCAAGTGCTAACAAAGGTGAAAAAATTATGTAAACAGAAACTTAAGCAAATTATGTGGCAAAAGATGGTATGGCAAGATAGAAGTTTAAGTGATAGTTAATAAAAGAAAGAAAATACATATACATTCTTCATGCTTATACATTCCCATTGAAATTTACAACAAGTACTCACGATAAAGCAAGTAAAATATATCAAACAATAATACTGAAGTGGAAATTTTCAAAAGCAAATAAACCAATATGAAATAATTCTCAATGTAGACAAAACATCAAGTGAATTACAGCCACACAATAAATATAAACAAAATGTACAGTTAACATATTAACAAGAAGTAAACAATATGGATTACAGAAATGAAGACAACATGCAGTACAGATGGCAGCAATGAAGCATTAAACCTGCATCTATTAATTGAAAGCCAACCACTGCAAGCTGGTGAAGGTTAGTTAGTAATCACACATTCAATAAGTTCCACATCATAATGACAGGTACATCTTGTTTCTCTAGTAAATATCACACAGGAAGGATGTAATTGTCATAAAAAAAATAAACAGAATATAATAGAAACTTCAGTAACAATATTACACTCTAAAAATTCCAAACACACACACACACACATCTTATATGACACACAGAAACACAATGAGCACTCCAGACACACAACACAAGGACAACACAAGTCACACAGTAAACAAGTATGTATCACGTTAACCGTCAAGGATACAGGAAAGGCAGGTCAAAGAGTAGCTGCCTCAGTGAAGGTCAGCTGAGGTCAAGGTTTATGGAAGGCCAGAATGGAAGAAAATTCAATTGAGTCCTTTGCTTGAATCAGTGTTTGAAATTAAGTTGAAATGAAAGATGGCTGTCCTGCTTTGTTACTTCCAATTATGTGTTTTTTTGTGAAGCGGTGAAATCTTGACCTACACATGCTCTCATTCCTTGAGTGAGTCAAAACACACGAGGCAATAGCCATTACATTCAATAGTATAAACACAAGCAATTCTGTCCATCTCCTAAAAGTGAACATTGGATACACAGTATACAGAGAGAATAAATTATACAAACATATTTACCAGAACATGAAGAAAGTTACAGTTAACTTGAATGCACATGAATGCAATTGTTGAGCAGAAACACAACTTTATTTGTGAAGATGGAAGCTGAACACCACCAAGACACTGTAACATCACACACATGGAAGTCTGACACACCTACAGAGCAGACAACACTGTGGAGACACAAGAGGAAGTCAGATATGTGGGAGGGATGAGTGAGCAGGACAGACATGGGAGGGACAGACACACAGGCAGAACAGAGGCACCAGGACAGTCCAGCACCCCCCGGCCACAGCCAGTGAGTTATGAGCTGTGGCATTGGAGCTGTCATAATGGTCACTCCCACAAGGCAGCAACAAAAGTTGAGGGAATTCAGATACAATTAATATTGTGAACTAAAGACATTAAAACAAAACTGACAAAAAATAAGAAGAAAACAATATGGTTGAAAGAACAGGGTGGGAACACTAATGAAGGACAAGCTAGCAAAGAATCTACTAGAAAACAAAAAATCTACTGGCAAGACACAGGAGCACTAAGGGCTAAAGAGGCTGGAGGGAAGGGTGAGGGAGAGGGAGGGAACCACACTACCTGGAAAGCTCTGGGACACAGTTTGGAGGGCAGGGAACCATTGGGGCCATAGGAGGACCTGAAGCTGCGGACTGAGGTGTTATTGCTGCAGGCAGAGTCTCGCATGGATGGGTTGCGGCTGCGGCACAGGACCACAGGGGCATCCCAGCTGGGGTCTGAGTCCTGGCCAAAGCCAAGACCCGAACCCAGGCTGCTGCCCACCGCCACAACCCCACCCTCCTGCAGCTGAGGAGAGTACACGCTGCTGTCAGGACTAGTGGTTGGAATACACAGGTGTCCTTCAGTGTCTGTATTGATTGGTGTACTTTGCCATTGGTGGTGTAAGGTACTCATCGTGCATGTCTAGTAGAATATTCTAAGCAATCTTAGGCAGGAATGTCCTTGAGTTGGACTAAGTGGATTCCAAAAGAGTGAATTTATGATGCTGCCTTTCCTGAAGGGTTACTTGTATTAATGCAGATAATGAGTGACTTGAAGGTGTGAGGCAAAGTCACAAATGGGTAGAACCTTTGACAGGAGCCACAGCACAACATTTCACTTGTTACCACTGACAATCATCTCATCTCATGATAATTCTTTGGGCCTCCACCTCCAATGACTGGTGCCTTGAGGCTTTACAGGTCATGCTCATAAAACACAAAAGGAGTTCCTGTGGTGTATTCCAACCAAGAGTATGACAATGTGAGGCGTGGACATGTGCATTGAGGTGCTGTACATTGTTAACAGGATGCTACTGGTGTTGAAAACCTCTGGTAGGGCTGATGATCCTAATACTACTCCCTGTATCACCCACACCACTGCACCACTTTTAAACATGTCAAGGTTGTTATTAGGGAAGGAGTTTTCAAGATTCTAGTAAATTCAACAAGGAATATGTATCATCACTGGGAACAATACCCATGAGAACCTGATTCTGTGGCCTTTGATAACAGCAAGTATGAGAGAACAGAGTGGTGGTGGTGGTGGTAGTGGTGGAGGTGGTGATCTATTGGTGCTACTTGTTACAGTATTAGTTGCAGGAGCAGCCATGGATGCTGTGTGAGTGGTCAGGGGGATGCATGTACAGCTTATGAAGACATGAAGTGAGCCTTAATGAAGCTCTTAGACTGAAGGAAGGATACAAATGGTTTGACGTCATTAAGGTTATTTTAAGATAATAAGTCTGCCAGGACATTAATCTAGCCTAGCTCACTGGATTTAGAAAATCTAAACTGACGAGATGGGCTGGAGCCTGGCTGTCAACGAAGGTCTGAAGTCACTGCTCAGTGGTTTATGGTTGGTTAGGCGAGCGTGATGGTACAAGTCAAGAAGGTGCTAGAGTACAGTGAAAGTATGAGAAGTATGAAGTGCAATGACTTGATTGATCTACGTAAAGATACAACGCAATATAATACTTGAGTCTCGGCCAAAAGGCGGCGGCGGGATTGGTGGGTGAATGAGGTCCGGCGTGAGCGAGAGGCTTCAGAGGCAGATGAACGTCGAGACTTGATGGAGCGGCTTCGAATGGTGCTGCGGCGAATCAGGTACTTCACGCTGGAGCCCACGGGTGACAGCAGCGCCGCCTGGAGCAGGGAGGGCCCGGGAAGGCGTGGAGTGGGAGATACGGAGAGAGAGGAAGAAGTATCTGTAGTAGAATCTGTGGCCTTAACTTACTCTGCACCGAGTCTCGAGTTGGCAGTCCTGGTGCGAAACTTTTAAGCTTCCTCTACCATCTTTCTTTCTCCCTCGTATACATTCTTTCATGACTAGCAAAGGATAAAAGTTAAGATGCGTACATCCTTCACATATTCAAGGTTTAGGTAAAATATGAAGATATGAATGAGGGAGACGATCACACGATGCGAAACCGGAAACAAAACGTTTTCTCACTTTACGTAATCTTCAAATTTCAAGGTTTGGAGGAAAGAGATAGGGAGAGAAAGACAAACACTAACATATCATAATGCATCAGTAGCTATCACTACATGACAAGTCTGGCCAACATGTGATGCGCTGCCCACTGTAAACAAACATACATCATCATTCCCATTATCTCCACAACACTTAGGCAACGACAGCATCATTAGCGTACGACAATGCAACGCTGCTTTCTCAGACATCGTACACACCATGTCTACTGAGTGCAGTTATCTGCTTTTCACAGTTAATGCCAACAAAAACATTAATAGAGAGGAGTGAGGAGAAAATAGAACCACTGACAGGATAAAGGGAAAGAAAACATACAGGAATTTTCTTTGGAATCAAGCCAGGCCGAGGAGAAGACGCGAGGCAGGGCGAGGAACGTGGAACTGAAACGGTGGCGGCACTGACCTTATTGGAGAGAAGAAACTGTGACTCGAATGACAAGACATAGTAGAGGAGCAGCAGCAGCACCGGGTTGAGGAATCTGGACCATTCATCTGTGGCAAGCGGCGCCGAGCGAGGGTCCTGGCAGTCAGTCCCCACCACGGCCGTCATCCCCAGCAGCCTGCACGACACAACACACCCAACAACACGCCACTCCAGTCATGTGTTCAGAAGATTACAAATAATAGATTCCACACACAGATCTAAATCCTTCAGTACAGGGACGCATTTGTCGATTTTTTACAGCTTCAGAAACTCAAGTAAGGATTAAAATAGTACAGACTCTGGCCATTAAACTTCAGACCTCCATAAACCCTTTCTAATGTCAATAAAGTAGCCTAATCACATTCGAAATTCGTGGTAGAAATGTGTCCCGGTACTGAAGGAATTAAAAGGTTCTTGCTGTTTAATTCTATTGCATTGCTTTGAGGAAAAAACAACGAAAATAAGTGCAGATGAGAAAATAGGAATCTAGAGCCAGCCTTGTACGACGACACACACACACACCTGGCTGCGAGAGAGGCGGGCGGCAGGTACTGTTGCGCCCACTGCGTCTGGTACACGTAGAGGCACAGCAGATGCACGCCCGCCACGACCATCACGGCCCGACACACGTATCTGAAAAGCACACACTGCCTCATCAAGTAGTGAGCCAGCTGTACGTACGCACGCACACATAATGGCATGCACGTAATAACAATCTCACACAAAAAGGGGGTAAAGAATGACACGCACGCGATGGATTAAAATAAACATTGCAACCACGATTCTGCTTCCTCCTCCTCCTCCTCCTCCTCTTCCTGCTACTACTACTACTACTACTACTACTACTACTACTACTAACCCAAAACGGCGTCCCAGAGGATTGTTAAGGCTGCAGTAGGTGGCGGTGGCGACAAAGACAAGAAAGTAGATGGCGGACAGCAGGGAGGGAACCATCACCCCTGCCGCCCCTATCACTGCCACCGCCAAATAGGTACCTGGTGGAGACACGGTGATGGGGAGATAAATAGGTAGATAAGTAGGAAAACATACAGGTAGTGGATAAATGATGAGACAAGTAGATAGAAGGTAGGTAGGTAGGCAGATAGATCGATCAATTCGTATGTAGACAGCCTATGTGATGTGATTGGGTGAAAACAAAGTAAACTCATATATATCACGCAGAAAAAAAGGAAAACAGAAAAACACACCACCTTCATAAACTCTTCAACTTACCAACAGCATTAAGAATCCTGAGACCAATATTCTTGTGTGTATCGCCTTCAGGGTCATGTGCGGGGAGGTGGAGGTGCGGTGAGGCGTGAGTGGTGAGTTTGAGACACGCCACGAACACCCCCGGAGAGAACACCACCAGGATGCACTCAGGAAGCAGCCAACGAGTCCCGTCCACCTCACTCACATCGTCCAGCCTCACCAAACCCAAGTGACGCAGTAACTTCTCAAGAAATTCACCTGACGAAGGAACGGAATGATGGTGTTGTGTGTTTCTATGTTTAAAAGGAAGGGAGGTCAGGGGAGGAGGGGGGAGAGGGGGAAATCTGGCTAAGAGTAACAGGAATGGTGAAATACAAAAAAATGTCCACTTAGATGCCAGTTCCCGAGCAGATCCAAGAAAGTTAGCCCAAAAAAAGAATGGGATAAATGTCTTGACATCTCCCTCTTCAATGAATTCAGGTCATAGGAAGAAGACGAAGAAGAAATATAAATAAAAACAAATATTTCTACTACTACGAAGCAATGAAACGGAAAAGAAAAAAAGGGCAAAAGAGACAAAAAAGGACAGAAAATGCAAAAACATGAGAGAGAGAGAGAGAGAGAGAGAGAGAGAGAGAGAGAGAGAGAGAGAGAGAGAGAGAGAGAGAGAGCCAACCAAACAAGCCAGCTAGCCCACGAGCCACCTGATACTCACATGGGGGCAAGAAGGACGCGTACGGTGGTAAGGAGAGAAGAACTATCTGAAAAATAAACTGCACCAGGAAGTTGACAACACTGAGCCCCACGAGGACCCTCAGGAAGCGCCCCGTGTGTCCTGCAGGAGGGGAAGAACTGTTAGGATGAACATGAAGGGCGTGTAGGATGGAAAGGAGTAGAGAGGAGAGAGAAATGAGAGAGAAAGTGAAGAAAAAGGGAAGATAAGGAGGAAATTTGTACTGATTAGCGCTAGAGAGAGAGAGAGAGAGAGAGAGAGAGAGAGAGAGAGAGAGAGAGAGAGAGAGAGAGAGAGAGAGAGAGAGAGAGAAAGAGAGAGAGAGAGCAGGGCGGGAGGGGGAAAAAAGGTCCAACGGAGATTAAAATTTGCTTAAAAGTCTGCAAGAAAAAAGTAACAGTTCATATTGATGATGATGATGATATTAGCTGCCATTTTTTCGGAAGGTGTGTGTGTGTGTGTGTGTGTGTGTGTGTGTGTGTGTGTGTGTGTGTGTGTGTGTGTGTGT
>CM035201.1:7458569-7470610 GCA_020233015.1 Callinectes sapidus | reverse complement strand
GGTGGGCGGTGTAAATGAGGTCGGTGTGACAGGTGGTGGAGGCGGTGGTGGTGGTGGTGGTGAGGACAGGTGGTGGTGAAGATCTCGGTAGGCGTAAGGGAGGCTTCTGAGGTGGTGGTGGTGGTGGTGGTGGTTTTATTGAAGTGCAATTTAAATATTGTTTGTTGTTCTTCCTTTACTTCCGTGTGTGATTGTAGCTTTTCTTCTTTTCTTTCTTCACTTCCTCTGTTCTCGTTCTGTAGAGTTATGGTCTTCCTTATCTCTCTTCCTTATCTTCTCTTCCTTCGGTATTCCCTTTCTTCTCTTCCTGTGATTCTTGTTCATGGGTGAGGTTCAAAAGCCACAATTACCGTAGAAACAAAACTAATACATTTCAAGATGGGAAGGAGGGATGGGAGGCGAGCGAGGCAGCTAATGTATTGCCTTCTGATCGTTTTAAACACTTATCAATGTTGAAAAGTTCTCGTTCATCTGATTTGACTAATACAAGACACGTTCGAGTAAGTGAGAAAGGATCACTAACCTCACCAGGAACACAAGTCTTCAAAATGCTTCCCTATCCTTCACTGTCACTGAGGAACGCAGAGATAAATATACATACCGTGACTAGAATCGTTTGAGCTCCATGCAGAGACTAACAACTATTTCTGTACGCTCTTCTGCAACACCTTCATGTCACAACGCCAAGCACAACCTTGGTGAACTGGAAGGAACCAGTCTGACAGTCACCTCATGTAGATCGGGTTTTTTTTTATCCTCTCTCCGCTTCGCAGTTCCTCCAAATCACTCCACACGCAAATAACAGGATGCAGAGTTACCAGAGTTCCCAAGGATGGCTATAGAGCTACCGCACAGTTTGTCATTACTGTGTACTGCCTCGGTGAGTGCTGCTCTAATGTAGTGTGAAGTGTGACAGCGGATGTGTGTCACTGGCACTGTAAAAATAGAAACAGTGAACGAACGCAAAACGAGATGATGAACATAGTGTATGGAGCAACGAAGCACTACTGTGATGGTTGGTACTGTGGTCAATGTTTATCTTGTTTTTTCTGGTGCTCCTTCGCTCACGAGTTTTGTTTACAAGTCGTCACGTGGTCACCGCCGCGCCGCCTCTCAGGGTGCCGCGCCTCGCCATCCTCCCGGCGCCGTGCCACGCTTCTCACGCGCCGCCTCGTGCTAGTGGTGTTCGCTGGCGGATGGGAGTGCCACAGAGCGTGAGGCAGAGTGTCAGGCGAGCCAGTCGCCGAGGAATGAGCGAGCCCCACACCCTTCCTCATCCGCGTCTCTCCCAGCACTGAGTAGTGAGTCGGAGACAGAAAATCGTCGTCGCGGAGCTTCAGTCTCCAGAGTTTCTATCACGCCTACAGATTTTTCCTGTAAATTTCAGGTACTTTCTGATCTCTCAATCCAATGTGATCAACTTCTCTTCTCATGATGTACTACGTATACACTATTAGCAAGCTCTTTTGAACTGATATACGCATGAATCATTGCATGACCAGTAAATTTCTACGTAAAGTAGTAATGAAGTATGGTAAGAAGGATGGTTCACCTTGCTCGAAATGGTTTCCATTACTTTTCGGTAGTTTTGTCCTGTGCACACCACTCTGTGCTGCCTTCCTTGACTTCACGTAATTCACTGTCATTAAGGGGCCAAACTAAATACCTCCATGAACCACTGCCACGCTCCAAAGGAAATCAATAGTCGTCATCGTAAAATAACTTCCTGACACGAAGTTTTTTTTTTTCGTTGACCAGCAGACATCGGTCATTCACCTCCGGCAATTTTCAGTTTCTCGTCCTTCGCCATCCTTAATTCCCAGTGCCTCCGTGATGATGCCATTTACTGCGCACTTAGTCATTGGGAGGACGTTGCTGGAACCCGAAAGTGGGCGGAGCGCAGCAGACGATTTGCGTGGGCGTGGCACGTCACGGAACCACGGAGGACCCTTGCCCACCAGCCGCCCGTCTCAACCTGCTGGCAGGGGGGGGGGGGTGCCACCGCCACGCTCACCACCACTTTGCAGGAAAACTGATCAGTATTTCCGCTGCCAACTAATGACATGATTCTTATTATAATGTCTGAACAAACTTTATCGAGTTTACCGAGCAATCGTAAAACTATACTGTACACTTGCAAGATTTGAATCTGATTACAGCGGTGTTTCAAATTCATCATTCAAACTTACAAGAGAATGTTCAGGAGAAGTAATAGTATGTACGTAGAGTTTACAATTTATGTGAATCGATGGCCAGCTGCACAATTCAAGTGTGATCTGGGCGCAGTGGCGTAGTTAAGTACAGGTGGAGGGGGCGGTGCGCCCGGCCTTCACTTTTATGGCGCCAATCATTGACGACCGTCATATCTCTAAAGTGTGTAAGTTTCAGTATTCTTCCCTAAGATGTAACAAACTCGGTCCTCAAAACACCACACACACAACCACCATCAAGACCGAAATAGTTGTGGCAGTAGTAGTAGTAGTAGTAGTAGTATAGGGATAGTAGTTGTTGTTTGGATGGTTGTGTGGAGTTAGAAAGGTAAATGAATATAAATGAATAAGGCAGTTTGATCCTAACAGTAAAGAAACACTTGCTTCATCATATAAATTTATTGATATACATGACTTCATTTGTATGTTATCACAGTAAATACATACATTACTCCCTATGATACTTGTCAGAAATGAACAATGTGATAATCTTGTATGCATTCCTAAAACTGGCATTCTTCTGAAAACTCAAACAATATACTGTGTTGTCAACTCAATTTATTCTCTGCATCTTTTCCTAAGACAAAAGAATGACGAAAGACAAGAATAAGCTTCCATTATCATGACAGCAGTGAGTAATGCTCCTCAAACATAAAGTACTTCATAATACATGGCACTCAGGATTTCATAACCTCTCCTTCCTTATCCAAGTAACTAAAAGCAGCAGCATAACAAATAAATAACTTTAATGCACCACCTTTGACTTATGAAGAGGCTGTGTGGCTGTAGGAATCTGCAAGGTGTACACTCCCTGACATACATATACTTGTACACTTACCTGTGTTCCTCCAGTAAGCTGTGTGGCTGCAGGAGGCTGCAAAGTGTCAATATATGATCCACAGTTTACTCTCTAAAGACTGCTTTTCAACTTGTCTGCTCAACATTGGCAAAAAGGAAAGCACATCCAGATTGTTCAAAAGATCATTTCACTCTAAAGAAGATGTCCATTTTCCTTGCTTCACTGCCACCTGTCTGAGTCTGTCACAGCCACATCCCCTCAGCCCTCTTCAGACTTTGTGCTATGACACACAGCACTTGTCTCTTTATAAAATTCACTACTCACTTCCCTGTAATTCAAACTGACTTTGCAGAAAATATTTACATTGTCAGGAGATGGTAGAACATTTGATGCTGTTGAACATTATCTGAGCCTGAGATGTAACTCACCATAATAATGATATCTGGACAAAAGGTAAAGCAAGGAATATATAACAAAATATCCACAAAAAATGACAAATCAGAAATACCAAGAAAAATTTGAGATTTCATGAGTATGATCATGAGGCGCCTACCACCTGCTGTGACCTGAAGGTTGTCCACATGGAGCCCTGCATCTCTGAAGCAGTAGAGAGGGACAGCTATACTGGTGAAAAGTGATGGAAGAAACTACACCAGCTGAGTGTGGTGAGATGAATGTGAAAAACAATGCACTTTTCATTTTAATACACAAGAAAGTTTGCAAGTGTTTACACTCACACACACTCATACACTGATTCACACACTTATACACACACACACACATCTACAGTTTGGTTTCCTATAGCACATTTACAATCACATTTCAATGATAATGAAAAGTAATGAAATAAGTCTATGAGGAAAAATATAAAATGGGACGTGATGATAAAAGGAAGTGTGAAACAATTATGCATGATAAATAAGACTGCTATATTACTTCACATCAGCATGAAGGTAAACACTAAAAACAATCCATAAAACAGTCCATCTGCAGGATGTAGCAGCACTGCCAGTCCTCTGTGTGGAGTGCGCCAACAGGTGCTGATTCCGGCAGGCAAATGAGCCGTGGGTCAGGTGTGAGGGTCAGGTGGGAGGCGTCTCCAGGTAGCGCAGGGTGACGAAGGGGTGCAGGAGGTGGCTCATGGTGGTCCAGCCAGGGTGGCGCGGCTGTGGGATGCTGGCGTCCCCTGAGGAGAGGGTCACTAGCAGGAACAGTGCCGCCACCAGGAGCAGCAGGGAAGTGAAGGCATACCGTGCCCCCTGTACCGTCTGCTGCTGGGAGTACGGCCACTGCCCTCCCTTGGCCCATCCAATCAGTCCCTCCACGGTCACCAGCACCCACCTGGAAAGCCACACACACACACACATACGCATTACTTTGTATCATCGCTATAACAAGCCTCAAACATCACCTTGTTATTGTGACATGCAAGACAATTGATCGATCACTTTATAGTTTGAACAAAAATAGAGGTGACTTTGCCAACTCTAAACCTCCAAAACCCTGCCAGCTTAATATGTGATTCAGTGCCAATCCCTAAGTACAATGGCAATGATTGAAGGTTTAAAATTTTATCATGCTTACTGGATTGAGCAAGAAAAGTCTGATTAAGAATTAATCTACTGTATGTTGTAAATATGTCTGTCATTTCCCTACAGCCATATTCTGCAAACCCAATATATATGTGGAAAGAAATTTGTGTAGGTTTCTTTGTTCCTCCCTACCTGTCACACCTTCACTTTTCATAATGCATTCCCACACCCTCACACTTTACATCACTCCACTGCAGCCCTCAACAACCTCCACACACACACACACCCACACTATGACCACCCAGCCTCCACACACAGCAGGCAGAGTGAGGCGGGTGTGGCATTACTCGCTACAAAGCACTGGGAAGAGACTCACGGTGGGGGTCTTGATTTGGCCCAGAACCGGTCCAGGAAGGATGGCAGGGAAGGCTTGGGCTCCTCTGATGGTGCTTGGCTTATCTCTGAACGGTCAGAATGGTCATCACTGTCCCTGCAAAACACAAATTATCAGTCCTTTGATCTCTATGTGATGACTCGAAATCTATCTTCACCTACACTCATCTTGAAGCTGAGACGTGGCACCTCAAATACACAACATTTGTTCACACTTGCAATCATAAAGAAAAAAAGAAAAATCTCTTAGTTCCATCATTCCTGAGGCATGAGTACCTTTCTTCTGAGTCAGTGAGAAGGTCGTCTTCCAGCTGAAAGTTAGGGTGAAGGTGGCTCAGGGAGGCAATGTTGGCAGGGGTGAGGCCGGGGAGACCAGGGATGCCGGGGCTGTTGTCGTCGTCGTCATCATCATCGTTGTTGTTGTTGTTGTTATTGACGGTGGTGGCAGCAGCATTGGAGGTGGTGCTGGAGGTGGTGTCGTGAGTGCTGCCGGCATCCTCCTCTCCACTCTCATTGGCTTCCTCAGTAATGCTGCAGCTCCACCTCCTGCAACAGTCAACAAGTGAGCCGGAGGGAAGTTGCTGAATGCCACCAGGTATACAAGCATCAATTCCTGCATTACATAAATATGGCAAAAATAATGCATGTATGTACAACTAGAAGATCTGTTTCTTTAGCACCACCACCACACTATCAGCACTGTTACTCTGCCAGTGCTGCTACAGACTGAAGCACCACAATGCAGAAGTGCTGAAAATAATAACATGGTAAACTAAAGTGGCAGTTCCTCACCCAGAAGCAGTAGCACTGGTCCCTGTTCCCTCTTCTGGAGTCTCTTTGGGGGCACTGAGGCCACTCGTAGAAGAGGAGGATGAAGATGACTCCCTGGTGGAGGCAGAGAAGGCAGCGGCAGTGAAGCCGGCCAGCTCCCTGAAGGGCTTAAGGTCCGGCATGAGGGAGGCACGACGGTTCCTCGACCTGGCACTCCCCGCAAAGCCCCCGGCAGAACTCTTGGAGGAGGAGGAGGCAACGCTGACTCGCCGGGTTTCTGAGGACTGCGACCCCTATGGGTGAAGACAAAGAGGTGAGGGAGGAGTCAGAGAAATGTGGAGGTGTGTGAGGAGAGGCATGGTGGTGAGGCTTACATGTGGTGATGAAATAAGTGTGTAAAGCAGGTTGTGAATGTAAGAATGTGATGGATGTGAGGGTGTTGTAATGTACAGAATGACTTTCTTTAAAACTGTTGGCAAATTACAATCAACGGCTTTCAATGCTTAATCTTATGTATCTACTAGATTTTTAGGAAAAATTTACTTTTCTGTTAATAAATGTGAATTTTGCATTTCTAAATCATGAAAAGGCTAGAAAATTTCCATTCATAGTTTGTAAACTTTAAATACACTTTAAAGCTGACCGTTTGTAGCCTCAAGTCATATAAAAATAAGACCTAAGGTACAAACAGAAGCCATGAATAAGATGTTTTCTTTGCTGCTGAGAAAACACCTTTCCAAAGACACACACACACGTACCTTGGTGCTGCATATAGCCAGACTCAGAGCCCTCAGCCTTCTACTGGCGACAGGAGAGTCTGTGGAGGTCTGGTTGTTGCTTCCAGAGTTGTTGGCTTGACTTGGCAGTTCAATCTGGTATTCCTTGAGCACTCTGTGGGACAAAACACACCTGAAGGAGTCATGTATGAACTTGCTTCACTCCACACAAGACACACTCAAGTGAACAGTGATGTGTTGCAGTGTAAGACATGGTGAAGCACTGAAGGTTGACATGCTGCATACGTGAACCAATGAAAGATCATCCTAACCCATATTCCTGCCACCTTTCTTTTAAATGATGTACGTTGCTCAAATCTATCACGTGTTCTACTTCACTCCAACTGTCTCTATCATACTTCTCTGGATAAAACACTGGTTGTTCATGATATTCAAACTCAAGTTCTTGCATTACATTCATGGACGATTCTAAAGGTCAGTTATCCCAGTCAAGTTTCATCGAGTGACAGTAACAGCAAAGGTCTCCTCACCGCCTCAGTTCCTCCAACTCCTGGTGGTCTCGCTCGTACATCCTCTTGACATTGTCCACGTGAAGGAAGAGAACCTCCAGGGCACGAGACACCCGCCACTCCTGCTGCACAGCGCCCCACACCTGCCACGGGAGGAACAGTTTGCACTGGATTATTGCAATGCAGTATCATGGAGACACATCACTCAAGATAGAGATGTAAGAAACAGCTGGTGGCAAAGAGGGAGGCATTAAGACAAGGAGAAGGGATGCATTAAGAAGTAAGGGAAGGAAGAAGAATGAAGAAGTAAAGTGGAAGAGATCTGGTACAAGGTGCAGAGACTAAAAGACAGAAAGTAAGTTGGTGCATAGTACATGAGCAACACCTGTAGAAGTTGAGTATTGAGAGGAGCGGACCAGATGACAACAGCCTCAGTGACGTACCTCAGAGGTGGAGATGAGTCTGTTGGATGATGCAGCGAGAACATCGAGGTGTCGGCGTACCTGCGTGACGGCATCCACCAGCTCTGAGTCCATGCAGTCTGCGTGCAGTGCCTGTCAGGTGGGAAGACAAGAGAAATTAGATCACCACCACCACCACCACCATCACCATCTTAATAGGTAAAGAAACACTATCTGACCAATACCATGATTTTATTGAGCAGTGTAGGATGAGAATTGGGATGAAAGAGCAAGGAGAAACAGTAAAGCAAGATCAAAAGGAAAAGGTTAGGGAGAGAGAGAGAGAGAGGAAGGAAGAAAAGAAGAGTATAATTGAGGGTGAGACAATAAGGGCAGCTGAAGAGCAGAATGGGAGTGGAGGTAAGAGAGGGTCAAGAGACTATGGGAATGTAGAATGAGGGGGTGGAGGAGGAGGAGGGGAGGAGGGGGAGAGGTGGATAATGGAGAGAAGGACCAAGAGGAGAACAAGGAGGAAGAGGAGAATGGAGATGACAGGAAGATCTTGAGGAGGTAGAGAGGGGGATAGGAGAAAGGAACAAGAGGATAAGGAGGAGAAGGGAAAAGAACAAGAGGAGAATGAAAGAAGGAAGAAAAGAAAGAAGGGAAGGAGCGAGGAGAGAGGAGAGAGACAAGGACGCACCAACACAGAACTCCTGAGGTGCTTAAATTCATTCTCCAGGTTGGACTCTGCAGTGTCTCTGTGGCGCTGCTGCAGGTCCAGGCGCTGCCGCAGGGTGAGGCGGTCTGTCTTGAAGGCCAGGGACAGCTGCGTGAATTTGTTCTGTGGACGGAGTGACATGGGATTAGTGGATGCTGCTGCTGCTGCTGCAATCACTACTACTACTACTACTGTTGCTGCTGCTACTGGTACTAATTTTCTTCTATTTTTTATGTAAGAGGGGGGAATGTACTTGAACAACTACATGTGTGAGAAAAGAGGGCTTACTAAGAGTGCCTGTTCCTACTGTTACTATTACTATTATGTATTATTATTACTATTACTATTATTCATGCCTGCTAGTACCGAGTGACTGACGAACTGACTGACTCACAACTGACGGACTAAAAGACTCACAAATATAACCACAACACACTACTAATACTATCTCATAACATGGACAGAATGGTTCCCACTACTGCTGCAGCTGCTACTACTTGTTCCACTACTATTTTACTACTATCAATAACGGGCTAATTATACTATGACAACGACCTACAGCAACAGCAACTACAACTACATACCACCACCACCACCACAACTACAACTACTACAACCATTAATGTCAGCACAACCCTTCCACACACCAATGTCCATCTCAGCGCCCTAAATCACGACGGGATCTCCACATTAAAGCTGAATGATAGCCTCACTGCCCCCCCCCACCACCCTCACCCTCTCACCCCCTCACACCAGCAGCCACACCCATGACCTGCTTCAATACACGCTGAACACCACGACAACCATGTGGCCTTGTGTGATACCAAGTGTTTCATCAACGTAAGGTATTTTATCTCCCTATCTCTCTTCTGTATCAATGTAAGGTATTTATCTCCCTATCTCTCTTCTGTATCAATGTAAGGTATTTATCTCCCTATCTCTCTTCTGTATTACATGACCAGTATTTAGAAACGCTCTGCTCTCTCACTACGACTGTTTTTAACGTCCTTCAGTATTGGGATGCGTTTTCATATTTATTCTACTTATTACTTGATTTTCTACAGCTTCAGAAACTCATGTGGGGATTAAAATAGTACAGACTCTGGCCATTAATCTTCTGACCTCCACAGATCTTTCCTAATGCCAATAAAATCGTCTAACCACACGCAAAACTCGTTGTAAAAATGTGTCCCTGTACTGAAAGGCACAAAAATGATCAGGAGACTGTTTCTCCTTGTAGTAATGTATAAATATTGGTTAACTCTCACTAATACCGTACAAAAACACCATTAAAAACTATTGTAGCCATAATTATGTAATGAGAGTAGTTGTAGTAGCGTGGTGGTGGTGGTGGTGTTACAATATTATACAATCTCTTTCCCTTCCCCTTCCCAGACCCAGCCCTTGTGTTGTCCTCACCTCTATCTCCTGAGCCGACAAGTTCTCGTTGCTGGAAAGAGAGAAAGAGAAAGACGTGCATTAGTATCGTAATTATCAGCTGAGGACGAAGAGAGGAAGACACACTGGGGATGAAAGGTAAGGGAAAAGTAACACTATTATTATTACGTGAATGAAAAGGAAAGATTGAAACAGAGGAGCAAAAGAGTCAAAGGTAATTTCATATCAAAAGAATCTCATTATAAAGAACACTATAAGGAACAATAGAAAAAAAAGGTGAACATGAATAACACTACCATTATTACGGGAATTAAAAAGAAAAATTGAAAAAAAAGGAAAAAAAAAAAAATCGTCATAGATAATTAACTTTTACATAATTTCTAGGGTTTCGTGGAGGGATAAGTGAAAGCATCTCCCCATAAAGATCAATACAAGATGCAGTGGTCTTAGGTGCAATAAACGCCCGTATTCTGAAACACCTCACTGTTATAAAAGGTCACTGAGATGATGACCCGGGTTTGAAATACTTCCCTTGTCATTAATGAAGAAAATGGAGAGAGAGGACAAGAAGAAGCCAAGAAAAAAGAAGAACAAAGAAGAAAGAACGAGAAAGAGGACAAAGAGGAGGAAGGAAGGAAGAAAAAAGAGACAGAGAGAGAGGGATACAAGGAGGAAGACGGAGGGAGCAAATGGAGGAGGTGAAGCGGAGAAATGTTTCAGAATACGAGCAGTAAAGGAAGAGAAGGGAGGGAAGGGAGGGAACCAAGAGAGATGAGGGAGGGAACCAAAGGAGGGAAGGGAAGGGAGGGAACCAAGAAAGGAGAGGGATAAGAACCAAAGGAAGGAAATGAGGGAAAGGAGGGAGGGAACCAAAGGAGAGAAGGAAGGGAACCAAAGAAAGTGAGGGAGGAAAAGAAAGGAAGGGAACCATAGGAAGGGAAAGAAGAGAACCAAAGAAGGTGAGGGAGGGAAACAAATGAAGGGAACCATAGGAAGGGAAAGGAAGGGAGGGAATGATGAACTAGAATAAACCACACTAATATCGCCTGATGCTACACACAGCCACGTTAAAACAAACCACGGATCACCAACAGGAACAAAAAACCACGCTACATCTACCAAAGGTCACACGCGCACACACACACACACACACACACACACGCACGCACGCACACAGCAAAGACAACACCCCCAGCACATCACCCCGGCATCTAACGGCATCACATCACCTATTTTTGACCGCCTTCACCACGTCATACAGGCAGGACAGGTGCTCGGGGACTGGCAGCTCAACATCCATGCCTTCTTCAGGTAATTTCCCGTGTAAAGGTGAGGGGTTCCAGGGCAGGTGTGGGGAGGAGCCTCTGGTCTTGCCCCTGTGCGCTGACTGGATCCCAAGGGCGTTTGTTAAGTCAGAGAAGGATATGCGCGGCTTTTTCGATGGCAGGATTAGTTTGGTTAAGGATTTTTTGGCGCGTGGAGGTGAGGCTTTCCCCGGCGGTGCTATTTGGCCTTCGTCAGGTAAATCGGTCTTTGCTCCTGTGGCTTCCGATATCACAGGTAATTTTCCTGACGCAGGTGAGTGAGGGGTGAGCACCGGTGGGGGTTTCTCAGGGGTTTTAGTCTTTCCAGGTGAGTCTTTCCCAGGTAAGGTGGTGGAAGGGTGAGCAGCATCCACTGGGGTAGGGGTGGAGGGGGGACTCCCGGCAGCTGAGGGGGTCTTTTTCCCCTCCTCCCCCTCCACCCCGCCACTAGACTGCCCCCGCCCCCAGCCCCCGACACCACCACCACCGCCAGTCCTCGCCCCCTCCAGCGCAAGGGAAGGGGGGGCGTCTGCCTTGGTGGGGTCTGGGGCGTGGGGGGGCTGCTGGGGTTCCTGGGGAGTGGCGGGGCTTGGGGCGTGTCTGGGGAAGGGAGGATAGAGATAGGTAGGTGGGTAGTACAGGCAGGTGAGCTAAAGATACACTGTGCTTAGAGGTAAAAGATTGAGATGCTATTATAGAGGCACAAGGTAAGGAGTGGTGGTGGAAGTGTAGGTCTATTGAGGGAGGGAGGGAGGGAGGGAGAGGGTGAGGGGGAGAGAGGTATGTACATAGACGCAAGCAGGTTTTTAGAGTTATGAAGGTTTTTTTAGAGTTATGAAGGTTAGGGGAGGTAAGGGAGAAGAGATGAATGGTGTGTGTGTGTGTGTGTGTGTGTGTGTGTGTGATACAGTAAGAATACAAATAGGAGTAGTAATAGTAATGGTATTATTATTAGCAGAAGCAGTAGTGTTAGTAGTAGTAGTAGTAGTAGTAGTAGTAGTTTGCAGTAATGGCAGTAGTAGTAGTTTGTAGTTATGGCAGTAGCTAGTAGAAGTAGTAGTAGTAGTAGTACAACACACTTTTCTACACACAAGTAACAAGACGATACACTTAATTAATTCACACACACACACACACACGCACACGCACACCGCGCCGCCACTCCAGGAATGTCACAGCTACACACACACACACACACACACACACACACACACACACACACACACACACACACACACACACACACACACACACACACACAAAGACACG
>CM035201.1:7388592-7431116 GCA_020233015.1 Callinectes sapidus | reverse complement strand
TCTCTCTCTCTCTCCTTTCACTACAATACCTATAAGAAAAATCAAGGACGTTTCTTAATCATGTTTAGTTCACGCTTTGCAGTTTCAAGGCTAAGATAGTAGTAGTAGTAGTAGTAGTAGTAGTAGTAGTAGTAGTAGTAGTAGAGGGGAAAGAACTGTGTGGTGTTAGGAATGTAAAGTAATACAAACAAAAATTCGAGATAATGAACTTCCCAGATGCTTGTGTGTGTGTGTGTGTGTGTGTGTGTGTGTGTGTGTGTGTGTGTGTGTGTGTGTGTGTGTACGTATCACAAACAAAGCCACGAAACCAACCAACCAAGCAACGAACCCTACACACACACACACACACACACACACACACACACATTCCCTTCAACAAACGGTACATAGCAAACAATATTTTATCCTTCCCTGACCTCTTTCCCTTTCTCCCTTTCTCTCCCTTACTTTCCCTTCCTTCACCTCCATCTCTGCTACCCTTCTCAGACACACACACACACACACACACACACACACACACACACACACACCTTATCACATAAAGAACCATAACATCTTCCTACCAATACTTCAAACAGACAGACACTGAGATATACACAGACAGATAGATAGACAGACAGATAAAGAGAGAGAGAGAGAGAGACAGATTAGACAAACAGACACATATAAATAGATAGACAAACAGAGGCATAGGAAAATAGATAAATAGAAAGACAGACAAACAGATAGACAGAGAGAGAGAGAGAGAAAGATAGACATACAAACGTCACAAAAAAGAAGGAAAAATGAAAAGAAAAAACAAGAATACAAAAAATATATATTCCTACCACTACCTAACCTAACCTAACCTAAGATAGACAAACAGATAACCGTCACAAAAAAAACAAAAAAAAAATGAAAGAAAAAATACAAGAAAAAAATATTCCAACTACTACCAATGCTAACCTAACCTAACCCAACCAACCTGCTAATAAAGAGGCCCTACTGACGGCGCTGAATCCACTGCCACCGCTCTCCCCTACGCCCTGAAACACCTCCTCCCACGCCCACCACGTCACAGGGTCTCCTTCAGGGTCTCCTTCAGTGTCTCCTTCAGGGTCTCCTTCTGGGTCTCCTTCAGGGTCTCCTTCTGGGTCCTCTCCTGTTTTCTGCACCGTGTCCTCCTCCTCCTCCTCTTCCTCCTCTTGCCTCCTTGACCCCTGCTGGTGGAAGGACAAAGGCTGGGTTAGAGTGAGGTGGTGTTTGGTGAAGGAACAGGGTCATGGGTACAGAAAGTTAAGTTTAAGCTCATATTCTTAATTAAAACACTTCTATGCATTCACCTCTACTATTTCAAAAGGCTTTATTTTATTTATCTATTTTATTTATTTATTTTTTGTTTTGTTTTGTTTTGTTAGGGTTGTTTTTTTAAGGTTATAGGGACAGATTGATAAGATTTCTACGTTACTGAGAGGATAAACGATTGAAAAACCCGCGCTAATCAGGTAGAGGAAAGAGGAGTATAGGAGGAAAGGAGAGGATAGGAAGAAGGAGGAAAGAGAGATAGGAGGAAGGGAGAGGTAGGAGGAAGGGAGATAGGAGGAAGGGAGAGGTAGGAGGAAGGGAGAGATAGGAGGGAGGGAGAGATAGGAGGAAGGGAGAGAAAGAAGGAAGGGAGAGGTAGGAGGGAGAGATAGGAGGAAGGGAGAGGTAGGAGGAAGGGAGAGATAGGAGGAAGGGAGAGGAGGTAGGAGGAAAGGAGAGGTAGAAGGAAGGGAGAGATAGGTAGAAGGGAGAGATAGAAGGAAGGAAGAAAAAAACAAGACAAAATATAAAAAAATAAAAACAAGGAAGAAAAAAACAAGACAAAAGATAAAAAAAATAAAAAAAAACAATCATTATACATCAAAACAGATCAAATATACCAGTCAATTATTCCAAGCCATACCATTACACCTCATTCCTCAACATACCTCGCCAAGAGAACTCAGGGCAGTGATGTAGGAGAGAGAGGCGCTAACTTCCTCTTGACTAGTGGCTGTGGTGGGTTCTGTGGCTTCTGTGGGCTGTGGTTCCTCTTGACTAGCGGCTGTGGTGAGTTCAGGTTCCTCTTTATTGGTTCTGATCAGTTCCTCTTGACTAATAGCTGGTTCCTCCTCCTCCAGTCTATTGTCTTCCTCTTGGCTTGCTTCAGTGATGGGTTCCTCTTGAATCGCTGTTGGACACTGGTTAAGTTCTTGAGTTGGTTCTAATCCCTCTTCATTGATATCTTGAGTGGGTTCCCGTGCACTGATCCCATAGTCACTGCTGTCACTGGTGGTAGGAAGGAGGGGCTTGTCACTGGTGGTAGGAAGGAGGGGCTTGTCACTGGCGGTAGGAAGGAGGGGCTTGTCACTGGTGGTAGGAAGGAGCTCAGCATGTGTGGCAGTACCTGTAGCACACTCAGCAGCCTCACTTGTCTCATTTACTGCATTACTATTACTTTCCACGAGATTTTCCTTCAATTTGTCTCCATTCTCTTGCTTCTGGTTTTCTGTCACTTTATAAGGGTGACTGCTACATTCTTCAGGGTTCAATGGTGGTGGGCTGTCAGTGTTGGCATTACCCTGAAGTACCTCGTGTCTCGGGTCACAGTCAGCCTTCCTCTCAACCATGCAAGGCGGCTGTAGTAACTCGCCTTTGTCTGGTGAGGAAGGGAAAGGCGATGTGAGTCCAATTTCTTGCCTATGTGCAGGACTTTCATTCCCTCCAAGGCCACCAGTTCTTATCACCTCTGCAGGAGTGAGGGAGGCTGGAGCTGTGACCCTCAGAGGACCAGGGGAGGAACACAAGCACATCACCACATCACCACCCTCTGACGCCTCTTGATGGTCAGAAAAAACAATGTCATCATCAGCCTTGTTCCCAGCATCTACAGGACTGGGTGTGAGGGTGGCTGGGTGAACAATGTGCAGATAACCCCTCCAGTCACCCAGTGTTGCATCTTCCTGGGTGTCATGTAGCACGCTGGAACTAACACCCTCCAGCAAACTATCACCGCTGGAGTCTTGGGGCTTTCCGGAGGCGCCTGGTGGGGGGGTGGGTGGCATGAGAGGTATGGGGTCCCGCCAGGTGAGGGGGCTGTCACTGTGGTGCTGTGGTGGGAGTGACAGTAACACATGAGCGGTGTCTGTGGTGGTGGTGGTGCTCCAGGTGGTTTGATTAAGGACGCTATCTCCAATGTCCTCCAGTTGTGTCGGGGAGAGGGTGATGGTGTGGTGGAGGGCGTGGTAGTAGCCAGGTTCATCCTCAGTGGGGGTGACTGGTGGTGAGTGGTGTTGAGTAGCCTTACTGACACACAGGTGGGTATCAGCTTGGTGTTCTGCTATAGTATTAGTGGGGTGTTTAGAAGTTAGCCTCTGTTCTCCCCTCACCTCACCTCCACTGCCCCACGCTGCACCCCTCGACATGCTGACATCAATCCTGGCTTCATCTGTCTCTTCCTCACTTCCTCCCTCCTGCTCCTCGTCTGCTAAACCCGCCACACACTCAGTAGACAGTAGGTTATCACAAGGCTTCTTCCCTAAAAATGCCTCCTCCTCCTCCTCTTGATGTTCCTTTTCTTCCTCCTCCTCCTCCTCCTCTTCTTGATGTTGATGTTCTTCCTTTTCTTCTTCCTCTTCCTCTTCCTGATGCTTTTGTTCTTCCTCCTCCTCATGATGCGGTTTCTTTTCTTCTTCCTCCTCCTGATGCTGCTGTTCATTTTCTTCCTCCTCCTCCTCTTGATGTTGTTCCTTTTCTTCCTCCTCCTCCTCCTCCTGATGCGGTTTCTTTTCCTCTTCTTCCTCCTGATGGTGCTGTTCCTCCTCCTCCTCCTCCTCCTGTTCCTGCTTACTTCCATACTTCGGGTCAATGCAAGTTTCCCCTTTACAAGAGTTAATGTCCTCTTCCTCCACATCTTCATTAGCGTTGGGGTTCTTACTGCAAGTCTCCTCCTCTTCCTCTTCACTAGGCTTTAGCTTCCCAAATACTGCCTCCTCCTCCTCCTTCTCCTCTTCTTCTTCCGTATCGTTCTTTAGGTTCTCAATACTTGCTTTATTCTCTTCCATTTCACTTGCCTTCATGTCATCCATACTTGATCTTTTCTCCTCCTCCTCCTCCTCTTCTCTCTCTTCCATTTCGTAAGTCTTCACCTCCTGTTCCTCTTCTTCTTCAGTAGCCTTCAACTCCTCAAAATCTACTTCTTTCTTCTCGTTTTCCACTTCACCAGGCTTCACTTCCTTAGAATCCACTCCCTTCTCCTCCTCCTCCTCCTCCACTTCATAAGCCTTCCTCTTCTCTTTCTCCTCCTCCATTTCCTTAGGCTTCACATCCTCCTCCTCTTCTTCACTAATCTTCACCTCAAAATACACTCTTTTCTCCTCCTCCTTCTCTATATTTCCTTCTTTCCAATCTCCTCCAACACCAGTCACAGCCGAACTAGGGAGATGACTGTAGTAAGAAGCCTCTATCTCCTCCTCCTCCTCCTCCTTCAAGGCACTAACCACACTGCAGTCAGAGTGAATATTTGGAGTACAACCATCAACACTTCCACGTACTACAAGAGTCTGGTTGCTTTGTAGGTTGTGTGGTTCTTGTTGTTGTTGTTGTGACTCTTCTCGCTGGTCATGTATGGGTAAGGAATGTAAAGTGATGGTTGGTATCCTTATTCCTTCCATTTCTGCTTCCTTACCGCCTGGACCTCCATCTGGGTGTTCCGCTGGTGGTGGTGGTGGTAGTGGTGACGCAGAATCTTCACTCATGTTTCTGTTGGTTGATATTAAGTCTGATTAACACACCAGTACATCAATGAATAGGTGAATGATACAATGTGGTACTGTGTAAAGACAACTTGGCTTTAAAAAGAAATGGAGGAATGATGGGTGTGTGTGTGTGTGTGTGTGTGTGTGTGTGTGTCTGTGTGTGTGTGTGTGTGTGATGCTGTAAAAGGCCCCATTACACTTAAACGGTTTCCTACGGCCAACTTGACCAACAGCGCCGTAGGAAATTCTGGCCGGATGACCAGAGAGAGCTATTACATGTATTTGAATGGCCGTACGGCGAACTATGTCTCGATAAAAGTTCATACGGCCGATTTGTTATTACACACTAAGGTTTGGACGTATGCTAGCGCCGCGACCGACAGTGCCGTAGGAAACCGTATAGGTGTAATGGGGCCTTAATGGGGGCTTGATGAAAACGGGCCGGTGAACTTTGAAGACTTGGTAACGGCCAGTTTAAGGTACAGCAGGAGTACCACCGAGACATTTTCCTCGGAATAAATGAACAATATCTAACCAAATCTAGCCAAAGCAAACCAGCCTGACCTGACCTGACTGTGGAGGCTGAGATATGGGTATGGTGAGTGGTTACTTTATTTATTTCACTTGTCGCTGCAGGGGAAGTAGTAGTAGTAGTGGTGATCCAGGCCACAACACACACACAGGGCGGCATCCTGCACGGACAAACATCTTATACAGACTGCTTTCAAATCCACTGACTTCTCTACACGCAGCGCTCTGATTGGCTGCAGTTATTCCGTATTATTTCTATTGGCCAGTGGCTGCAGGATCAAACACAGGGACCAATCACCGCTGTTGATTTCGCACATGCGCGTATGACGTGACACTACCGCCCCAGTGTCCACCGGTACTTCCCACTCCCCTCCCTGTGTGTACCTACCGGGCTGGCTGTACCTGTCCACCATAATATAGTACTGGTATTGTATTGCACCACGTTACCTCCTTCCTCCCAAAACTGGTCAGTCTTTATAACTTACTGTCAGCGTTACAAGGAATTAGCAACAGGTATGTACCTATGGGTTCACAATACTACTACTAGCAGTGATCACCAATCCTTCTGAAATAGTGGAGGTGTGAACCACATCACCGAAATACTTAATTAAACACCACCTCACCCTACACACAGACCCACCCCTCACCACCACTGCTGCTGCCGCCAATAAACAAACCTGACACACCACCAACACTTCATTCAACCTCACACATCACCACACCACACAGCGGCTACCAATAACATGTAAGTAGCGAGCCAAACACCACTGCATCACCACACACACACCACCACCCCGTCAACACCTAATATTTCCCTGCCTCCCCATCCTCATCCTTTGCCCTGACACTGCCACTGCCCCACACTCACGTCTGGCGGTGCCTCCTGCCTCTCAGTACATAATGGTATGATGGGGACGTGGAATGAAGCGTGTATCTCTCCACCACCTCGACCAATTTCACACTGCGGCCATTGCCCACCACCACTGACCAGCTGATGCCCGGCAAAAATCTTGAACCGGCTTCGACTTATTGAAATGAAAAATTCCCAAGTTTCTCTACAGATTGTGGAAAATGTGTGTTTTAATTAGTTGTTGGTTTTATTATTATTATTATCTGTTGAAAAGTCTGCGTATTCAAGACGAAAAAATAATGATTAGATAAATTAGATTTGTGCCATTTTGCCGTTGCTGAGATTCAACATTTATATAGTGTTTAAATTACTGTCCTGAATTATAACTAAAATTTAAGCCGCCAATTTATCGGTAGGATAAGGCGCCAAAATTGAAAAATGTTGCATACTCCATTGCACCCTCAATAATTAAAGAAAGGCATCTTGCTTTGGACCAAATACCTACCAAGGATTCTAATAATATCCTTGGTACCTACTAACATAACCTTCCATTTCCAGACAGTGACTATGCCCCTAAATGCCAGACAGCAACTCCTTAGCTCATACTTCACACCTTGCTAACCCAACCAACACTTTACAATGAATGAGGCAAATTAAACACATCTTTCTGAAGCAGTATAAAGATTGTTATTGAGCTGCAGTACATTCTTGCTTCCTGGAGGGTCTGTGGTGGGCAGCAGCTGTCTGTTGCCACCACCTCCTTCCTTCCTTCCTTCATGCCACAAAGTACTTCTATATTCATCATCCACTGAACCCTGATTAACTGATGAATATTTTGGAGCAAGAGACAGGTTACAAATGGCTAAATCTAAAATCTAAAGTCTTTTGCATTAGTAAAACACTTATATGGTTAAAAGTAATAAGTAGGCAAAGCAAATGTGTGTCATATATTGATCTCATCATAGAAACAATAACAGTATTATAGAGGCACTCATTATGGTCTATGGTCTCCCCACTGAGGCCCTCCATCCCTTCTATCACTACAAGGGGATGCAGGCCACAGTTCACAGTTCACAGGGAGTTGAGCCAGTCTGTAGTGTGTGGTGTGTGGCCAGACAGATCACCCGGTTGAGTGTTTGAGCAGCATCATAGAACTATTGATATGTAGGTAGTGTATGGGCCATGACCCTAGACACATCACAACACAAACAGGCTGGCTTTTGCTTTCCATTATACTCAGATTGTCTATCCTAAGAAACACCTTTGTTAATAAAATTGATAAACTATATCTCACATAACATATCCAGCATATAAAAAGCTGTATATCAGATTGACATTAACCAGATAAAACCAACAAGAGAACAAAAGAAATATACTATAAAAATATCTTTACTTACATCACTTTTCACTAACCCATTATCATTTCAAACTACTGCATCTGGATAAGAAAGCTGATATGTAACCTACCATTGCACTCAGGTTTTGTATATATTCATCACACATCCTATATTGTATGAGGAAACACTCTTTATCAACAACAAACATCAAATATTTCATGTGACACATCCAACCCCAAACAAAATAAACCAACAGTGCATCAAAGAAATGTACTACAAAAATATCTTTTCATATATATCTTTTTCTCACTAACTATAACTTTTCACTACATAAGATAAGAATCTGCTGAGTAAACCCTGCACATTGCTTTGATATAAGAGTAAACAGCACCATAGGTTTCCTTAGTACCCGGGGGAACATCACTAAACTTTAAGTCTTACCAGTACATTGAACACTGAACATGGCACCTCATCCTGTCATCCAACAGAGGGAGACTGAGAGATAAACAGAGAGACAGGCAGACAGACAGACAGACAGATACAGAGAGAAAGAGAGAAAGAGAGATTTACAATGAAAGAGTTACAATGAATAATACAAAAAAAGAAAATATGAATTGCACACAGAGTAACAGCCAATACATAATGTACTTAAATATTCAATTTCTTTCCACTTAAATTTAGCACAGACTGATATTTTGCTAACTCTCTCAGACCTGCTCAGGGACTGGCATCCAAGTTTACCTTTTTATTTAATTGTTTTTGTTGCCCTTGCCCAGATTTCCCCACCTACATTAAGAGAATAAAAGGAAAAGATTCATAAAGGACGTCAACTAAGGGTTCATAGTCCCAGTGGTTAGCAGGAGAGCTTCTGGTGTGCCCTGAAGGTGTGGTCCTGGTTGAGGTAAGTCGTCAGGAACTCAGGAAATTCCCTCTTGGTCACTACTTCCTCAAAGATCTCAGCGGCCACAGACAGCCGTGCCCTCGCTGCATCATCCGGTGCTATTTCAGTGTTTGCAGACTCAGTGAATTCCTTGATGAGGGTCTGGACAAGCTTGCGGGTGATCACCTCCCCGCTGCCTTCCAGTGTGGCCTGTCAGGGAGGGGAGTGTGAGTAGTGGCTCTCCAGGGATATTTTGTGCACTCACTATGTCAAAAATGCAACATATAGTTCTCATTCCTCACAAGAACTTGCGTAAGAGTATAAATCAATCATAATTTATAAACAACTCATTCAAAATCATATGTGAAGGATGATTTATGCTTGTGTGTGTGTGTGTCAACTGCCCTCCAAATTAATAAGGAAAGAAATAAAGAAACCAGTCTATTTTGGCAATAGACTAGAGTAGGAGGCACACAGGGAACCAGGAACCATTACAGGCACAGGAACACCCACCCTGTGTCTGATCCACTGCCACACTTGGGACCTGGAGATCTCTGCGGTGGCCGAGTCTTCCACGGCTCCCTTGTATATGTAGTGGCCCTGCCCTCGGAGCCATGCCGCGATGAACAGGATGCCCACCGCCACATTGTGCTTGAGGCCCTCCAGAGTGACACCTCCTGTGTGGTGTGGGACAGGAAGGTGTTAGTGCCAGCAGTGACTGGTAAGTGAGGTGTAGGTCCATCACTGGCTGTCATGTAAGTTGTTGCACACAGGAGCTGGTGATTAACTTGAAGGTGAATGAGTGACTGCAGTGATTACTCACATAAATCTATTGTTTACACTGGCAATATATCTACACAAGAAAAATGTATGAGTGAAAATTCTTTAAAAGTAATAAAATCATTCTCACACACACACACACACACACACAAACCTGCAGGCATCTGAAGGAGGTCAAACGGTGTCACCTTCACGTCATCTCTCACGCGATCAATTTGGTTGACAAATCCAAAGCTTCTATACAACTGAAAATGTAAACATGATAATTTACTTATATGAATACAAATCCTGCGTGACCCACATGTACAAAAAATATTTACATCGATTCATAATAATCATAATAGCACTACTACTAATAATAATGTTTTAGTATCTGTTCCATTTCATTCAACATGAAAAGTATTACTATATTTCACACTCACAGAAAGAATTGGCTCCATAAGAACAAAACAAGGAATAATGCTAAGAGAAACAAAGCACTGAACACGGCCCACCTTCACCATGACAGGCACCAGACGCAGGTCATACACCATGAACCCATCCACACCGGCCATCAACTCCCTCAGCTTTGCCGCCGTCACCTGAGTCACCAGGAACGAATCCCTGACACCACCAGAACAACAGAACATGTTATCTCCTACTCTCTCTCTCTCTGTTCAGGTCATAGAAAGACACAAACCAACCATTTACCCATTTCTATCCCCACCCAACACACAAGTACTACCTAACCACAACACCCATCATATCCCAGCCTCACCCACTCCCCCATTCCCCCTCACCACACCTTGACACCAGCATAGTGGCAGCCATCCCTCCTGTGGCGTGGGCTCCCCTTCTATGGCAGGTGTGCACGACCAAGTCCATGTAGGAACGGAGAAAGTGGCGCTGCATGTTGACGTATTTATTCCTGTCTGGCAGCACGAAGTCATCTCGGTGACCTGAGTGGTGGAGATTGGAAGGGATAAGAGAGGAGGATTAAAATAGGTAGGCATTAAGTGAGGAAAGGTGTATATTCCATGAAAAATTATAGGGAAGCAATGAAAAGACAGGAAAAGATAAGGACAGGAAGAAAACAGGAAAAAGAAAAGAAAAGAAAAGAAAAAGAAAAGACAAGAAAAGAAAAATTACAGGAAATGGAAGGAGTACGGGGAAGAAGCAGATTATGGTGTACACTACTCTCTCTCTCTCTCTCTTACCAAACTTGTTAACAAAAGATGCAGAGTAGTCCCAGATGCCACAGTTGAGTCCGATGGAGTGGTGGCGGAGTTCATACAGTATTGCCTCCATCTCGAAGGAGGCGAGGACATTCTCTATCAACACACACGACTTGATGGTTCCTGCAACAATCCATTTTCATATTCAAATCTGTTTCTCTCTCTCTCTCCATAAAGCCTTGGTTTTTGCACTATTGATAGATATAAAACTAGGTACATTTCAAATTACAAATTACAACATTAAAGGTAATAACAAAATCTCAATAAAGACAATCAAATGGAAACAGAGAGAGAGAGATTAGTCCTCTAAGTAACCTCTGGGAATGTCAAGATGGTCCTGAGCCCAACAGAAGATCTCGTTCCACAGGCGTGCCTCGTTAGCACCCTCCACCTTGGACAGGTAGAAGTAGGGTCCACTCTCGGCCTGCATGAGCTTCCCTGCACAGTGGAACATCAGGAGGCCAAAGTCAAACAGCGGGCCGGGCACCTCCCGTCCATCCACCTGGAAGGACCACACCAATATGAAGGTTCCCATGAATGCACAGCCTGCCAAGATAACACATCTACATACAATACATAAACTACTCTTATAAGTATGTTTCCATATCTTTCTTGACCTCTAGACCTCCCAATGTCTCAGATATTTCTGTGATGTAATGCATTGTTTTGAGCTTGCTTCTGCTGATGGCCAAGGGAACACTTTCCTACCTTAATACACAGTCACAGTCATCACATAATCAAAACTTAAAGTTGCCAAGGTCTCCTGAGGAGTGTTGCTCACCAGCATGTTGTGTTCAATCATGTTCCAGGCCCGTGGCCGCAGCATCAGCACCGGCAGGCTGCCAATGTCTCCAATGTCTGGAAACAAGCCATGCACTGCCTTGTACACGTTGTACAGGCCACGGAGCTGAGCCGGCCACGTTGGGCAGTGACCGTCATCAAAGTCTGTCTGGATACCATTGACCTGACACTTCAGAGCGGCCACAAAATGCTCCGTGTTGGCGGGAGACACATCTCCAAGGTCCAGCTTGCGGTCCTGTAGCCTCCTTGGAGCCGGGTCTACCTTCCAGTCAGGTGCTTCAGCCTGTGAGTGAGAGCTGAAGGTACAGACACACCATCTTCCACAGCATACACACTGAAAAACCTAAGAGCAAGACCTCAGTGTTGGAGTTACTCAGCATGGATGGCCAGGGATGCTGACATCCATAGAAAATAAGATTTTACCTCACCTGTGGGTTGATCATGAACTTTGGACAGCTGCCTGTCACATCCAGCTCCACTTTTCTTCTGACTCTCTCATTCAGCATCTGAGGGAGATTCAAAAGGTGTGTCACTCATCATCAGTACCTAACAAGACATTCAGTAGTGGTAGGAACACAGTAGTACCAGTATAGCTTCACCTACAGCCTTTTCAAAGCAGTTAGAGTGAGGCACAACATTTTCAGAATAAGGACCTGAAACTTACAAGGTCCACTTCACTGTTGAACTGTCTAGTGAGGTCAGCCACAAACTTGAGGGCAGGAGGGGTGAGCAGTGTGGTGTGTGCCTCCTCCAGACCCTGGGGTGCCACCTCCACTTCCACCCCCTCTGTCTCCACTGCTGAAGTGCCGCGCCATCCAATGCTGACAGGTTTCGGTTTCTGAAATAGAGACAAGTCAATCTACGGCACATCACTGCTGATCCCAACACTGATGACAACAACATTAAGAGTGACAGTGTGCAGGTATTTGACCTCACCATGCCAGACTGCTCTTGTATTGCATTCCCCACAGCAATGCAATGCCATCTCACATACCCACAGCATCCCACAGCCACACAGCATCCCACAACCACCCCACATCCCCATAACCACCTCATCCTCACAGCATCCATGTCCTGCCTCACATTCCCACAGCATCTCACAGCTACCTCACAGCATCCCACAGCTACCTCACAGCATCCCACAGCTACCCCACATCCCCATAGCCACCTCATATCCCCACATCCCCACAACATCTCACATCCACTCACATCCCCACAGCCTCCCACATCCCCATCCACCTCAAATCCCCACAGCATCCCATCCACCTTATCCCCACAGCATCCCATCCACCTTAATCCCACAGCATCCCATCCACCTCACATCCCCACCACACCACACTCCTCTCCCCCCGGCCCCCCCCCACACACACACCTGGGCGGCATCCTTGTGACACCTGCGGGCGAGACTCAGGTGTTGGGCAATGACACGCAGGCGCTCCTCCCTCCTGTTTGACTCCATTCTCTCCCTAGGCTGTGGCTGGGGGAGCTTAGGGGGTGTTGCTGGGGGATTCATTGCAGGCACGTGGTGGTCCTGCGTGTGATTTATTAGCGTTGATAAAAGGGGAGAGAGGAAGTGGAGAATACCAACACGGGAATTAAGTTATAAGGTATATGGTTTGGGTTTATTATTGTCAGGGTTATTTTTTTGTACTTATTGGGTGTGGGGAGGTATATTTGTGCATGGGGGGAGGTGGGGGTGTGGGGAAAAGGTCATAGGGCATTAGTGGTTATAAATGACGCAGTACATAAGATAAGGGTATTGGGAGTCGTGGCTTTCAATGTAAACAAACCACCACCACCACCACAACAGCTGATCCGCGTGAGTGAGTGTTTAAAGGGCTTCTCTCCTTACCACCTCGCCTCCTTCAGGGTGTCTGCTGGGGGGCTAACTTAAGGGCCACATGCCACAAATAGCTGGGGTAAGGGGGGGGGGAGGGAGGGAGGGAGGGTTGGTGAACTATTAGCCAAGGTCACTCACTGCTTCTGTTGCTAGTCCAGTCTCCTTCCATTTGTTTGTTATATAAGGTCACTTGTTTTACGTAACGGGGTTTTGGATCACCTTAGCTGCGTTTACTGTTGTGTTTTGCGTGTGTGGTTAGTGGTACATGGGCGAGGATTAAGGAAATAGCACGGAGAAGTATATTTAATGGGTAATTATTGCTTCCACTCCTTCCTCACGTGCCCACTGCATACCCGCCCGCCCTCCATCATCATCCACACAGCATTCTTGTCCTATATTATCTCCACAGCAATCAACAGTCTCATCATGTCTCCACAGCATCCTTACGGCCACCTCATGTCACCACAGCACCCCCACAGCACCATCACCCAGCCACCTCACATCCCCACAGCAAATCCCCAGACTAAAATATGACTAAGATATGGGCTTCCAAACCTAACCTAAGGGGCGCTATACCTCTCAATTCACCAAAGCCTAATGTAACCTAACCTAACGAGAGCTGCACCTCCTCAACACACCCCTTACCCTAAACTACATGATTGTGTTATCTCATATTGCACTTCCTCAATTTGATAAACAGTGGTGGAATGTTCATTTGTCATGCCTATAAAGGTGGAAAATGTCAAATGTTTCCTAGTGTGGTGCAGTTTAAGGGAGAGACAAAAATTGATATCTGAGGGAGGTGTTTATAATGTAGGAGAGTGAGCCTTTGTTCCTTGGTTGGCAGAGTGGCATGGCCTGGCTGTAGCAGAACCAGCAGCCCGGGT
Source organism: Callinectes sapidus (assembly GCA_020233015.1). Classification (NCBI taxonomy): domain Eukaryota; kingdom Metazoa; phylum Arthropoda; class Malacostraca; order Decapoda; family Portunidae; genus Callinectes; species Callinectes sapidus. The sequence continues at coordinate 7,417,236 of CM035201.1, read as the reverse complement.
GGTGAGTGGCCGAGACAGTACAGAGAGCACCAGCACCATTGCAGACATCAACATGGACGGTGAGTGTTGTGCTTTGTGGATGATTACTGTAGTCGTTGTTGTTGTTGTTATTGTTGTTGCTAATGGTTGTGGTTGTGGTAATGATGGTAATGGTGCCTGACCCTCCCAACCTACTGGTGTTCACTTGCATGATTAATTAATACACTCAGTCACAGAATATGCACACCTTACTTAGCCTTTAGTATTACGTACATACCTGCATGAGTCACGGGAGTCATACAGTGCTCCTTTTTTCCTGTCAGAATGTATAGAAAGTCATCTGTTCGTGAATCCAATAGTGTCAGTAGCTGTGTGTCTGTCCCATTTCATATACAATAGGAGAGTCAAGAATGTTAGTGCTAGAAGGAAAGACATGTCAACCTGCCACACACAACCACCACCGTCACCTGCCACACACAACCACCACCTTTCCCTTCCCCTCAAGAAGCACTGCATGATGCCAACTGGTTTACTGATGGAAATACAGACTAGTAGTGGTAGAGACCCATGAATCAGTGCGGCAGGTCAATCACATTTTGTTTCCTCCCCCGTCACCCTCCCCACTGCCGGAATAATTTACGTAACATCGTCCCTGACCTCCCTCATTGGTGGGTGTTACACTAAAACCCCGGTGTTCCCCACCCCCCAGAGGAGCGGGAGTGTGACCAGCGTTATCCCTTCTCACGCTGCAGCTCCACCGGCTCCATCCACACCCTCACTTCCTCGGCCAACAACACAGGTCAGCCAAGCCAGACTCTCAAGGGTTGGTTGCCTCTCACTCGAGTCTTGCTCCTGTTGTCGGGTTACCAGTAGGGTGTGTAAGAGTCAGGCACCAGCTCCAGGCTTGTCTATGTGTTACTTACCTGTATGTGTTGTTTCTCCCCGTATTTCATAACTAATCTTTTATTAGAGTTGATTGTTTATGTAATTCATTGTGTCGTATTTCCTTTTTTTCTTCTTCGTATGGACTGATTTCTTTATACAATGTAAACTGTAGAAGTTGAAAACAATAATGTGTATATAATTGAAATAAGCGAAAGCTTCCCTTGGAGTAGGTGGAAAATGCTATTTCCAGAGATGCTAATTGGGTGTACTTGTTTAATAATTATAAAGACATACAGTACAAGCTGGTTCATGACAAAACTACCTTCCTTTAGCATGTAGCTATACTCTCAACCAAAAAGAATAAGAAATAAAGAAATTATATACTTTGGAATCTGTACATACCAGTGAGCCAAAAAATATGCCCCACATACGTGCATTTTGTGGGACATTAATATTGATTTTAACATGATAAGTATTTGAGTGTGACAAACTCTCACCTGGCAATGCCCTCCTCCCTTGCAAAGACGTGACTGATGACGAGGACAGTGACCGAGGGAACCAGATGAGCTACAAGGAGCGGAGGCGCGAAGCACACACCCAGGCCGAACAAAAGCGACGCAATGCCATCAACAAGGGCTATGACTCCCTGCAGGACCTGGTGCCGACCTGCCAGAGCTCAGAGCAGGGCCAGGGCTACAAAATGTCCAAGGCCACTGTCCTGCAGAAGAGCATTGATTACATCCAGGTCAGCTTATTGTATCACTTGTTAGATGATCACAAATAAGACTGAACTAAGAAATTTGATTCAGTAAAAGAATTTTTCATAAATCTTTGACTAAAATAGAAGAGCATGTTCTATTTAATTTTCTCAGCACTATCCAGCTTGTAGTATTTCAATACAAGTGCATACATTTAGAAGACATCCACAATAGATCCATACATCCTAGGTTATATAGTAATAATAGTAATGATTGATACCTTTAGTTCCTGAAGAAGGAGAAGAGCAAGCAAGAGGAGGATGTGGCAGCCCTGAAGAAGGAGGTGGTGGCACTCACCATCATGAAGCTGAACTATGAGCAGATTGTGTCTGCCCACCAGAGCCAGCCAGGCCAACTCAGCAAGCAGATCTCTGATGAAGTGAAGTTCCAAGTGGTAAGAATCTCTTGGTCTGTACCTCATTGTGGGAGATTTGGTGGTGTGAGGAAACTGAGAGATAGTGAGTGTGTCTTCATCAGGTCATTGTTATTGATAGGTGATAGACACAGACAGTAAGTATATCACAGCATCATCAGAGATCATCAGGCTGTGTAATGCAGGAAGTCAATGTGTCCATGTGTTGTATTGCAAAGGAGAGAACCGTACATGTACAACAATAATTGACATCGCTGCACTACTTGTCACCTCCACAGTTCCGTGCAGTGATGGACTCCCTGTACCAGTCCTTCGAGCAAGCCGTGTCCACCAGTAACTTTGCAGAGATCTCAGGCTCAGTCATCTCTTGGGTGGAGGAACATTGCAAGCCTCAGGTCAGTGTGTCCGCCTGTTTGGTCTTTGTTCTTATTACTTACTCACTTCCTGTCCTTGGCTTGGATAATTGGTCTTCAGTTTCCTTTTTATCATAGTTATGGCACCTGTAAAAATCTGTATGTGCATTTATTCCCTGGCAATAATGTTTTTTTTATATTTAACCAGAATGAGTCTCACTTTAGAGGAAATACAGTGTAAGAAAACTTGTCCATTCTTCCCATATGGTTAGCATTGGTGTTATTGCGTCCACAGATCCTGCGTGAGATCATGTGTGGAGTCCTGCAGCAGCTTGGACAGCCTGAGTCGGCCTTCATCTCGTAGCACTGCGGCCCCGGCCCATCCCGGCCACCGCCGCCGCCGCCGCCGTGCTCCTTGTGCCATCATCACTCTATGCATTTCTTGGATTTCTGTCTCTTATAATTGTTTAAGTGTTTTTGTTGAACATGTTAAATTTGTACCTGTAGAGTTTTATTGGTGTGAAAATATTGGAATATATGTATTAGGTAAGCCATCATTTAAAACATTGACTTAATTCCAAAAGTAAAGAATGAATTGAGGCATTTATAACAAAATAACTAGAAGTGTTACTTTAGTTAATGTTTTTATTTAAGACAGTTACTACTGTGAGTAAACACATGTTAATTTGAATACATGCATCTCTTGATTACTACCACAGGAATGTGAGGTGTTAGCGACACATTCCAACTCTGTCTTCTTACTGCACACCTATGAATTGAAAGACTCCATAGTCGTGGTGGTCCTTTGTGGCATAATCATTACTTGTACAACAGTGAAGTAATTAATACCTTGGTGTGTGAAAATAATATAAAAGAAAAGTCCATACCTTTTCATATATATATTTTTTTAATTTCCTTTGTTGTATAAACAGCAAGTATGTGATAAACATTAAAATTTCACAACAATTGTCACATTTGAGATCTGTATGAGCAAAAAACACTTATTACTCTTAAACCCTTGAAAAAATAAGTAATGTAATGTACTTTCAGACTTAAATAATGATAAAACAAGAGCATGGCCACTGTCTTGATTCACCTGACTAGCTCCAAGAGGTGCACCCTGGGCACCAGCCTCACAAGCGTTCCTCACCCCACGAAAAGATCACTACAAAATTACCATGAGGCTGCTCAGCATCCTTAGAAACTATGCAAAAAACCTCCTCAAAATAAAGTACTCTTGCTAAACTAAAAGTCAGTAAATCTAATATTGCAAAGATTCATTGTCAACATGCACCTCTGGAAGCTTTGAGCCTTAAGTCTTTGCTTGTTGCTTTAATAACTAATGCAGACCTTTTCAATGATGGGGCCTGGCCTTGCCTGCACAGGCTTAGCAACCACTTGAAGGATCACACTGCCAGGCCACACCAGCCAGTCATCTGGACAAATACTAAAGGTGCCAGAGTCCTTTAGGAGAATCTAGTTTGAACTATTTTGGATACTATACCTGTAAATAGTGTACTTTGATGTTGTCTTCTAAAACATAAATTTAAATCTACTGTTTATTTTCTTGGCCTGTCACTTTGCATTCAAGCTGCTGACTAAGCTCCTGTTTTTCTCAAATGACCAAGAGCTGCTTGTAACGGCAGCAAGCCTCACTCTCGTTCCCCAACCTTCCCTCGCTGCCCCGGCTAGAGAGGCAGTCCCGGGAAGGGTGGCACTCAAGTGGACCAGTAACTGGGTAAGTAATTACAGCTGCCAGAGGTGTGACCCGAATCAATCACACAGAGACGTTGTGAGAACCTGGAAGTGCGCCCAAGCATTCCTGGGTCTCCTGGGTGCACCTCCATATCACATGAGTTTTGTGCTTCAGGTGCAAAAAATGAGGATGGGGTAGGAGAGGGCACTGGAGAATTGGTTTACACATACTGACTCCAATATAACTGGTTCCTGCCTAACAAAATATAAGTGGTTGTCAATTTCCTTCTGTTCAAAGTGACAAATCTAAAAAGGTCAGAGTACAAAACAGAGATCTACAAATTTGCTTCTGAAAGACGTCATAGGACAGGGATTCCAAGTACGAATCAAAATTAGTCAGTGCCCCGAAGGGCGGCGCCACCACAGGCGTCATACCGTGTGGGGCAACACTGAGAGAGAATCGAGAAAAAAAAATTTAATCCTCTAGTTCAAACCGTCTGGTAGTGAGTGAGTTGTATCGACTGAGGGAGTTTTTCTTCGCTCTTTCACACGCCGACCGGAGTCGACCGTCAACGAAAGACTCGCCGTCGTCGTCATCCTTAACGAGTGAGACGCGAGACGCTGCCCATTACACAGGAATAGTTATTATGGATCCAAAACTTGAAACACAAAATGCAGGACCACGCTGCACCCAGCAGAATGTAGCACTCTGTTTTGGGCAAACTGGTGGAGCCCTTTCAGCCTTTCACCTGCACTCATAAACTGGTCAGGCCAAAAGCTGTGAGGGCAGCCATGCAGGGCTCAAAGGGTGTGTGACCAGAGGTTTTTGTGTGGTGCTGGGGTTCCCACCCACCGGCGGCAGACTGGCAATGTGAGGGTCTGGCTAGCTAATGTAGGAGTGTTTACTGACATGGACTGGATGGACATTGAACTTGGAGCACACAGGTTCCACAAAAAAGTGAGCAAGATTGAGCCAGACAACATTACGAAAACATGGGGATACACGACGGAACGGACTGCCACCATTACTCATAGTGCCTAAGCAACCGCCACTTCCACATCTCCATCCATCACTTACTTCACTTCCTTACCATAGAAAATAAAAATAATGCAATTTATTTTGACCTAATACTCTAAGATATTAAAATTTCTGAGCACCGATTCCTCACAAAGAGAAAAACTTAACCATCATTTATCATTAAATCAGTATCTAGTCTGAGTTGGTAAGTGAGACACACCAACCTTTGGACTGTCCCTCCACTACCAATCACTGGGCTGGACAGCACCAACACTGTCCCACGTGTATCACAAGACACGTCAACTAAACCTAAGGTGTATCTTCTTCCTGCTGCAGCCTGTTTGGACAGGGTCAAGCATCGAGTATTTGAATCCAGCCTGAGTTGCTTGTCACCGTGGTGGTTGCAAGCCACCTGTGCCATGGGTTGTCTCACGGAGAGCTGGGCACGGCCTTCAGCTCGGGGGGCATCCGACACTCCACTACTTCCCCAGTCTTGTTGCCCACAAGCAGCTGTGGGAAACACACAAAAAATGTCTATAAACCAAGAGTTACTCAACCAAAATGAAAGTTTAATAGTTTATTAACTGTACTACCTGTATATCATGAAATAACAGATCAAAAGTAAATTATAAATGATAAAAGTCTGTTTTAGTGCAATATGGATAGGTGCAATCTAGCTTGGCTGTGGAGCACAACACTACATGCAATCCACCAGCCAACCATTCTTACAAAACACCAAAACTGTGCCACCGAAGGCAAAGACTCACCCTGTCCTTGTACAGAGCAGAACATATGAACATCTTGTTGGTTGATTCTACTGATAGTCTATGTAGAAGCTTCCCAGTCTTAAAAAGAAAATATTTGGTCTCAATACTATATATTGATTAAATAAATGCTGAGAGATGGCATTAGTACAGTGATATAAAGTCAAGGAAGCCAAAACAAGTCAACAGCTGTCTTCCAAACTCTCAATATTAGCAGTTACCAACATCAATTAAAGCACATCAATTTGATAAGTAATTGAGTCTGAACTTTTTTTATCATTGGTGATACAATTAATTACTTAATCCACTGATGACATGCACTCTTACTGACAGGAAATACAATATACCTTGAAGCAGAATATTCTGACAAGTCCATCATAACACGTGGCGACAAGGTAGTCCCTGTACACAGAGAGGCAGGACACGTCAGCCTCACTCTCCAGGTGTCCCCGGCTGCTGCCAGACTGTACCACAAACCAAACACATCATCATCATCATCATCAGTGTGGCCTTGACGGGGGTGTGGCCTTCACGGGGTATTTCCTGATTAAATACTACCAAGTAATGAAGTCCAGTTTTGTAAAGTTAGTTAACAAAGTTAGAGAACATGATAAAAACAATCATATATATATACCACTCAAATAAATGTGAGACTTTAAACATGAGCTAAATCAATCTTTGGTAAAAACAACAACATAATTAATCACACAAGCAAGTGGCAGCAACACTCACCGTGAAGTCATAGTATACAATGATCTTCTCTGAGCCTCCAGTGTACAGCAGACCACTGTACGAGACGGTGGCATACACAGTCATCTGAATGTGCTCCAGTGTGCGCAGGAACAGTCCTACACAGGGAAAGTGTCAAGGTTACTATAATTCTACACAGGAAGTCATAAGAAAAATACAAGAATATAAAAAAGGAGTACATGTGTGAAAGAGATGTTAGTAAAAGGGAGAAGCTGAATAAGTAAGAATGATGTACAGCAGTGCCTGCCCTCTGTAGGAAAACCAACAGAGGGACACAGTATGGGAAAACAATGCTGAACCTAACTATTTGCATTGATACCAAGAAATAACTCTTTATTTTCATAACTGTTGGTATAGTAAAGACATCATCTGCCACACTGCCTTCACCACCACACACCCAGCACGCCTGCCACTGCCACTGCCACTAACCTGTCATGGCATCACGAATCATGAGTGGCGTGGTCTTGGCCGCCACCAGCAGCACACGGCGGCCGCCCTCCGTCATGGCCTTCATGCTGGTCACAGCCTTGCCGCAGAACTGCACCATTTCCGTCACTCCTTTGTCCTGCCGAGGGACAACCACAACTCATTAACACTTGCATCAGAAATCTGTCTAAATATTACAGAATCATTTAAGATACTGAAAACTTTCCAATTTTGTTTAGTAGAGACTTTAAATCACTATAACAATAAGAAAATTTATACGCAAACATCTGAATTCTGAGAAAATGACAACTTTGAAGAGTGTAGCGGTGCAACATCCTCACCTTGAAGTTCCATCTTGCTCCGCAGCCTCCCTCTGTGCCAAGGAACAGCTGGCCCCAACTGATGTCCAGGCACCGCACTCCCTCCCCGACATCCCGCCTCTGCTGCACCTCACCGGTCTGTGGACAGCAGCGGTGGCATTACACCCGTGTCAGCCTCAATACAACAACCAACCACATCCATCACTTCACCCACAATCACATCTACCTATACATCTCTTCACCAAATGAGCAGTGCACCACCAGGGAAGCCCCGGCCAACAATAGCTCACCTTGCCATTGAAAACACACACACTCTTGTCTGCCGAGCCTGTCACCACCAGGAACTTTGTGTTGTCAGAATCATAGTTAGGCTGGCCCACCACCCCAATGCAGGTGACCAGGTCCGAGTGGTCTGTGTAGGTGGCCATGACCTGCCCCGACGTTGGGTCGTAGCAGCGGGCCGTGCCGTCACTGGAGGCCGTCATGATGTACCCGCCCACCACCTGTGAAGGAATGTGTAGTGTCGTGCATTAAGATTACCAAAACTGAGTCAGGAAATCAATATCAATAACAACAGTGGGGAAAGATAAGAAAGTGTTGGGTGTGGGTGTCTTACCTTCATGTCCAGCACAGCACTGCCATGAGCCGGGGGAGTAACAAAGGCCAACTCGTCACCGGAGCTTTCCAACGCCTCGTCCGAGAACCTGTCCTCGTCCTGCACGGGTGAGGCTCCTCCCCCCTTGTTAGCGCCGTCAGTCCCGGGCCGCGGGGAGTGCTTTCCAATCTTCTCGTGGAGTTTCTTTTTCTTGCGTTTGTTGAATCTGTGTCTCTTGGACTTCCTCTTACGTTTCCTCTTCTTGTCCTCACCGCCATCCTCAGAGTCGTTGTCCTCTCCCTGCTCATCCTCCTTGTCCCTGCTGTGCCCCGCCTGTTCTTCAGACTGTTTGTCACTCCTCTTTTTGTCCTCCTCCTGACTGTCACTGGAGGGTCTCTGGGGGACCTGCCTCATGCGGTGGGGCGGCCCCCGGGACCTGAGGCTGTAGCAGTGTTCACTGGAAGTGTTCTTTGACTTCTGGCTCTCTGGAGAGGACATGGGAGAAGAAGAGGCAGATGACGACAAGGTGAGGCAGGTCTTCTTCTGGGAACTGATGAGGGTGGTGTCTCTGTCTGAGGCCGCCTGTGATGTGGATGGCAGGGACAGATGGCTGTTCAAGGCTAACATCTTATCATCCACACACTTCTCACTGCTGGGGGCGTCCACTGCCTCCTGCTTCTCTACCTTGACTCTCTCCTTCTCCGTGAGGTGAGGTATGTGTTGTGGCTCAGACTTGAGGTATGAGGGTGAGTGTGATTGGTGGGCAGAGTCTGACAGAGGTGTTGCAGGTCTCTGGGGGCTGTCTTGAGGTGCTGATTTAGTGCAGAGAAGTGTTACACAGGACACTGACTCTTCTTGCTTGTTACTTGTGCCAGAATCCTCCATATCCTCCACCTTCTGTGCTTGGTGCAAGTCTTGGGACCTGCTGGGCCCCGGCTCCCTCTGCTCCGGGAGTGGACAGGTTCGCGAGTGCTCTTCCAGATTACTGGAATCGTTATCTGGTTTTTCATCGGGCCTCTGTGAGGAGTCCACTACGGCCTCACCCTCGTCCAAGGTCATCTTGAGGCCCAGACTGGATATTCTGTCATCCTCATCTGGGTCTGGCGGCGCCTCACTCTCTGTGTCGCCTTCCGCAGAGCTGGAGAGGGAACTCATCCTGTTTCGGTTGGAGTTCTGGGCCTCTGACACGGCCGCCTTGGCCTCCGAACTTCCTACCGACCCACCCAGCGCTCCCACGTCGTTGTCCGTCTCTGAGTCGGTGTTGGCGGCGGCGGCAGGACGTAGGCCCAGGTGTGCCACCCCACCCTCCACTTGGTAATAGTCTTCCCTTGGACTGCTGGAGCCTTGGTAGTGACCATTCTGGGACTCCCGGGACTTGGGGCCTCGCCCGGGGGAGTGGCAGGTGGAGGTGCACCGCTGCCTCCTCACTGACTGAGATTCATTACTGGAGTCATTGGAGGAGGTGTGAGAGAAGCTGAAGGAACGCACCCTGGGGGTCTTCTCCTGCGAGGACGACACAACAGAAGCGTTGTCCGTGGTGGACTGAACGTGGGCGTCGCCCCGCCCTGCCCCGCCATACCGCTGGGACAGGCTCTCTGCTGGATCAGGCCTGCTGGAGTTGGCTCCATCCATGGGCTCCCCACCATCAGAGCTGGAGTCCTGCTGGCTCACCCTGTGAGGACGGGAGTCTCCGGTGGGTCCCCGGGGGCCGGGGCCCTCTGCTCCCTCCTGACCGGAACCATCCTGCTGCTGCACCAGCTGTCTCAGTTTACCGGCTCGCAGCTGCTGCAGGCGAGCCAACTCCTCCGTCACGCGCCGCCTCTCTCTCAGCATGTCGTGGACCTCTTGGTCTAAGAGCTCAGCGTGACGCAGCAGTTCCCCTTCCTGCTCTCCAAGCACTGCCATCTGCTGCAGTGCTGCGCCAGCCTCATTGCTCCACTCAAAGTTGTTCAAAGAATTAGAAATTGCAGCCAATTGGGCGACGTGGTTCCTTGGGCGGCCAGTCCTGTGCCACCACCACCCCTTGCCTCGACTCTTGCTCCTCTGCTGCTGCTGCTGTTGTTGCTGCTGCTGCTGTTGCTGCTGTTGTTGCTGCTGCTGTGGTTGTTGCTGCTGGTGTGGTTGTTGCTGCTGGTGGTGGTGGGGGTGTTGTTGGTGCAGCTCCAGGTGTTGTTGGTTGTGATGCACAGGCAGAAGGGGCTGTGGTGGCTGAGGGTGGAAGGGTTCCCAGGGCAGATCATCAGTGCTGGTGCTCTGGTCCACCTTGATGGTGGTGAGTGGCGTCACACTTCGTGCTAAACTCAAATTGGGGACATACATCCTTCTACTGCTGGTGCTGGGGTCCAGGGATGGCAGGGGCCTCACCTCACGTTCAGTCTGAACTCCTATGCTCACCCTGGTCTCCACTCCCGGCACCCTCCCCTCCACCCCAGAGATGGCAGACCGAGGCGAGACCAGTGGCGGGGCAAAGTGTGAGGGAGGGGGAGGGTGCGGCGTCCTGGCTCGGGAGGCACAGGGGGACGGGGGCTCCATCTTATAAAGGTGTGGGGTGGGGCGCCTCTCCGACGGCTGCGGCGTGGCCATGGTGCGGCGCGAAGGGGGCCGCACCTCGGCGCTGTGCGTGCTGTTACGCTCGCACTCGTTCCTCATGCAGCAACACATGAACTGGACGGGGGTGTGTCGCTCCACCTTGATGCGGGGACTGAACTGGGGGGGAGGCGGGGGAGGAGGCCGGGGCGGGTCGGGGAAATCATTCTCTGGAGAAAAGATGAGTGGGCGGGGCTGTGGCGCCGGGTGCAGGCCGGGGGCAGCGGCGGGGTGAAGGGTGGGCAGGGCGTCAGGGGGGGCGGGGTTCTTGGGGCGCTCCTCAGAAGAAGGCCGCTTCACATGCTCATACTTGAGGTAAGACTCTGTAGAGATAGCATGACACCTCAGTACACACACACACACACACACACACACACACACACACACACACACACACAAGGAATAGACTCAAGATGGAGAAAGCCTAAGATAAAAATATTTACGAAGCATAACTCACTACCTATACATAAAAACTTGGTAGGTACAACTAGATAAACACAGACAGACAGACAGACACACACAGACAGACATATAGACCAGCAGTACTTACCATCAAGTTTCTCCTGCTTGATGGAACGCTGGTAGAGTGAGGCGGACAGTGGTGGCTGTGGTGGGATGTGTGGCACGGGGCGCTGCGGTGGAGTGGCCCCCAGTGGGCGGGGCGGTCCTGGCATGAGGGCCACGGGGGAAGGTGGAGCCAGGCCGTAAGGAAACACACACTCTGAGGTGTGAGGTGTGCGTGGGTGGTGCATACACAGGCCACACTCACTGACGGGGGACGGCCTCTCTTCCTTAACCTGGAGCAGTACAGACAAAGTTCAGAAGAGAGAAGGTTTCTTCAGCAAAGCAACATGTTTTCAACCCAGCAAGTCAATGGATATGAAGTAAGAGAGAGCAACACTGTTACCTTGAGGAGGAGAGAGCTGGGGCCTGGCACGGGGGGTATCTCTGCTGCTGGTCTCTGGCTGCTGAGTGCTGACGGAGGACTGCCCATCAGGTTCATGGTGGCCTCCCTCACCTGGCTGCTGAGTTCCCTGCCAGCAGCGCCCGCCAGAGGCTCCATCACACACATGGGCACCTCCACTGGGATCTGAGGCAGCATGGGGAGGGGAGGAGCCTCAGGAGTGGGCTTGGAGGCAGAGGCCACTGGAGGAGGAGTGGCAGGCACCTCCATCTTGCTCACAACACCTTCTGTTCCGTCGGCCTCGCCGCTGCCGCTGCCGTTAGTGTTGGTGTTGTTGTTGTTGTTGTTGGCGGTGGTGGTGGTTGTGATGGCAGTGGTGGTGGCAGTGGTGTCATCAGCATTGTTGATGCTATTGGTGTTGCTACTGTTAATACTGTTACTACAGCTGCTGCTGCTGCTGCTACTGCTACTGCTTGCAAGTGGTGGTGGTGCTGCTTGGTCTTCTTGAGATTGCTGTTGTTGTTGCTGCTGCTGCTGCTGCTTTCTCACTTCGTCTTCCTCCTCAAAGTCATCTTCATCCTCATCTTCCTCCTCTGCTTCCTCCATTTCACTGTCATCGTTTGCAACCAGGTTGACATGCTCTTCAGTTTCATGTTCACTCTCTCCCTCCTCATCTTCCTCCTCTTCATCTTCATCATCGTCCTCCTCAGGCAGCTCCTCCATCTCTGAGTCAGTGTCATGGATGGTGATGGTGGAGGTGGGGTCCCGGGGGGGTGGGGAGATGATCTGGCAGTCTGCGTCTGAGTCGCTCCCGTGGAGGAGCAAGTCACTGAGGGAGATGGTTGCTGCCTCCCACCCTCCCTCTGCTCCTTCCTGCTCCAGCGCTAAGATTTCTCGAACCTGACGGCAAGACACGATGGCACCAAACTGGTCACAAACACTGACAAAACCTTACAAAGATAAAATTGTTCATTTTCAATAGCAACTCCAGTTTGCTAAATATCTGATTTCTTCTTGAAAGTAAAATAATTGTAGGAAAGTGATGATGATGAAAATATTTAGAAGAAAGATTGCTGAAATTCTATCTTAAGAAAAAAGACTTTCTTTTACAAAATATATAGGTAGAAAACCCCAGATATGTGGCAACACTGTTAATGGATCAGTGTGCACTGACCTGCTGCACCACCTCAGGCGGCAGAGAGCTGAGGTGGGCGCCCTCCAGACTGTTGAGCAGCTGCAGCTCATCGTCAGGCAGTGCGTCGGGCGTCTTGAAGCGCTGCTGGGCCAGCCGCTGGGACAGAGCGGCCCGGTGCTCCGACATGAGGTGGGTCATCATGAACTGGGCCTTGCGGGACCGAGGGTCATCCACCAATTCCTGCACAGAACCATTAGTGGTGACACATGTTGACACTCACTCACCTACATTCATTTCAATGGGAAAAATTGATTCCTAATTCAAATTTTTGTAACTCAAACAGCCAAAAGAACAAATTATGTTCAAATTCAGAGCTACCACCATACTTCCATTCTCTCTCTCTCTCTCTCTCTTTCTCAAAACTTCCTACAATGATTCCATAAGTCTCTGTCAGCACACTAGACATAATAATGCTTCCACTCTGTGATCGGCTGTATCCTCCCTGGCCTACTACTGAACACAGTGACCAGTGACTCACTCACCTGGAGGGACTTTTTGTCCATGCTGAGGAGTTGTTTCAGCATGAGCCGTCTCAACTTGGGCATGAGATGAAGCTTGATTCTGGATGGCTGGGACTCTCCTGACCTGCTGGGGCCGGCCCCACCCTCCACCAGACTCATGGAGCACGACCTGGTGCGGACGCTGGCAGGGCGCGAGGCAGAACCCCTGCTGGGGGGGTTCTTGCGGAGGTCGATGACTCCCGAGCTCTCCGAGAGGTGTCTCCGCCGGGTGGAGGAGGAGGACGAGGAGGGCTGGTCCGAGCCGGGGGGAGGAGACCAGTGGGAGTCGGTGCGGCCCACGTCTGTGTCGGAATAGGTGCCAGAGTCTTCCTGCTCCTCCCTTAGGTTGTCTCCTTTATGCAGGTGCTTTCCAGGCACAGAGGAGCCCTGGGGATCGGCCAGCATTCCCGGCGCCCCGCCCTGGCCCCGCCCCACCGACGCCCACTCCTTGGCACTGAAGCAGATGTCAATGTCAAACTCAAGGCAGCTGGGATGGCGGCGAGGCATGGTCAGATCCTGGGCGTTGTTGTCGTCGGCGGGGCTGCGGCCGGGCCCCTCGTTCTCCTCGCTGTCGTCCAGCAGGGAGTTCTGCCCGCCGCTGCTCTTCTTCTTAGCCGCCAGGAAGGTGCGGCGCAGCTTGCTGGCCGCCGCCGCCAGCGCCTTCTTCTTGGCAGCCTCGGCATAGCTGGCACTGGCCTTCTCCCTCTTGGCCTTCTTGTCCTTTTGTGTGGGGCAGCTGGGTCCGCCCCGCCCCAGCCCCAACGCCCCATTTGTACTAAGAGGTCGTATACTCTTGCTAGGTGAAGTGTGATGAGACTTAAAGCTACCAGGTACATCCCATTGTCCCCCCTTCCCCTTCTTGCCTCGCTTCTTGCCCCACTTTGTCCCCTCGGGCCCCTGGTCCGGGGGGTTGGAGCTGGTCCGCCGCAGGTCACTCCTCTCCACGGAGCTCTTCTTCCTGAAGTCCAGAGACCCCTCCCGGCCCCTGACGAGCTGCAGGTGGCCGGAGGAGTGGGGGTGGCGGCGGGGGTCGGTGGGGCTGTGGCTGGGGTCGTGGCGGGGGTGGTAGTCAAGGTGGTGGCTGCTGCGCGCCCCCAGCCGTCCGCTCCTGCTGCTCGGGTGTGCCGTCGCCGCAGAGGACCGCTGGTGGTGGTGGCTGGCTTCCTCGAAGGTCCCGGGCTCCATGCCCCGCGGACCCCCGTACCCCGGCCGGCTGTGGTAGTGGCGGCGGGTGCTCTTCATGACGCGGGTGCCAAAGGACCACTGGGGCATGTCTGGGTCTGGATGGGCACTCTTGCCGTCGTCGCCCCAGCTGGGTCCGCCCAGATAGGCATCCATGGACTGCTTCTGCTGTGCCCACCACTTCATGTCAAACGCGTACTGGCCCCGAGTCGTCTGGAAAAATCCCGGGTGGGCCTGGCTCCACCGGTGCTGGGGGTAGTGGGCCATGGCATGGGGGGGCCGGTCAGCATCGGTGAACACGCCGGGAGGGGGCATGAGCGGCCACGTCCCGGTGTAGGGAGGCGGAGGCCCCAGGAGGGACGGCCGGGGCTCGTGGGTGGGACCGGCCCCTCCCTGGGCCACACTGGCTTCCTGGTTGTCATGTCGGCGGCGACTCTCGCTGCGATAATCAATGGGGGAAGGTGTGGCCCTCTGGCGGGGAGGAGGGGGTGGCCCTGGGGGGCGGGGGCCGGCCTCACTGTTGACACTCCACTCCATCTGTGAGGTGCAGCGGCCACCCCATCGCCTTGGCTGGTCCTTCAAACAATCAAGCTCCCCTTTGTCCTTCCAGTGGGACCGGCTCATACCACGCTCTCAACTCTGCACAAACACAAACACACTCGTGTACAGTCTTCATGCATGGAGAAATACTATTGTTAATATCTGATATCCAATACACCAATACAAAGAATATATACAGACTCTCCTCACTTTATGACAGCCTCATCTACTGACCACTCAGAGATATGACAACTTTACATTAAGGAATCTATTCATACACTGCTTGACACAAGAGAAAGTTATCTTTCATGACTACTGCTTACAAAATGGCAATGTTTGCTTTAAAGAAAGTGTTTCATTGAAGTGATGTGTGATGCCTTGATAATATGCAGGACACATACGTACAATTAATGTGTGTGTGTGTGTGTGTGTGTGTGTTTTAGCTTCATAAGAAAGGTGAAACAAATAAAAGTTGCTAATAACTATTGCCAGTGAGAAGAGTGTGAGTGTGGTGGTGAGGGAAGGTGAGGACCTCCTCAGGGCAGTACAGAATAAATAATAATAATAATGAATAAAAAAAGAAAGATAAATAAATAAAAAAAGTTCAAGGGAACTAATTAGCAGATGTATTCCAAACACTCCAATCTGACAGTAATGAGCAGCAAATCATTGAACACCTCCATCCCACAATGCATCATCCAGTTCTGTAGGTGACCCACTGCAAGCCACCCACCCTTACCACCCCACACTAACTACCCAACCAACCACCTGTACTGACTTGTGTCCCTTACCCCTGCCCCTACCCCTACCAGAGACACCCTTTGAGACAGTACCCCCTAGTGAAGCACCTGTCACCCACCACCCACCACCCATCACCTTGACACGAACCCCGCGCCTCCCTGCCACACCACTGCTCACCCCAACCCTTCCCTCCCCACCACCTACGAGGGGCAGGGCAGCGGGGCAGGGAGGCGGGCAGTGAAGGAGAGGAGGGGCAGGGGCAGGGGGTGGCGGGGAGAGGGCAGGTGGGGGGGAGGGGCGGGGAGGAGACGCAATAGCCTGAGGGGCGCGGGTCTGTCCTCCTTCACCTTTCCCTTCCTCACCCAGCGCCTATGTGTCCCTCCCCTGCTGCACCTCCCCTCCGCAGCCCCACACACGCCCCGCCCGCCCCTCCTGGCACCCGCGAGGCACCACCGGGAGGGTAAATGCCCCGTGCCTTCCTCCCCATGCCAATGATAGAAATTAAAGGTCCAGTCAGGGAACTTTAAAAAATGCAGCCTTTTAAATGACCTCAAACTACGGTGTTACGTGCATGAAACACTGCAATAACTAGCCTGACATGTGCTCTGTTAGCTGGTAGGTGGGTGTGGGGTACCTTATAGTGGGTGGGTGGTGTGTGGCGGCTGTGGTGGGTGAAGGACACACATCAAAACATTGTCTCCTCCACACAAAGTGACGCCATGTTTGTTTTGGTCGAGGGGCGCCCACTACTCCTCAATATTTTGTTATTTTCACATCTTACTCAGGCCAGATATCGCTCCCAATTAACCCATTATATATATCACCCACCAATTTACGCACTTATAACACACCCAATAAGGCGGAAACTAAAAACACGCACTGCCATAAACCCATCAAGAACCCCAACGCCTTGAGGACACACCAAATACTTATAAAAACCCAAAACCTTTGTAAAAACCCTTTAAAAACCACCCAAAGTCACCCAGAACATGATTTTACGAATATTAGAGCCCATTTCTGGTGTCCCCGCAGTTTCTATGGGCGTGTGGGCGTATGTGGAGAGGTGGAGGGAGGCGTGGTGGAGGGTGGAGAGAGAGAGGCGGTCAGAAGGTGTCGTCTGCCAGTAGAGGGAGGACACGATCAATACACCCGCAGTCTTTGTTACTCCCCTTCTACTTCTCCACCTCCTAACACCTCACCGTGAGTACAGAAACCAAGTGAAATACCCCAAACCACACGCTAAGATAAGCCAAGAGTGTGTGTGTATGTGCGTGTGTGTTGGGGAAGGGATAGTGTGTGTTGGCAACCTTATACATCTCCCTCTTCCATTGATCTTTGTGTCTCTCTACTCTTCCTTTAATTCTGACTCCTGCTGTGTCTTCCCCTGGGTCCCTGAGGCGTGTGGAAGTCAGGGGTAAGGGGTACAGGAAGTGTGGGTGTGTGGAATGTGTGTGTGGATGTGTGTGCGTGTGTGTGTACTGGCAACCCCATAGAAGATATTTCATTGATCCGGGGTATTTGTTTCTCTTTCTCTTATACCCGTGAGAAAACCGCTGGGATGAGGGAGGAGGTGTGTGTGTGTGTGTGTGTGTGTGTGTGTGTGCGTGTGTGCAAGTGAGGTAACAAAAAAACCCGCATTATATATATCTCGAATTTCCTGTTTTATTATTTTTTTTTCCCATTCCACTTGTCTTTCTTCTGATATTTCAATGTGGATTCTTACTTCAGCATTGGGGGGACTGATGGGGAGAGGGGAGAGGAGGGAGGAAACGTACGTGTGTGTGTGTGTGTGTGTGTGTGTGTCTTACTTCACACCTCACTGATCCAATGTCATTCTGTCCTTAGAGGGGAGTGTGTGTGTGTTATTGGAGTTTTTATTACAAAGCTCTAACAGTATAACATTATCTGCGCCTTGGTGTGTTATTCGTGACTTTAATCTCTCTCTCTCTCTCTCTCTCTCTCTCTCTCTCTCTCTCTCTCTCTCTGAACACGAGTAAACTGCAGGTACATAACAAAACAGCTGTAGGCGTAAAGGTCTTATCGTTTCGTAACTTATCGCTCATATGGTGTCCTAGATAAAGAACTGAAACTGTCCTTTACTAATTGAAGTGACGAAAGGATTATGTGTGCGTGCGTGTGTGTGTGTGTGTGTGTGTGTGTGTGTGTGTGTGTGTTTTAGGGGGAGGGGCGTAATCTGTTCTTCATTCTGTATAACTTCCCTCCATTCATTGATCCTGTATTACTATTGTGTGGGCGTTGCCATTCACCCTCCCCCCCTCCCTATCCCCTCCCTGCCTCCACCCACCGCCGCCCACCACCCACTACCCTCCCCTTCCCACCCACCAGCCCACCAGGACCTCTTTAGGTATTCCAGCCTCTTTTATTGATCTCGTCTACTTCATCTTAAGAAAGCATCTCTTCACGTTTCTCGGAAGTCCGTCTCTCTCTCTCTCTCTCTCTCTCTCTCTCTCTCTCTCTCTGGGTGTCAGTCTTATCTTTCCTTGGTAAGCACAAATGATATCAGTTTACTTCCTGTTCAGTGTGTCCAAACCATCTCTATGTCTTACAAATGGTTCTGTGTGATAATGTAGTAAAATAATATGTAAGGAATTAATCTCAACTTGATGGAAAGAATAGATAAATAGAAAAGTACCATTAGAATTTTATACATTGACATTTAGCTAAGACTTGGTGTGTATTTTTGTTTTAAGAGCCATGTATGTCTTATAAATGACTCTGAATGATGAAGTGAAGTAGTGTGGGAGGAATCTTATCAAAAAATGTTGTCTTTGGCACTTGTAGCTTCTGGAAGGAACATAAAAACACAGATAAGAAAAAAAACACAAAAAAAACATTGGAATTTCATACATAAAGAAGAATTCAGCAAAGATTAACTCTATTTTCTATTTAGAGCAAAGAGAAGGAACAGAATGAAGCCATAATTAGGTTGTGGCATCACTGGAAATAAGATGAAAAGAATATACATGAAAATTTGCTCACCTTCTAGCTTGCCTCAGTAAATAAATCCATGAATAAGAGAGAGGCAGTATAAAAAAAAGATGAATAAATGAATAAACAAGATGTATTGAAGGGAGATAAGAATTGCACACTAGTAAATCAGCTTAAAACATTTCAAATATGTGTGAAGTGAATTATATATATTTGAAAAAGGAGTACATACTGAAGTAATCACTCGCATACTGTTAAGAAAGTTAGCCATTTCTTAACTTAGTGGAAAGAAATGAGTGGGGGAAAAAAAGGAGAAAAAAAAATAAAAGGCTTGGCATGGCCGGAGGTGCCAAGAATAAACCTGGAAATCAATACTTAACTTCATGTGCGTGTAATGGAAGTGCATCTTTTCTGTCTACATGCGCACATATACACACACACACAGACACACACACACACACACACACACACACACACACACACACACACACACACAAAGGCTCTAGTCAATTCCATGAAAATGTAAATGAATACGCATACACACACACGCACACACACACACACATACACACACACAAAAGCTCCAGTCAATTCCATGAAAATATAAATAAATACGCACACACACACACACACACACACACACACACACACACACACACACACATACACACATACATCAGTGAAGGGTCTGAGGGTCATAGAGATGAAGCGCAGTGAGGCAAGCATAATCATAACATTTAATTAATACATCAAGGTAATGCACTCCTGAAATAACACAAGCCGTCAAGCCTTTCATTCTACACACGCACATAGAGATAACATTAATAGTTCAAATTTCCCATACTGCATCCACTTAGAGAAAAACATATGCTACCATTACCATCATAAAAAATTCTCATATACTACTACCATTACCACCATTAAAGTACTCTACTGCTACTACCATGGCTAAAGTACAGTTAATATACTACTACCATTACCACCATAAAAGTACTCTACATCTACTACCATGGCTAAAGTAGAGTTAATATACTACTACCATTACCACCATAAAAGTACGCTACTACTACTACTACCATGGCCCAAATAGAGCTATGCAGTAAATAAGGTAATATAACAAAGTGAGGTGAAGGAAAGGAGCCCAGTTAAAAATAATATGAAGATAAACAGATAACGAAATAGAATGAAATTGATTGGTGGTGGTGGTGGTGGTGGTGGTGACAGTGTGTGATTGAGGGAAGTGGAAGTGTCTGGTGGAGAAACAAGGGAGTATTTATCATGAAGGTGGAAGAAGAGTGGAGAAGAGTGGTGGAAGAGAATAGAGAGAGAGAGAGAGAGAGAATGGGAAATATTGTGTGCATATGTGAGTTAGCTGGTTTTTGTGTGTGTCTCGTTATCCTTATTTTTTCCCTCTATGTTTCCTCCTATTCTTCTATGGTTTTCCTATATCTCCTCTCCATTCCTAATCTTTTCCTCATCCACTTCCTTTACTTTTCTTTCCCACATTCTTTTCCTCCTCCATATATTTTTAACCTTTCCTTCTTTCCTTCCTTTCCTTCCTTCCTTCCTTTCCTTCCTTCCATAAACTCATTTCACCACGTCTCATAATCCCCACTTATCTCATCTTCCTATTCTTTTCTTCCTTTTTATTCCTCCTCTTCATCTCCCGTGCACTCATCTCACTTCCTGCCCCCCCCCACCCCTCCGCCCCCCCCACTGGACCTCATGGCCTCCTTATTCTTGGCCTCTTTCCAGCTGCAAGACTTTTAAATGTCCAGCAGGTTGTTTATGGAACTTCCCTCTGTACTATTCTGGAAGGAGATGAAGGGGGGAGGGGGGGTGTAGGGGGAGATAAGGGGGTTGTGTCTGGAGGGTGGGGTTTGGGGGGGGGGGAGAGAGGAGAAGGATCTAGTGTCGTGTTATTAAAGATGATGCAGTTTCTTGTTTAATATTGTTGGTTTTCTAGAATGTGGGTTTTTGTGTGATGTAGAAGGGTTTTTATTTGTTTATTGTGTTTTTTTCTTCTTTATTTTTCTCTTCCTTTACTTTTTTTCTCTAGTGTATGTACTTGTTGGTGTGTTTTATCTTATCAAGGTGGTTTTTCCCAACTTATCTTGCCTTGGTTAGGTCATGTTGTGTTTTGTTCTAATTTCCTGTGACATCTTTACTTGTTTGCATCATCTTGTGTCAGTATCCTTGCCTCCTTACACCGAGCTGTCCAGTGTTCCCATACTGAGACAAACAGGGCTCAGCATCTCTATCTTTTCACTGAGACTGTATGTATAGATGGAGAGTGTCACATCATAATGAACTCTCTATTCTCTTATGGAACAAAGTCAGTTATAAAAGGCAGTGTCTTGGAACATGGTGGCTGCTGCTGCACGTTCCTGGGGGAGTCCAGTGGCGCATCACATCCTGTCTCGTATCATGCCATTTTACTTTTAACATTTTATAATTGGACGGCGACACACACACAGAAAAAAGACTTCCTACGCAGCATCCTCTCGTAAAACTCTTGGTAATGAAAAAGTGCCATTGTCTTGGGGTTTTTTATGTGTGGGAGATCGGTGACTTGTTTGTGAGGTCTTGAAAATCAGATTCATTACTTGGTGGGTTGAAATAACTTGTTGGTTCAGTGTGGGAGACCTGTAGCTTGGGTGTGTGGCCTTGTGGATCTGGTTTAGGGGCTTGTGGTGTCTTGTTAAGGGAACTACACTGCTGTACACATATTATAGTGGTCTTTCAGTCAGTAAGTGCTGGGATATCTGTAGCAATGGGGAAATGAAATTAACCTGAAGGAAAAAAGAACTTAGCTGTGAAAGAAAGAAAGGTAATGGTGGTGAATGTGTGAAAGTTGTTGTAATAATATTGGTGTTCCTGCCACCACCACCACCACCACTGCCACCACCACTATTGTCAATGGTAGCAATGGTGATAATGGTAGTAGTTAATACATCAATAGAGCTTGCGGCTTTGGATCAGAAATACATAGCGGGTAATGAATGAACCTTTTTACAATATGCTAATGAAACTAATAAAGCTTGAAATGGGAGATTAGTGAATGGCGACTGAAAGCTGTGGGACAAAGGTGATGATGACTAACTGCTCAGGAGTCTAATGAGGCTAATCTTTTACTGATCCGTGTCTGTGTGTCTGTGTGTGTGTGTGTGGGGTGTGTGTCTGTGTGTGTGTGTGTGTGTGCGTGTGTGTGTCTGTGCATATGTGTATCATGACTTACTTTTTATTTATTGATCCTGACATACCAAGAGGAAATTACGTTATATATATTTCGGGGCTCCAAGTTCATAAAATCGTGTGTTTTATATAACCCAAAAAACTGACAACATAGTATATCTTAGTGTGTATTTCTGCCATCACTCTTATTCATTGATCTCGACATACCAAGTGGGCAGAACGCTATGCTTATTGATTCCCTTCATTCATAA
The DNA here is from genome assembly GCA_020233015.1 of Callinectes sapidus. Taxonomy (NCBI): domain Eukaryota; kingdom Metazoa; phylum Arthropoda; class Malacostraca; order Decapoda; family Portunidae; genus Callinectes; species Callinectes sapidus. The sequence continues at coordinate 7,395,277 of CM035201.1, read as the reverse complement.
AATCATGTGTTGAATTATTGTGTGTTCAAAAAAAACCTGCATTTATATTTACATGTTTTTTATTGATTCTGACATACCAAGTGGGCAGAACTGTGGACATATTGATTCCCTTCATTCATAAAATCATGTGTTGTATCATTGTGTATCTATTAAAAAACCCAGCAAACTGCATTTATATTTATTTGTTTGTATTGATTCTGACGTACGAAGTGAGCAGAACAGTATACATATTGATGCACCTCATTCATAACAAAAAAGTAATTTATTGTATATCATTTATAAAAAAAAAAAACATTTCCTACAAGTAAATCATCGTTGTTTGTTTAATTTGCCAAGAGAGTATTAGTATGCATATTGCCACACTCCATTCATACAAAATCACAAATTATTTCCCTGGCACTAGTAAATCAAGCGAATGTTACACTTGAATAGAAGCAATGTGGTGTGTGATTAATTTCCTCCTTGTTTTTCTTCTGCGCCAAGAGAAAATGGTCTTATATTGATGTATCTTAGTTCACCACATTTTGTTTTTGTGGCTGTCTCAATATGCCAATACAATAGTGGCCTTGTTGACGCACCCCTTCCATTGTACCACCGGCCACTGCGCACCGTGATAGGGCAGCAGCGGTGGTGGGGATTTATAGAGTGGTATTTCATCTTTATTTCATCCATGCTCATAGTTTGTAAAGACCTCCCCACCTGCCTCTGTATTTCCAACTTTCTATAACTATGTAAGAGAGAAGTTTCGAGACATTTCCCCGTGTCATTCAGCTAACTCTTTTGAACTTTAGGACTGGCAAAATAGTGGGGGGTTTTATTTTCATTGTTTCCTCCCCTCCACTTCATCAACTTCCACCCTCTTATATTAAAAAATAGCCTGTGTTTTTGTAAATTCTTCCCGATCGACCATTTCCACGAAGGACTGGCAAAATAGTGGGGGGTTTATTTTCATTGTTTCCTCCCCCTCCACTTCATCAACTTCCGCCCTCTTACATTAAAAAAAATAGACCGTGTTTTTATAAAGTCTTTCCCAATCGACCATTTCCACCAAGTCACCCGTTGCTTTCGTGTTGGGCGTCCACAGCGTCGGGCACCATTATCATCAAGTGGTGGCTGAGTGTGTGTTGAAGAGTCCCGCCTGGCAAATTAAGGAGTACATTTCAGTGTGGGGGAGAGAATGTTGTATTGAATATTTGAAGAGGAGAATTTTTTTATGTTTGGTAATGGTGTTAGGAATGTACGCAAGGAGAGTGGTGCTTGGTGTGGTAAAGAGGAAAATTATGTGTGATTTAGTTAAAGGAAGGAAAGGAATGGAGGAAAGTGTTTGTGTGTGTGTGTGTGTGTGTGTGATTGTAGCAAGTTAAAAAGTTTGGTTGCTATTCTTTCTTTTTTTCTTTTTCTTGCTTTTCTTCAGTGGTCTTTCTTGTTACATGACCATTGAACCTCTTAACTTACCTTGTGTCCTTGTATATGTGTGTGTGTCTTGTTGTAACACATACTGCCCTCTGTACATATCTGTTTACATCTGTCTGGCCTTAGATTTCCGGATTATTGCTCATATGGACGAGTTTTTTCCAAGATTGTGTAAAGAACTTGATATTCGTGTGTATCTTAATATGAGGGGTTGTTTTCATTCTCCTACTACCGTGTGTGTGTGTGTGTGTGTGTGTGTGTGTGTGTGTGTGTGTGTGTGTGTGTGTGTGTGTGTGTGGTGGGAGAAAGTGTGTCATTATGTGTGTGTCTGTAGAGGAATGTTTCTCAAGTCGTGAGTGAATAATAGATGTTAAATAATACAGGAAAAAGCATATTGGTGAAGTATGAGTTGTGAAGACACTGTGAGCACTTGGCTGTGTTGTGAAGGGGGGGGGAAAAAGGAGAGATTTATATTGACATCTTGAATTACCATGTATCTCCATGAAATATGTTAGAAGGGAAGAAATATGGAGGAATATATTATGTCAGTGGCTGTGGCATGTGGGGCAATGGGCCTGTTGGTGGTGCTTTAATGGAGGAAGTAGTGATGGTAGCATTAGGTTAGGTTGTCTTTGTATCGATGTAAAGATGAAGAGAATAAGATGTGTAGGCTGTGTGTGTTGATGCCAGTGACTGTGTGTCTGTGTGTGTATGTGGCCTTGCCCCTTTACAGTGCCCAAGTGACCTTTACTGGTGTGCATTATTCTCAGCCCACATAGACTGGTGGTATGGTGGCACTTCACTCACCTATCACATGCACACACACACACACACACACACACACACACACACACACACACACACACACACACACGAGGAGGAAGCCAGCGTCTCTGTAAGAGTGTTCAAGATGCACCATTGGTGCTGCTCCAGTAGTGACATGAAAATGCACCGCAGTGACTCGTTGCACTGTTGTGGCAGCTGTGGCAAGCTTGGAGTCAAAGCATAGCAAGCTTTGTGGAGGAGCTTGTGAATGAGCTGGAGTACATACTTGGCCAAGGAAGCCAGGACAGGTGGTGGTGGTGGTGGTGGTGGTATAATAACTAAGTAGATAAGTTTGGTGTGTGGTGATGCAGAAGGAGAAGTGCTAAGTGGATGCATCATGTCTCCAGCAGGAAGGAGGAGAAGGATCGAGAGGAAGAAAGAAAGAAAACCCAGATGAGGGAGATGTTTTTGTTGCGTGGAGGAAGCACACAGGTGTTGCCTGTGGCCACCTCCCTCCTGAGGCACACAGCTGCAGCCCCTCCACCAGGCAGGGCCTTCTTCTCCTCCAGGAAATCCCAACCCACGCCCTCCTTGAACCACCAGGAAGCAGGGAAACACTGGACTAGTAAGCTGGCATCCCACAGGTGGAGGTGGAGTAAAGGCATCCACACCAGCCATACCACCCACTGCCAGCATGCCTCCCCCACCACCACTAACCCCACCCCCACCACCCCCACCCCCCGCCGGAGGACCATCTTCTCCGGCATCCAGCCAACGGGTGAGCTGCACCTTGGTAACTACCTTGGAGCGGTGCGGCAGTGGGTGCAGCTGCAGGAGGGCGGTGATGACGTGCTGTTCTGTGTTGTGGACCTGCACTCCATCACGCTGCCCCAAGACCCCACCACCCTGTACTCCCAGACCCTTGCCATGACGGCCTCTCTGCTGGCCTGCGGCATAGACCCGTCCCGGGCCGTGGTGTTCCAGCAGTCCCGCGTCCCGGAGCACACGCAGCTGGCCTGGGTGCTGGGCTGCCTCACCACCATGGCCCGGCTGGGACACCTGCCCCAGTACAAGGAGAAGTCGGCCATGCAGAAAGAGATCCCCCTGGGGCTGTACGTGTACCCGGTGCTGCAGGCGGCGGACATTCTGCTGTATCACGCCACGCACGTTCCTGTCGGGGAAGACCAGCTGCAGCACATTCAGCTGGCGGCAGACCTGGCCCGCATCTTCAACAACAAGTTTGGCAAAACCTTCCGTGCCCCTCGGTCGCTGGTGCTGGGCCAGGACGCCGCCCGCCTCCGCAGCCTCCGCCAGCCCACCAAGAAGATGTCAAAGTCCGAGCCAGACCCGCGCAGCAGGGTGGCCCTCAGCGACCCGCCCGACGTGGTGCGGGAGAAGTTCAAGAAGGCGGTGACGGACTTCACGTCCGAGGTTTATTACGACGCACAGGAACGGCCCGGCGTGTCCAACCTGATGGTGATCGACAGAGCCGTGACTGGCCGAAGCTTTGAGGAGATCGAGGCGGCCAGCCGGGGCCTCACCACGGCGCAGTACAAGCTGGTGCTGGCTGATGCCGTGGTGGAGCACCTGGCCCCCATCAGGCAGCACTACAACCACCTGCTGCAGGAGCCCGGCCACCTGGACAAGATCCTGGAGACAGGGGCGCAGCAGGCCAGGGAGCGCGCCGCCAACACCTGGAGTGTGGTGAGGCACAAAGTAGGCTTGCTGGGGAAACTATAAAAGAAAGGCAGCTGCTATTTAACATTAACATTATTACTGAAGGAAAACCAGTACTGGGAGAACCTTTTTTTGCTCTTACTATGAGGGAAGGCTGAGTTTATGCCCCTTCAGAGGAAAAGATGTATGAACACTGCACAGAGAAATGATAAAAAGACCAAGACACCCCAAGCACGGCCACCCTTCCTGCACTCATGTCATGGGAGAGAGATCAATCACCTCCACCCATCCTCCCTCCCTGAGGTAGAGGAAGAAAATTGATAAACTGTGAAGGAAGGAAGAGGGAAAGCCCCCCTTCTCTTAAATTGTGGCAGGTCAGGGAGAGAAGCCCCTGTAATACACCTTAATCCCGTGCCAGTAAAAAGCGAAAGAAGAGACCATTGGTGCCATCTCACAGAACAGAATCACCTCCCCGCCACGACATTACCTGCCACACAGCACCTCCACCACCACCACCACCAGCCAATTGTCAGGAGGGAAGGAAGGAAGGAAGGAAGGAAAAAGATTCGTGTGATGAAGTGATGGAAGAAAAAAGAAGCCGATTAATTAAACTGTGTGTGTGTGTGTGTGTGTGTGTGTGTGTGTGTGTGTATGTGTGTGTGTGTGTGTGAGTTTTGTGATCCTACAGAGGCATATAACAGGAAATACATTTATAAAAGATTCGGTATTAGAAATATTGAGGAACATAAAGGCCAGATAGATAGTGATAAATGGAGGTAGATAATAAAAAAACAGACGTAGTTCTTACCCTTTATATCATCCACACACACACACACACACACACACACAAAGCTGTCAGTATCACGAAACATATTTAACACCATTGGGAGAGAAAGGTAAAGCTTAGACAGAAACAAACCGAAAAAAATATAATGTGATGTTAGTAATTATATATAAAACTATGTATATTTTTCATCTACAACCAACAAATAAAAATAAAAGTAATGTGTTGTTAATTATATATAAATTATGTATATTTTTTCATCTACAACCAAGACGGAAAAAAAAGTAATTTGTTGCTAATTAGATGTAAACAATGTATATATTTTCACCTACAACAAACAGACACATAAAAATAAAAGTAACATGTTGCTAATTATATATATAAACAATGTATTTTTTTCATCTACAACAATTTTTTAATACGGCGTTACGAAATGAGAAACGTTTTTAGAAGGAATGTAAAAAAAAAAGACTGTTCCATCGATTTTAACTCTTGTACATAGATATAACACTTTGCCAATACAGTTGTTGTAAAAATTAATGCCTTTTACTGAGAGAGAGAGAGAGAGAGAGAGAGAGAGAGAGAGAGAGAGAGAGAGAGAGAGAGAGAGATGTGGTTAGTTGGAAGGTCTAAGGAGGTCAAGGAAAAAATAACTAGAGTGAATGTAAAGGAAACTAGGAGGAGGAGGAGGAGAAGGAAGAGGACGAAGAAGAGAGGGGGGGGGCGGGGGTGAATTGTGTGTTTGTATGGGAGGGGAGGAGGGGAGGGGGGAAGGGGGTTGGGGTGGAGGGGGGAAGTGTTTGCTGGTTCATTGCCAAGGGAACTGACGCCTCAGAGTCTCGTGTTCCTCGTTTCTCTCTCTCTCTCTCTCTCTCTCTCTCTCTCTCTCTCTCTCTCTGCGTCGATGCTTTCTTTCCGTTCTAAGATTTTTTTTTTACTTTTTTTTTGTCTTTTCCTCCTCGTATTTTTTAATATATATTTTTTCAGTATTTTTATTAATCCTTTATTTTTTCATATTTTTATTCGTTTTCCTCCATTTTCTTGTTTTATTTTCCATTTTCAGTATTTTCTATTTCTTTTTTTTATTTCTATTTTTTCTTCCATATTCTTTTTTTTATATATATATTTACTTGTCCTCAATTTTCCCTTTTCCTCTTGTATTTGTCCTCTCTCTCTCTCTCTCTCTCTCTCTCTCTCTCTCTCTCTCTCTCTCTCTCTCTCTCTCTCTCTCTCTCTCTAATTGTACCTTATCTTGTTTTCCGTCTCGTGCACTCCTTGCTCTCCATCTTCCCTTCCGTTTCCTCCTTCCTCTCCTCGTCCCTTTGTTGCAAGTGCTTTCAACTGTACTTTTATTATTTTTACTCCCACTGACTTTCCTTTCTCCTTCCCTTAGCTCTATACCCCCCTTTTTTTCAACCATTCTCATTATGTATTCTTTGATATTTCTCTCTTTCTCTCTCCTTTTGTTATTTTTTTTCAGTGTATTCCTTTCTTTTTTCTTTTTTCTTTCTTCTTCTGTTGATTTTCCTTTCTCCTTCCCTTAGCTCTCTACCTCTTTTTTTAATTATTTATTTTTTTACCGTTCTCATTATGTATTCTTTGGTATTTCTCTATTTCTCTCCGTTTTTTTGTTTTGTTTTTTTGTTTTTTAGTGTATTTTTTTCTGTTTTCTCTCTTCTTATGTTGACTTTCCGTTCTTCTCCCCTTAACTCTGTACGTCTTTTTTCAACTATTCTCATTATGTATTCTTTGATACTTCTCTCTTTATCTCCTTGTTTTGTTTCAGAGTGTTCTTTTTTTTTTCTTTCTTCTGACTTTTCTTCCTCTTCTCTTTTGTTTTCTTTTTCGTTTAGATTCACATAATTTGTATTGTTTTTATTTTTGTTTGGTGTGTATTGCTTATTATTTTTTCCTGCATTGTCTTTCCCTTTTCTTTGTTTATTGATTTTCTTTACTAATCACTAGCACTCTTTTATTTTTCCCCGTCTTTTTCCTTTATAAAATTTCCCCTTCCAATATTCTTTTACACTTCAAACATATTTTTTT
>CM035201.1:7348069-7358455 GCA_020233015.1 Callinectes sapidus | reverse complement strand
GCGCTTCCCTTGCACCTAATTCCATCCCTCGCGCCCCCCGTCAGATCAGATAATCGTTTGGTATTTAATATTTGCAATGCCGGTGTTGATTACTGCTCATAAGCCGAGGCCAGAACGTGAATTAGAGCGTCTCACTTCGCTGGGTAACAACACACTGGTAATTAATTAGTGGTACATTCAAAAGATATAGATGACTTATCTCCAAAAGTCACTTCAAGGAGGAGGAGGAAGAAGAGGAGGAGGAGGAAGAGGAGGAGGAGGAGGAGGAGGAGGAGGAGGAATAAGAAGAAGAGTTTGGATGGAGTGGAATCATCAGGATTTTTTTTTCTTCTTCTCTCTTCTTCTTGTCTTCACTTTTATCCTCTCTAGAGTTATTTGGAGAATGAGAAGGAGGAGGAGGAGGAGGAGGAAGAAGAAGAAGAAGAAGAAGAAGAAGAATAAGAAGAAAAAGAAGAAGAAGAAGAAGAAGAGTCTGAAATCATTTGCAACTCTCCTTTCTACCTTTATTCAACCCTTTCAAAAAAATCACTCTGAAGATTTATCCAGTATGGAATGGAGTCAGAACATATCTCCAACTTTATTGAATCTATATGATATGCCCTTTTTTTTATTGGTTACGTTACTTATAGGAAGAAAATACGAGGCCAAAAATTGTAGATGTGAGAAAAAAAAGAAGCGCAGCCATTTTTTTTTTCTCTTTTTTTCTGCACGAACAATATGCAAAACGTGGAAAATGGAAATTCGCGCTATAAAAAAAGGAAAAGTAAAAATTTGGATAGTATATATATTCTCTCTCTCTCTCTCTCTCTCTCTCTCTCTCTCTCTCTCTCTCTCTCTCTCTCTCTCTCTCTCTCTCTCTCTCTCTCTTGCATTAGTCTGATGTGTTTAGAAACTGTGTTTAAAGTATTTGCATCAATAATTTTTAGTTTTCAAGTTTGCAAGGGTGATGAAGGAAGCTGCAGGGAAAAAGACACTCGTGAAGGGAGTTGATGTTGAATATGGACACTTTAACTAAACAAAAGAAGACATAATATGGTAATCAGAACCAAGGTGAACTAAATTGCATAATGAAAATTGAACACATATCACCAATAGACCATAAGAATACAAAGATAACACAAGAAGGGAGAAGTTTCAACACTTAAGATTACTGAACAAATTATTTTAGGTAATAATGATACAAGTTAGTTAATACACACTATACAGTAATGAATAGTCTAAAACATTAAAGCATTCAGCTAATGAAGAACAAACAGTTAATGTCATTCATCATGGGTGTAGAAATTTCATTCTTAATTAGTGTCTTTAAGATGTTTACAGTTTCCCTGCAGAGTTCCTCAGTCATCCAGTGACATTTTCCTTATTTACATTCTATACTTTGCAATGTGTATTATAGTCATTCTTTGTTTTATGTTTTTTTATTTGTTTTTCTAGTATTTCTTCTCTTTCATTCTAAAAAACTAGAAAAATTGTATCCCTTCTTTAGTGTGACCACCACCCCCTTGGGTTTTTTTTTTATCTTCCTCACATTGGCCAATTATAGACAAAGGTACATGCTGATATTTTTATTGCAAGCTTGAGTAATGGTAATTGTTCAGCAGGACACCCTACACACCCGGTAATTGCTTAGTGTTCCTGGGTTTCCTTGAGATGCATTTCACCCAGAGTAACCATGACAGTGTTTGTACCAGCTGTGCCCTGACTCTTTTGGCATGGCATGGCATGGTGTGTTTGCTTAGTGGCCTGCTGCCCTATTTTAGCCTTGAATGCTTGCTGTATTAGATGATGCATAAAATGTTCTCATGAGATGTTTTTGATGTTAGAAGTTGCTTTTGTGCTCATTCTTTTTGTATGTTCATTTTGAAGCAAATGTTTCAGAGTTACGTGTACTTTTGGCACACAAGTGTTTCTCATTGCTCAGGTGTGTTTGTAAAGTAAAAGATTGATCTTACTTTATTGCTTTCTTCTTGTCTTTCCTGTATTTGTGTCATCTCCTTCAAGTGATATACTGTATAGTACGTACAAGTTTCTTAACAGTGAGAGTAATAGCAATATGATAAAAGGCCTGGAATACTAATTGTGTATCTCTTGTCATTCTTCCAGTGTGTGTCTGTCTGGTTTTGTTGTGCAAGTCTTTGTTGTAGCTTTGTTCTATCTGCACTAAACCTTTCTAATTTCCAAAGAAATAAATTTCAAAGTTAAATATAAAACTTCAGTGTACTGTACGTGTGTGTGTGTGTTTGTGCACTGCCTTGATGCGATTAATCCCATCCTCTCTTTCTTCTGTCCCTTCCCCTTCCTAACACAGGAACAAGACAGCGTGACTGGGGTGAGTGAGGCTGCCAAGCCTGACCAGCCCCATCTTGCTCCACATCGCCGGACTCGGGGTTCCCTCTTTAAAACTCGTGCCTGCCTTTGCAACCGACTCCATTTAATGATCTGCTTGGTGCCTCACATTGCTGGTGTATTGCTAGGCACAACCCGTCTGCGTACTGCTAGTGTTCACTCACTGATGAACTACTTTGCCTATTCATCAGTAGTATCAAGTTGACACAAAATTTACCTCCTGTTAAATTTGTCTTTTAGTGAAATTTTCCCCCTTTGACTGTAGAGTTGAGTCTACTCTTGCTTGTATCAATTGGTTGTAAGCATACCTTGCCTATTCATGGGGAACATGGTAATGGAGCAGCTGATGTCTCTCAAGCAGCTGCCATACACACTGTAAGTAATCTGGACATACGTGTCTCAAGAAGTCAAGTCTAAGTACACCCACCAGCTTCATTACGGCCACACAAGTGCTCTGATTAACTGGAGTCCCTTGCGTCATCTCCAATAGCATGTCCTTTGTCATTCCACTCTGAACAAACTCGAAGACCAGAGTGGTTTTCTAACTGACGTCTGCTAACACTATGAAAGAGACCGATTGGTGTCATCTTCTGTTATGAATTGAATTGATTTCCTTACCAATGAGTGGTATTGCTTATACACTTGTTGTGTATTTTGTGTAATCACAGCTGAAATACAGTTTTCAAAAGTTGTCATTGTTGATGCTTCATATGCATCTATGCTTTGCCTTTGTCTTGCCACCATTGCACTGCATAGATAATTATGACAGATGTTGACGACCCAACAGTCTCTCAGATCTCAGCCACATGCCCCAGTTTACCAAACTTGCGTATATTTTTCCTTTGCACACTGGTGACGCGTGTGCAGAACCATAGCAACAGAGAGCATAGGCATATACAGTTGCCCATGTAGCACTTTATCTTACTCTCTGCCCTTTTTCCATGTTTTCTCTACTCTTCACTCCGACTGAGTGTGTGAGGCTGTGCCCCAGTGGTTCGTGCAAGACTGAAACCATTTTTTTTTACCTTTAGTCAGCCTCCATGACTTCTGTAGACTAGATGGTTTATTGCTATTTTCACTTGACAAGCAACACCAATAGATCTTGAGCCTTGTCAAGTTTCCTTTATAAGAGTTTTACATGCTGAGACACCACACACACACACACACACACACACACGCACACACACACACTTCATGGACTATAAATTGATATGATAATCCATTCCATTTGTGTGTGTGTGTGTGTGTGTGTATGTGTGTGCAGTTCAGAATCATTCTAAGGGGACATACTACTCAGATTCCTTCACCATAAAAGGATTAGTGAGTAGTAAAAGACATCATATTTATTCCACAGCATTAGGGCAAGTAAGATTTTTCCAGGGGATGCTACAAGTTATGTTTGATGGGGGATGTAATCATGATAATGGCAGTAGAGGGAAAGTCTCTCTCTCTCTCTCTCTCTCGCTCTCTCTCGCTCTCTGGTGTAGTAATGGGGATGAAATTGATATTGTGAGGGAGTATTTTGAAGGTCACAGGTGTTCAGTAAGAGTGAAGGGGAGGAATACATAGTGGTGGTGAAGTGCAGTGTGTGGAAGGGAAGGTGGTGAAGGACACAGGTGCTTCATGTGATGCTGTGATGCTGTGTGTGTGTGTGTGTGTGACTGTGACAGCACAGAGGTTGGCTGTGGGAGAGTAAGTGGTCGCTAGGATGGAGGTGGTAATACTCATCTGCTCGCCATCTTACACACACACACACACATACATACACACACACACACACACACACCTCGGTCTCTACAGAGTGGTAATGCCCTCTGCTGCATGCACTATTATCATTTCCCTTTGTTCATTTATTTATTTTTTTGTACAACTTAAGGACCTATCAATGATTTTCCCTTTATCTGTGAGCATGAATCATTAATTATTGTTTACTGTGTGTGTGTGTGTATGTGTGGGTGTGTGTGTGTGAGATTCATGACAGTTTAAAAGAATGACTTGGTAGACTATTGTTTCCTCCCCTCCCCCTCAACTATTCGTACTATCGTGGTTAGAGTAGCTCAGTACAGTATTGTTTTGTGTTCATCGTACCTGCTGTTGACCGCCCCACCTCAAAAATGTTTGTTCTTCCCTGTCATGGATCTGTTAGCTGTTAGTGGAGAAGGGGATGTATTGACGTATGTATGTGTGTGTGTGTGTGTGTGTGTGTGTCAGTGTATTGATAGTTAAGGAGTATGTGTTGTAGCAGCGTGTGTGTGTGTGTGTGTGTGATTGACCATGATCATAAAGGTTGTGTACTAGATTCAAGCTCAGAGATTGTTTGACATGCTTCATGGATATCTGTGTGTTCCTTGATGGTGCAGGAGCAAATGATGGATGTGTGAGCAGAGTTGGTATGTGTGTGTGTGTGTGTGTGTGTGTTTTTGTTTATGTAATAAGGTATGTACAGTTCTTCTTCTATTGCCTGCTTTTTTTCATTTACTTTATACCTGCACTTCCACTATATTGATACAGAAAAACAAGATCTAAAGAATCACTCACAAATCGTAAAGCACAAGTCATCAAATTCTTCCTGAGTTCTTCCTCTAAATTTATGAAATAGCCTCAAGGGTTCCATGATCAAGCTGGTGACACAGACCATGGACTTTAGCAGCAAAGTAGTCACTAGACAGTCACCTTGAACCAGGCAGCATTAGTAACTCCACCAAAGAGTGCCTGTTAGCCTCACTTCCCAAGCAGGCCCTTGTCAGTCCATGCAGTGACTCAAGACCACTCACTCATCACCAACACTTTGGGGCAACACAAAAATCCTCACCGTCATCATTGACTGCTGGATTGCAGTGGAAGGAAGAACACGTGCTGCTGGACTTAACAACATCATAGTGACACCCATTTCCCACTACACTCAAATTGGCCATCTCTGAGTGAAGTGGGAAAATTCCCAATGTGGACCTTTGAGTTTTTCACATTTTTTTTCCCACTCTTATTACTCCGAAGGATTGCCAGTTTTCTTGTGTAAGATCATCCGTCTTGGTGTCTTCCTCGTCACTCTCCTCACCCGTGCACAGAACCTGACGCATCCCACACTTTGCAGGAGAACATGGGTGACGGGTCGGGTGAGCCCAGGTCGGACCTGCAGGAGCTGCAGTTCAAGTCCAACCAGGTGACAGATGAAACCCTCGAGTCCACCCGGCGGATGCTGTCCCTCTGTGAGGAGGTGAGTCCTGACCGCTGTGTTCCTGCCACCATGCACAGCTTAGTTTTTTTGTTTAAGGTTCATTGATTCTACTCATCTGTTCACTCCAACATTGTCATGTATCTCTTCACTTATTTAATCTCCTCATCATTACTACATGATCTCATTCCTTTGGCCACATGAACTTTCCAGTCAAGCATTAATATATTCTGCAGTTCACAAATAGATATTTTCATGATTTTTAGGTATAGGTGCTGTAATACTTTTGACTTTAGATTTGGTTTCTCTGCATAACATTTAAGGAAATATAGTTCTGGCATGTTTGTTTTTTTCATCATGACCAGCTGACTGGTGATCACTGCATCACAGGCAGGAGGAAATGTCACTATCATGTTCAGGCAGCAAATGTCAGACTCATTGAACATTCTGATCCTTTCTCACATGTTCACGCAATTAAAGTGTAACCTCATTCAGGCACTGGGATGATACCACTGTGACTCTGCAAAGATGCTTAACCTTAGGGAATGCATTTGACTTGTGAGGTTTGGTAAATAGAAATCTTATTGTTGTTGTATTCTAGTTATTAACATTGTGATGATGTAGTTAGAAATGTCTTCAGTGTGACTAATACTTGCAGGGTTATCACTAACACTACTTGCATTAGAAAGTCATGGGATTGTAGCATAATTCACCTATATATATATACTCCAAAACACAAGCACATAACTGCCAGAGCAAAGCATCTCTTGATGAAAGGCATACTAAAAAAATTGAAAGGACATTCAGAGATCACCACATGCATTTCTTGAAATACTTAGACTTGCCAAGATGGATTGCAGCAGTACACTGAACCCCATTCCTCATGGGCTGCCTCTGAGGGCACCCAGACACACACTAACTCACCAGGACAACACCTCATCCTGTACCATTTCTTGAGGTATCTAGGCCCACATCAAGATCAAATTTAGCTACACAATCAACATCACTCTTCAAACCTAAACTCTCAGGAAATTTGCTGTTGTGATGTTACCACACACACTGCCCTCCTTCACTCAGACCCACACAAGTACAATAACCACATTCACACCATATAATCAAAACTCCAGCAGACATTAAACCTTTGTTAGCCTGTTTGAGCTCCTTCATTATTCTTGTAACCTCTCTTGCACGCTCACACAGTCCAAGGAGGCAGGCATCCGCACCCTGGTTGCTCTCGATGACCAGGGAGGTGAGTTGGCTCGCTCTTACTGACGTCAAGCACTGGAAAGACGTGCCGGCTAGATCAGTGTAGCTTTATGTGTGCCATTTTATTTTTGTACTTTCAAGATGTTATTTTGTGCAGGATATTTCTCCTCGGCAGCAGCACCACTAGGGTAAACCACCTTGTTCCTTGTGCATCTGACCCAGGCACTATGCAGCATGGCTTCCTGTTGTAGTACTATTTTCTTGTGTATTGTATCCATATCAGTAGCAGCAAGCATTTCATTGTGTACAGGTAACCAACAGATAATCGTGTAGATGTTTGTGGGTTAAAAATGCAGCCATTATTCAGTAAGGAAGTAAAACCAATGTGTAGCCACACGGATGATTTCTCGGGAATGCATATACGAGGTAACAGGGGATTTGTAAAGCAGAATACGTAAAATTTAGGAGCAAAAAGATATTCTGACTGATCTCTTCTTCTTCTTCCTTCCCTTCCAAGCCATAAGAGTATGCATTTCCTATATCCCATCTGCCCACACCCCTCCTGAGTGTACTTGTGTCCCTTCCCTGCCTTGCAACACCCGGACCTCCCCCTTGCCCTCCCTGACACTTTGAAGTCTTGGTCCTCAGAGCAACGAGGCGGGAATCACAACCTTGGTGCTGCTGGATGAACAGGGTGGTGAGTCCCTTCATCACCAGTGTGGGTTGGGCAGCATCTCGGCACATCCCCCACTCCCCATTGCTATTTTGTTGTCCCTCTCGCTCTCCCCTGGCCCACTCTTTCTCATTCACTGTCACCTTTTACTGAAGTCTTCATTGAGTTACTCTCTTTTTGTCTTACTGTCCTTCTCCTGGCCAGTGTGTCCTGCCTTGCCTTCCCTCCTCATCCGTCATTTCCTCCCCCTGCTGTACCTGTGTATGTGTACCCCCACTCCCCATCCTTTCACCTCAATGCTACATTTTTCTTTGGTTTTGGTGGGAGGAGTGATTTTTGCTGATATTTGTTTAATTCCTTTATTTTTATTTTCCTTACACATACCTTTACTTTTTGGTTTGGCAGATGGTAATGACAAGGATTGTACCTCTTGTGTGTGTGTCTTAGCAGTGGTGGTTATTCCTGCCAAATCTGCCATTCTTTATTTATATATATGCTTATTTGTTGGTTCAAAGGAAGTTTTGAAGCGTTAAGTGTCGACCGTCAGTTTAGGAGATGTGTGAAGAGCTGAGGGACGGAAGCAACAGCCATTGATCATACAAATGGGAAGGATGTTGTGTGTAGGAATAAGCCTATGTTATTCATGGCATCCTCCTGTAGAGCAGAGATGTCAACTTTTGTTTTGCAGTTTTCAAAAAGAGCATGTGATTTTGTTTTTATTTTGAGTCACGAATTAACATCTCAAGTGAGCTTAGTTTGTTAATTTCTTTTATTGTTTTCTCCCTGCCAACTCTTCTTTTCATCCCGGTCCCCCCACCCAACTAGAGTCAAGATGCAGGATCAAAAACACTGTACATGCTAAACGAGCAAGGGGGTAAGACGTGTCCTATTGTACATCTTGCTTCCCTCCACCCCACACCACTAACCACATGCACACACACACACACACACACCCTTGCACGTCTGCCTGAGCTGCTGTGTGTGAGGCTAACTGACTAACTAACTAACTGGTAAGGGAGGTGTGGTGGTGTGGTTTGGGAAGGAGATGGGTGGACATCAGGTGGAAGGGAGTCACCATTGCGCTGGTGAAGACTGTGCCCTGTGAACCGGTCTTGGGGAGTTTTTTCACCAGCTCTTCCTCACTAGCTAATAACCACCTCAACTGTGATGGTTCTTACATTTTAAAGCCATGATGTAATGTGGCATGAAGGTGCTGCTTGATGGTGTATATCTCAACAAGAATATTAGTTGAAGAAAGGCCAGCTCAGGAATGATATTTGTTCTTCATGTGCTTTGAGATACAGAGATGACAGAAAGAAGCTGCTGAGTAGAGACTGTGTGTTTATGCATGCTCAGAGGGATACAGTTGGCCTAAGTAGTGAAAACAAATCATCTTACAACTGTTTTCTTAAGTTTTTTAGCAGTTTCTTGATATGTATTTTAACTTATAAGTACTCAGGGCAACTGTAGATACTGGGAAGTATACTGACAAGTGTACATCTATGCATGTATGCTTGGAGCCACCTCACTTCATTTTACTATTGCACATTTTTTTTACAATTATAGCTATTTTTCTTCCTTTTCTTTTCCTTTTAACGATTTGCTCTAATGTATATTCTTTATAAACCCATGCATATGGTCACACAGTACTGACTATTTCATGGAACATCTGACTTCCCTTTAAATGATTTTTTCTTTCTCCAGTAAATGATCAGTACTCTGTGGTTTTTATCATTTCTTTTCCTGCCTCAAGACACCTTGGCCTTGTTCCTCATGCACTGCTGTTTGCACTCCTAACAGTTGCCATGGTTTATGCACACTGTTGACCGCATGTTACCTTCTTTACCTGCATGTTATCTCTCCCTTGGTCCTCCCCTAGACCCAGGAGACTGGCATTAAGACCTTGGTAGAGCTTGACGCCCAGGGCCGTAAGTATGCCACCTCTAGTATGCCTGTGTGCTTCCTTGCTGCCTAATCAAAATACTAAGCTTTATGCGTTGAAAAGTCTTACATCGTATATAAATGTCTAATAACTTTTTTGTTCTGTTTACACTAAGGCACACCTGGGTTGGAGTGTGTCAGGTTCAAAAGCATGCATGATGTGGAGATGTAACACAGGCACTTGAGTGTCAATGGGGGTCAGGTTATCTAATACTTTCTGGCATTGTCCCTGGTATCAATGATTAATACTGAATGTAAAGCTGCAACTATAGCTGAAGTGAATACCCATCCAAATGTTTAATTAGAGTAAGAAAATACTTTTGGAATTTGCCTTGACATTCTCATTTTTAGTATTTGTATTACTTCAAGAAAACTTAGAGTATATTCCTTAAGGAACAAACAGAGAGAGAAATGTTATATCTCAGTTGGATTGAGCTTGTATCTCAGTGATTTGTGTGGGTGACCAACAGAACAACTGGACCGGATCGAGGAGGGGATGGACCAGATCAATGCCGACATGAAGGAAGCCGAGAAGAACTTGACTGGGATGGAGAAATGCTGTGGATTGTGTGTCCTCCCCTGCAACAAGTGAGTACCCTCTGAGTGGACTTCTTACCATCACTTGGGCCAGGGCAGGAGACCGTCCAGCACAGGCAAAGAGGAGAATTTCTTGCCTAGAGGTAGACCCCTGCAACATTAGGGATATCTTTCTTACTACAGGGGTGAAATGATAGTGAGGTCATGATAGCTCTGCTCTTCATTTGTTGATGTGTTGACCAAGCTAGGTGTTAAGAATGCAGCAGCAGTGTACAGGGGCCTGGGTCTAGGTGGGGTGCTCCTCTCTGCTGGTGATGGGCTGTCCCTTGGTCCCTCTGTCTGCTGGGGATGTGTGCAGCCAGAGGTGATTTGCCCCTGTCCTTCCTAGGCTGATGTTACTCTATATTCAGTGTTGTCAAGTGCATTTGTTTTCTTTAATTTCTAATGAACTATGAATAAATATACACTTTAATTAATATTCTTTAGACTCTCTTAATTTTCTTAATTAAAT
>CM035201.1:7305569-7343069 GCA_020233015.1 Callinectes sapidus | reverse complement strand
ATTGACATGGGTTCAGAGATTGAGAACCAGAACAGACAGATAGGCAGAATCACCCGGAAGGTAAGAAGGAAACTGCTGTTTGGGTAGGAGCAGAGTTGTGTGAAAAAAAAAGAAAAGGTGTAGGGTGAGAAGGCCAAAGGGGAAGGGAGAGAAAGAGAGACAAATGAAAAGTATCTTGGTGTTGACTCTAAGTTTGAATGATTATAACTGGTGATTGTTTCATGATTTTGTGTTCTTTAGTTACATGTTTTGGATGTACTTCATCAGCATCTTGTCCTTTCTTCTCAGTAACTGTATTTTGTTTGCATATGTTCAGCTTAAGAGTAATATGTTTTGTTATTGTTAATTATTTGTTAATCTTTTGGTGTCTTGTATTATATTTTCATTCATATTAATTGCCATTATTTTATTGTACATGTAATTTGTTTCAAATGATCATGTACAGAACACTTAACTTCATGAATGGTTTTCTTCCCAAATCCAGTCATAAATAAAGTTTAGTGGTTTGAAATATTATATCCTACTGGTTCAATTAATTTTGACAGTGTTACATCATCTCATCTTGATTGACCTTCCAGCACACTTCTAGCCTCAGTCTGTGTACAGGTTGAAAAAGTGGACACAATTAAAGTATCCACTCCCCCGTTCGATAAATGTCTAGTTACAATCTGCTTGTTGCTTGTTTATTGTTCCATCATTTATGCATGATTTTGTTCTGATTTAAATTTATATTTTTGCACATGTCTTTCCACCCCAAATTGTCATGTGTGTGTTATAACCCACCTTGTTTATGTCTTGTTTATGTTGCTCCTTCTTTAGGCGGAGTCGAATGTCACCCACGTGCAGGAGGCGAACGAAAAGGCTGGAAAACTGCTCAAGTCTTAGACAGCCACCTTCTTGCCTGCCTTCATGCCAGTGTTTAATCCAATTTTTGCATAGTGTGAGAACTTCTTATATTATTTTTTTTATTTTCTTCCCTTTATAAGCTGAGATGGTCAGTTGATGGTGGTGGCAGTCATGATAGACTGCTGTTGTGTGATTACTGCCTTGTGGCTTTTAAAACATAATGCCTTTAGTTACTGAAGTATGAGTAAAAGTTGATGCTGGATTAAAGTAAGAGGAAGATTAAGTATGCAGATATCCTTATGCATTATTGGAACACATTGTCAGACATTTTAGTGTCTGAACTTCATTAGTACCCCTTGTAAAAATTATTGTGGTTTTCAAGTGTGCTTTTAGTGATTTTCCATCATTGCTGGAGGAAGCACCCATGAAAAACCTAGAAATTATATCAGTAGCTTTTGAAAATGATCTTTAGAGAATTCTTGTACCTCAAAATACTGACCACTCTTTTTTTTATGGCAGTGCATTAAGTCTGGCATTTGGATTAATTCCTTGAATCTTCTGTGTTGAAATATTCATTTGATATTCAGCAGTGTCACTCTTGGGAAGTTATAAAACATCAACCTATGATGCAACAAGGCCTTGGTTTTTAATTGTGTTATTTTCATATGCAGGTCCTCCTCGATATACAATTGGGTTACGTTCCTGAAAATGCAATCATAAAGCAAATGATGATATAGCAAAATGAAGAACGAGTGGAAAAATAAGATACATTTCAAGATCTGTTTGTATGAGCCCCATCTAGACCATGAAACAGTTACTGATTAGAATAAAAAAAAACTTTTACATAAATCACAAGAATAAAGGAATGAAATTAAAATAGATGAAAATTTTTGTGCTGACTCAGTTTACTGTTGAGTCTATATGTCCCCCACACGGCTGGAGAATCCCTTGCCATAGGGTCCCCATATGAAACATAATAATAATAAGAAGAAGAAGAAGAAGAATGAAGGAAAATTAACTTAAAACATATGTATACATGGATACCTACCAACTTAGGCAAACAAATGCTGTTATAGTACTTATGTGCAGAACGATTGAGGGCACACATAAAGATAAAGCATTACTAATCATATAACAGGCAACTTGTAGTAAAGAAGAACGATTACAAAAGGAAATTATTGTTTGATGGTGAATTGTATAGCGGAGACGACCTGTACTAATTTAGAATCTGAGCTAATATTATTAGATTTCTTGTGTTTTGTTTCCTTTTTTTTCCATATTTATTTACTTTAATTTGAATTCACATATTAAAAATGGAAGAGGAGAGACTAATTAAAACAATGTGAAGGTTCAGATGTAAGTCATGATTCCACTTCTTTCTTAAATTTAAGAAAATTTTCTTTCAATTTTCCATACATTATCTTTATTATATCATTTTAAAAGATTTCAAACAAAATCAAGAACTTGCTTGCATTCATACTAAACTTGTGTGGCATGGATGAGTGATTAGGAAGACGTGCTTTTGTGTTATATGTGGAGACAGACCAGCTTTGGCTGTATGCTTTGTGATATAGTGGACTATGCTTCTTACCTTGTATTATTGTAATTTCCTTATGTATATTTGCTTTTATTGATCATGCCTTTCTTTTAAATGCACCTTTAATGTATTTACACTACACAAAGACACACAGACACACACTGTGATTAATTTCCTCCTGTAAACCATACCTAGATAAATACATCCATACATGCATGCACACACACACACACACACACACACACACACACACACACACACACACACACACACACACACACACACACAAAACAGAATAAGCATCAATACTATATCTTTCTTCCAGGCTGATTCTAACACCACGAGAGTTAACATGGCCAACGAGAGAGCTGGCTCACTGCTGAAGAACGCATAAGTGAGGGGTGGGGTTGCCCTACCTCCCCCTCTCCCCTCCACCCCCCACCCCTGCCACATCTCATCCAGAGCCAGCACACCACCAGCTGGATGAGCACAGATTCACCACCGGAGTGCCGCACCGGGTGACAGGCATTGTAGAAAATGGTGCCGAGATGCTATTATATCTTGGTCATCAGTAGCTTAACTATTTGTTTTCTCTGAGGGCGTGCCATGGCTGCCGACCCCAGAGCTCCCGTGTCGGTGTCTCTCAGTATTGGGATCAATCCAGAATTTTTTAGTGCCTCCTGAAGGCGTTGTGATAGCAGGAGAGAGCACGGCGGGGGCGGTGGGGCGGGACAGCCAGCCTGAGGGATGGGTCTGGGTCTCGCGTGGCCCAGGCCCATCTGCCGGGGTATGCACTGCCCACACCTGCCACGCCAGGAGCAGGCTGCCTCTCCTGGGTGTCAGGTGTGGGGCCAAGATGACCAACCAGAGCCGTGGAGGTGACGAGCCCCCCCTCCTCCCCGACTGGAGGCTGGCTCCCAGAGGGGGGGGATAATGGGCACTGTTATACACTTGTCCTTGTCTAGAGTCTTGAAAATCGTTTTTGTTATTGTTGAAAATGAAATTTGTTAATTTTGTAGATATAGGCTACATCATACAAGCATAATATGGAAGCATTTCATCCTCTGGTCATGATTATGTGTGGAATCGTTTATGGCCTACTTCCTCCTCAAGAGTCATTCACTCATAACCCTTAGCACACCAGCATTTAAATGCTATTTATTATGAATATCTGAATATAGATCCTTGATATATTAACCCCAAACATTATGGTGATATTTTCGTATTTGTGTTTGATCATTCCCATTCCCAAGGTTCTCTCCTCTCTTGTCTTGTTTTGTCCCAGCATGACCATTGTTCCCTCTTGTCAACAGTGTTGTCATAAGCCATAACAGTAACATTGGTGTCTGGATGAGATGAGAATAAATCTGGCCACTTCCTTATGACAACACTGTTATCGTAATGGTTTGTCTAGTTGCTTCTTATGAGAATGTTGTGGGAGGTAGCAGTGAGTGGTGCCAGCTTCCCATCACTCCCTCCCTTCCTCCTTGTCCCTCCCTCCCTACTCCCTTCATATTTTTCTGCCCCCATCATCCTTTTCCACCAGGCACATATTATTCCTTGACACCATAACTGCTGCACATGGTAATTACACTTAATTCTCAGCTCTATAAGGAGTAATCATTATTTCCAATTTTCTTACGTTTGTTTCTCACTGACTGTCTGATAATAGAAACAGTGGTCCAGAGTTTTTTTTCCAAATCAGAGACTCTGTGTGTGAGGACTTTGGTAATTGGACAGAAATTGTCATTTATTAGCAGCATAACTTGATGTAATGTAACTAAGCAATGGGCACATGACTTTTCATTGACAAGCTGACCCGTAGACACTGTCATCTTCCTTGCATGTTGTATTATGAACCTTGGTGTGAGATGGTGCTGATCTGATATTACCATCTTGCTCAGCTATTGTTTACTATCAGTGCTATTTACTGATCTTATCTCAGATGATTCATCAGCTAGTTAATAGTCATTATTTATTTATTTATTTTTAGGCAGCCTAAGGTTTAACAGACTATACTAGTATATATCACTCAAAATCTGAGATTGGTTTTGTTCTACAATCATAAAGCAGAATTGTTAATTTGGTGTTAAGAAAGTAATGTTCTTCTGGATTATTAGTCTTCTTCAGATACCTTTTTTTTTTTTTTTTCCACTCCCAGGCTTTTATCAAACACTCAAGGAGGTTATTCACTGAAGTAAATTTTCCCTCATTAAAACTACAGTCTCCTTTAAATTTTACCCATTTTGCTGGCATCTGTATCCAATGAAGGAGAAGTTGATATGTTATTGACTGAAATAATAATGTGCACCACTTAAGAATGGTAGAATTAGAATTAAGTATGCTTAGTTGTTTGCCATTAAGAATACCCTCCTTGTTCAAGAACTTTGAAGCATTCTTTTCATGTTAAGAAAGCATTTTTTACTCTAATGAATATTCCATAATGTATTTCTTTTTATAGTAGTATCATACTTTAGTAAACATGTCAAAATAATTGTTTCTCACTATCTTGGTAAGAAACTTATTGATACATGTTTCTAAATGTTATTGTAGGAAACATATGGTTTTGTTTTACTGTTCCACACCCGCAGCCATTGACACTGGTATTGTTGTGTCTGGGAGCACCATTTATTCTCTTTTTATATTCCAGTTCCAGTTTTAGATGAAGGGATATTTTTTTGGAGTGCAGTGGTAGTATGTCCGAATGCAGTAAGGATGGGCATTTAACTGTGTCTGTAGTTGGTTGGTGGTGTGAGAAAACCATACCTCAGGCTGCTGGAGGGAAACATGACTGACAGCCTTAAAGAAATGACTACTAGCACACTGGTGCCACACCATGTTGGCCCACCACTCTTGGTCCACCCCAGCAGGCAAGGTTGTAGCTTTCTCATAGTCATCATTTGTGGCAGCAACAGTGTCAAGGATGTCATGTGTCATCCTCACAGTTCAAAGGCCTTCCTGAATTCTTGGTACAAAATTTTCTTCCCACCTACCCTTCCCCATCACAGCAGATTACCTTAGAGGGGACTAAATTTTGCTGTTTTCAACCCACCGTCATCACTTCATGTTCCCTGAAGACTGGCAACTCACCCACAGAACTCTGCTTCACTCACTCTCCTTCCCTTGTGCCCCACCATGCATATTGGCTCCCCCTCCAGTTACCTAACTCAGCACTGCTACTGAGGAGTGTACTATCAGTATTAGTTGCCACAACCCTTCTCATGGAGTTTCCCTGCTACTTTGCATACTGGCATAGGTTTTATATACTGTCTGGTGTGTTTTTTCTCTTATCATTAAACGTGGTTGAAAGCTGTGATATTCCTTGGTTTGATCATGCAGATCTGTTGAAAAATCATAATAAAGTTGTAATGTGTATATATATATATATTACCTACATGATATATATATACATATACATATATATATTCACATGTTAGGCCATATCAAAACTTTACTGACAGTGGTACATAAAAGTAAGATTTTTAGGTAGACAGTAGAATTTTTGCATGGCAATATATTGTAGCTGAGATGCTCATTTTCTTTCTCCAATCTTTTATACCAGTGACTCATCCCCTCAGGGTCCTGGGTGTTTCTTTCTCCTTAGCCAAGTGATATTGTCCACAGCTCTGTCTTTTCTCTACATGTATATGATAACACATATACTGTACCTAATGAAGTAAATACACAAACATACATACCTTTACATGTAGGTGCACACACACACACACACACACACACACACACACACACACACACACACACACACACACAAACTTCCAGTCCCATGTTTCTGAACCAGCGCTCACCATCGTGCATGCCATGGGGACGACCCCATCCCTGTCCCCACCCCCGCCCTGTACCAAGATTATTTAACGTGCCATGTTTGGTCGCTGCGCTGTAGGGTGTTGTCGTTGCGTCTTTCTATAATATTGACCTAAATGCCACCCATATTGAACCTCTCCAAGTCAATCGTTTCCCACTTTTAAAGGAATTAAATATTCTTACCTCCAACCTCCCTTCCTTTGTTCCCACACTTAGGAGAGAGCACAGTTTGGAGGTGTGTTGCAGAGCTGTGTTGATTTGATGGAAGCCTGTGTGTTGAGGGAGGCCTGTATTGCAGAATTGTTTGAGTTTGAAGAATGATGTTAGTGGAGACGTGTGCTGAGTGGAGATGACAAGGGCCAGGGCTGAAGTTACGTGGGCCAATAACAAAGGTGTTGAAGGCCCATCACCAGCAAGGAGGCTGTCAGTGACCCCAGCACTGGCCTCCAGGAGAACAGAACCTCGTGATGCAGAGTGAACGTGTGGGCCTGAGCAGAACACACCTGTAGCTGGTTGCCAGGGCTCCCCCTTCCTCCTCCCCCCAACAACTCAATATTGCCATTATCTCTGGACTGGAGATGCCTTTTAAAGTGAGACAGTTTACATCAAGCCTACCTAGGGCTCTGCCCAGGAGACCAGTGAACCCAGCAGCACAATATGGTGGCATATCCGGTTATAAATTAGCAGTTAGGTCACTCATTGTCTTTTCTATAATTGTGTCCTTAGTGGTTTGTAAACAATAAGAGAAGGCCCCCTCCCCAACAATCCCAAAAGTTATTTCTATCCCATCATCATCTCCATGTTTGGCTTCTCAACCTGTCCCCTTGAAGTATCCTACTTGTCTCCCTCTGCTGCTTCACACAACTGAAACAAAAGGGAACAACTCGCCTGGCATTCTTTTCATTTAGTAATTATTTTGTGTATATGCATGTACATGTATCACCGGCAAGAGGGTGTGGTACTCCTTGGGGGTGGTGCATCAAGTGTTGGTGAGTCCTGGGTTAGTTCATGTTTAGTGTTCTATCAGAAATATTGTAAATGTCCACAAAGTTTCAGGAACTTACTTAACTCTCAAACATTCTTGACTTACAATATTGCAGGAATTTAGCAGCTGTTACCCAGGACTAGCCATTTTCTTGGGTTGTGCAGCATAATATAATTCAAATATGAAATATGCAGTTTTGTGGTTGTGACAGGGGAATCATACCCTTGCTATGCATTCTTCTTCACACTTGGCCATGGGGAGTTGTTCTCTCCTGTACTATTTCATCTTGGCTCCACAGCCTCTCTCTTTTCCTTTCCTTTCTTTTCATGCTCCCCTCTCCATTTGTTCTGTTTTCAACTATCAGAACTCCCAGCCTGACCCCACCCTCTGTCACCCAAGTTGCGTGATGTGATGTGGGAAGAAACAGTTGTGTGTGATGTTTTGTTACTGTGAAATTACAAACAAGGAGAAATCATATATGCAAATATTGGCCAGACATTAGTTAGTATAAACACCAGAAAATATGCTCACTCTATAGGGTTAAAGTATTGTGTAGGGATCTGATTCACTAATTATAGACTTTTTTCAATCTGTTTGGACTCCTCAGTGGAAGCCAGAAATTTGATTGGCTTACAACAGATGATGAAAATGGTGATGATTTATGGCAGATCCACTACCAACCAGCTGTGCACACAACACGGCAGGACAGCCTGTTCCTTGTGTCAGTCGTATGGTTGGTAGGCTGGAGCGTAGGGGGCAAAAAAAACAGTAAAATGGAAAAAAACCTAATATTTTTTTAAATCTGTTTTCTGATAGGGGAGCATTCATTAATAGTACATATGTATCATCTAATAAATATGTAAGCCATTTGTTGAGTGTTTTTATTCAGCCTTTGCATTTCCTTCATTTCTTCTGTCAGCAGCTCTTAAAAGTGGATGAAAAGATAAGATTACTCTTATCTGAGAGAAAGGGAGTGGGGGAGAGATACACACACACACATACATTCTTACACTGTCCACACCCAAACTCCGGATTGAAGTCAGACATCATCAGAGATTTGTACGTGTATGGGCCATTTACAGTCGTGGTGACTACAGGAGTGTTTGAGAGAGGTAAAACAAAAGAGTAGATTTGTAAAATTAAAGCTCAGTATTGATTACTTTCACTGAAGTCTGAATAGGTGTAATCTAAACAAAAAAAGTAATTTGAATTTGCTGAATAAGTTTCAAGTAATGGCTGATACATAATTTGAATGACATGATGATGAAAGAATGTTCTGCATCAGTGCAATCCTTATTCTAGGGTAGTCATGCTGGGAGGAAAGTCACTAATTGTTGTACTAGCTGTGGCATTGGCATCTATGGCATTGCCAGTCATTGGTGAGAACGACTGTGAAAAGCGGACATGCTCAGAGTGTATTGGTGCCCCGACCTGTGCTTGGTGTTCTCTTCCGGTATGGCATAGCCAAGGTTTTGTTTTCTTTATATTATTTTAAGCCTATATCATAAAAAGTACATAATGTACATACTACTTCTAAATTATTACTACATCTTTTCAATCATTTTTTTAGATGTAGTGATTATCACTTCTGCCTCACAGAACCTCCTCATACCTTTCTATATCTCCACTTCCATTTGGATTTGTGATCAAACTGATATCCAGATTTGTAATTTGATAGCAATCCACATCAAGATCTTTGCATTACACAGCAAAGGTTATTTTGGTGGAGCTTGTATCACAGTGTAACCACTGGCTACAGTGCAGCCATATTTCATACTTCAATAAGTACTTATTTACTTATTTATCTATTCTGTATATTTATCTATCTACTTGTTCTATGTAACTATTTTCATCTATTATTAATTCATCTTTCCTTTTTGGAAAGATCAGCACTACACCTAAGGTAAAAAAGCAAACATAAAACTTGAGAAGGCAGTATATGTGTGTGTGTGTGTGTGTGTATATATATATATATATATATATATATATATATATATATATATATATATATATATATATATGTAAGAGCTTGCTACACTTATTCTCTTTGGTTATATTGTAAATATAGTATTTCACCTGAGTAACTCATATCCTACAGAACATCACCTCAGTAGAGTTAGACTCTGGAGGAACGTTGAGCCACTGTGTCAGTAGTGAGTCCTTCAAATATAAGACATTCCTTGAGGCATGCAAGGGTTACATTACTAACCCAGTTAGTGCAAACAGTACCAAAAAGGATGAAGACCTCTCTGAAGATCCCATAGTGCAGCTCAAGCCACAGCACATGAGCCAGGAGCTGAGAGCTGGTCAGTACAAATCTCAGTTATTCATTACATGTCTCCCTTTCATTTGTATCCTCAGATAATATGGTTTTCAAAAATTTTGGTTTACTAAATTTAACTTTTTTTTACTTATTTGTTTTTTCACACTAAATGTAGCAACAAGATATCCATAACATCCTCTCTTACTAAAATATACATATTTACCTTCACTCTAGTAATTCTCTTGTGAAGCAGGAGAAGAATGTAGTGCATGACAAATGATGTTGTATATCTGCAGGAGAGACTGCCAGAGTTACTGTCAAGTACAAACACCTGTCGAGTTACCAGCTGGACGTGTACTGCCTGATGGATGGTTCCAAGTCCATGTCAACCTCCAAGGAAGAGCTTGCTAATGTTACCTCCAAGCTGGTGGAGGACCTTGAGAAGCTTTCTAGTAATATGCATCTTGGTTTTGGCATGTTTGTGGACAAGCCAATCTTGCCATACACTGACATGCATGTGTGGAGGTATTCATTTTCATTTATTTATTTGTCTATTGACCTTTTTTTTACATTAATATAATTAATATAATTAGTAGTGACAGAGAAAAGGTGCCTGGATTTTTTGCTCTTTTTCATATACATATGTATACATGTAAAGTGTTTATGTATGGCCATCTTTGTGTGTAATGTACTATTAATTAATACTGCAGGCAAGACCACTGCGAAGGATGTGTGGAGAGTTTCAGCTTCAAACATATCCTTCCAATGACTGATGACCGAAAGAAGTTTGAGGTACAGTTACAGGCAGAAGTTTTGTTCCTTACTGTCTTGAAATTTCACTAAGAAAACATTCAAACAAAATTAGTGCTTTGATAATACAGATGACAGAGCAAAAAGTGTATTTGAACCAGTTAATAATTTTACCTCTAAACTCTGTTCACATTTTTTCATATATAAATTCTCACATAAATTTCAGTGACATTACTTTATTTTATAACACTGGAGGGATACCATGAAGCTCTTACATTGTATGCAGGATAAAGTCAGAGGCACCAGTTCCTCCACTAACATTGACCGGCCTGAAGGCACACTGGACGCCCTCATGCAGGTGGTGTCATGTGAAGACGAGGTAGGCTGGCGAAGGGAGTCATTGAAGGTGGTGGTGGTGTTCACTGATGCTGGATTCCATGTTGCTGGGGATGGAAAGGTAAGTGTGACCCAATCTTGATCACATTTTGTTCTCTGTATCAATTCATCACACATGATGAATTGTTTTCATGCAGTAAAGAACTTTGCTCCAACATTTGCTTTCTGGTGCTGTATTTCAGCTTTTCCATTTCAGAATTTTTAATGAAGTAAAAATAGATACTACCTATAATTTTGTAACCATTGTTTTAAAACAGCTTTTAATGTTATATTACAACTTTTACAAAACATTTTCATTGACATAAAAAGTACAATTATGAATATCTTACATGAAAATGTTTTCATCAAATTTATCCAGTGATTTTTATAATTGCATAAAAGTACTTGATAATGAAAAGAAGTAGATGTGTCAAACCATGTGTACGTCATTTAAGAAATCTATTCTTTTCAAGTGTTACTCTGTCCAATGGCATGTGTCTGTCTCCAGCTTGCAGGTATTGCCGTACCAAATGACAGGCAATGCCACCTGAAGAGTAATATGCAGAGTATTATGCACTACACCCACTCCAAGCTCCACGACTATCCTTCCATTGGCGAGGTGGGTCATACATACATGCACACACAGACACACACACACACACCACTTCAAAATGTTCACACTTTTCATTACTTTTATAGAACTCTCTCTCTCTCTCTCTCTCTCTCTCTCTCTCTCTCTCTCTCTCTCTCTCTCTCTCTCTCTCTCTCTCTCTCTTTCTCTCTCTCTCTCTCTCTCAGTCCTTTTTTGAACTGTTTTACCTCATTGAGATATTGAGAAGATCTGTATTGGGAGGCATAGGTATGACTCTGAGCTTGTTACTCAGTCCTATTCCTGGTCTTCACATTCCCTCAGCTCCAACAAGTACTGGACACTTCCGGTGTATACACCACCTTTGCTGTCACAAAAGAACTGTTACCAGTGTACAGATTGCTGACCAGCCGTCTCCCTCACTCTGACTGTGGTGTTAAAAACAGCGCTAGTGATATTGTCTCCCTCATCACAAACTTCGCCAAAGTAAGTGTGAGCTTTCTTTTTGACAGACATCTTTATTTATAGATACGGTATATTTATCCATGGCAGGTTTAGAATATACACGTCACTAGTTTTGGCCACTGATATTTACCCAATAGAATCCCTTGAGTTGATATATTGTTCTTGGTAAAAGTAAGGATAGGAAGGCTGCCTCATCACATATGGAAGCACCTCTCCATGTTCACCAGATCAGAGGACGCAAGACTGAGGAAAGACCCTCAACACAAGAGATGTGAATGAGGAGAGCTTCTTGACTGTTTCCTGCAATTGTACCTTGTGCCTGTTGTGTAGTCACATGTAAATTTTTCATAATACAGCTAAACAACATCTCAAAATGCCTGCACACATACATAGAACATTTTCAGCTTAGAAGGACCCATACTTTCACCTCATGTAATATCTGCAGAAACTTGTATTACTCCCTGTATAGTCACCTTTAACAATTGAAAATAACTAATACCCTGTGAAGATAACAATACTCTAAATAACGATAGGCTCTATATTAGCAGCAGTATGCTTCTGAGTCACTATTCTTGTTTTGGTAACTACAACAGGAGATCACGTCGACTGTTACACTGAATAAGCCAAAAGTCGTAATGAAAGGAGTAACAGTGACTGTGGCTTCTCGGTGCAAAGGAAATGAAGAGAAGGCCTCCAGCACCTGTAAAGACATGAGTCCTGGTGATGAAGCAGAGTTCTATATTGATCTTGAGGTAACTCTACTGTTTACACTATGATTGCAATTTTATATTTGAGCCAAAATTCCTTTTAATCTTGGCATCTCTCTCTCTCTCTCTCTCTCTCTCTCTCTCTCTCTCTCTCTCTCTCTCTCTCTCTCTCTCTCTCTCTCTCTCTCTCTCTCTCTCCTCAACAGTGATTTATATAGCATTTTGGAAACACATTTGAAGATCTTAGGTATTCCATTCTTTATGTCTGAAAATCCATTTCATTATCCATGACAATACAGGTGAAGAGTTGTCCCCAAAGTGAACACCACAGCACCACCTTAAACTTCACTCTCGATGGCTACTCCCAATTCTTCCTTTTGGACCTAAAACTTCTGTGCCAGTGTGAGTGTGAGAAGCAGAGTGACCAGGTAAGAAACTCCATGAATAGTGTGATAAATACTTTAGTCCTGAGAAAATAGTCACACACTGATATAGTTATGACATTCTATGTACAGTGCCATGTAAAACTGTTGTAAATCATATCGTGTTCCTTGCTTCTACAGGACTTTATCTCCAATGCAGATGACTGCAGCAATGTAGGAGACTTGGCATGTGGAGTGTGTTCCTGCCATGATGGTTTCTTGGGAGATAGATGTCAGTGTAAAGAGGGAGATCTGAGTAATGTAGAAATTGATGAGAAAAACTGTATCCAACCCAATACATCTACCAGTCTGGTGTGCAGCGGGCAGGGCGTGTGTATCTGTGGCACTTGCAAGTGTAATGAGAGGCTAAACCCACAAGAGGTGTGTGTGTAAGTTTGTGCCATTTCAGTGATATATGTGAATATTGTATTGTTAATGCTGTTTTTTTCACTAAACTTTATATCTGTCATTCATTGAGATCTCCATAGTCTGCACCATGCTCTTACTCCAGAAACATTTCCCAGGTCATTACAGGCCAGTATTGCCAGTGTACTAATTACAAGAACTGCTATGGTGCAAATGGAAACATTTGCTCTGGTCATGGAGAGTGTCAGTGTGATGAGTGTTCGTGTAGTGAAGGCTGGGAAGGAAAGTTCTGTGTCTGCCAAAGCAGCACAGCAGAATGTCAGATGTCAGGTGAGTGATTTGTGTTTGTTCAATAGTTATTTAGTATTTTAGTGTCAAATGGTCTGTAAGCTTGCACATACTTCTATTGAATTGTTTCCTTATTGGTGTAAATATTTTAGAATATGCTTGATTTCTTTAAAGAGGTATTATCATATTTAGGTTTGCTTCAGGTTTATAACATCTTGCTTTGAGGTCACATGATGGTTTTGAGGATGAATTATAGCAAATCTATAAGAGAATGAACAAAATTAAATAAGGGTCCCCAGCAGGTTTTGAGGATGAATTATAGCAAATCTATAAGAGAATGAACAAAATTAAATAAGGGTCCCCAGCAATATTTTATTCAAGAAATATCTATTGTGAAAAACATGTTGAACTAAGAGAAATGTTAGTTTAAAAAAAGATCAATTAAATGCTGAGTAAATATATGCAGAACTCTAGTGTTTATAATGAAATGCACATGTATGAGACATTTACTGATTCATTAATTGTATCCTTTCATGAGGTAGATCCAGTGTCCTGCCACCGATATACATAATGTATGTGTTGGAACCCACAATGAGACTGACAGGAAAACAGTTTTTATAGGCACTTTTTACCACAATAGAGTCTCCAGCATTACAATTATAATGCATTCTGTAACTGATTTATATTGCAGATGAAGAAGAAATCTGCTCAGGTCATGGGAACTGTGTCTGCAACCAGTGTCAGTGTAAAGAGGGTTATTTAGGGAGGTTCTGTGAGGACTGTCAGGTGAGTGAGAGAGAGAGAGAGAGAGAGAGAGAGAGAGAGAGAGAGAGAGAGAGAGAGAGAGAGAGAGAGAGAGAGAGAGAGAGAGAGAGAGAGCGCGAGAGAGAGAGAGAGAGAGAGAGAGGGAGAGAGAGAGAGAGAGAGAGAGAGAGAGAGAGAGAGAGAGAGAGAAGCTGGGAGTAGAGATGGGAAGGTGTATGTGGAATGGGGTTGAGAAGAAAAATGCAGGTTAATTAATAAATCATGACTTCTAGCTAATAATATCTATCTATTGAAATCTCTTTAGTTGACATTGCACTACCTCAAAATATGTCATCTGTACATATGCTTATAATGAACTATATAAATACTGAGCATTTGTTATAGCAACCAGCATCTCAGATAAGGCAGAAAAGAACATTTTTTTACACTTTCCCATACCTAATACAGAACTGTGAAGAAAAATGTGATGAATACGAGTCCTGCGTCAGGTGTTCAGTCTCAGGGGCTTCATGCAATGCTGCCTGCTCTGGCTGTGATGTCATGTTTGTTCCAGATATGTCAAGTGAGTGACATACTACTACTTCAAATCAAGAAAACTTTGACTCTCTCTCTCTCTCTCTCTCTCTCTCTCTCTCGACAAGCATCTCTAAGTAATTCACCTGTGTTCACTTTTAAAGCATTTTATATTTTCTGGAGCCAATAATTTGAATACTGAAATAAACCAAAATGCACAAATATATTCATCTTAAAAATTTTCCACTTTTAATAATTGTACTCCATTTCATGTTCTTTCTGTTTCATAAAATGTTTCTCTGTTCCTTGTCTTTGCTTCAGAGATGTATGGTCAGCCATGTTCCAGCATTGATGATGATGGATGTAGCTACCCGTACCAGTTTAAGCACAAAAAGGATACAGTGTCACTGTGGATTCAGGAGCAAAAGGAGTGTCCAGAAGAGATCAATGCCTGGGGTTAGTGTTTTGGTTACTGTTGGGTAAATTTCTGATAAAAATAGAAAGATCACTACAAATTCTTTGAATGTTTCATAAGTAAGATTGAATAATGATTGATATATAAAGATAGAACAAAAACTGCACAAATTTTGGTATTCATTTGAACCAGCGAAAAATAATTTGTTAATTTTATAAACATCTTCCATATATCTTTGATAATGCTAATATTTTGACAGAAATACATATTTAAAGAAAGTTAAGCCAGTGTTAACACCAACTGATCAAGACAATGGATATACAGTTGACTTGGCAAAGAGACATTGCATGTAACTAGGCATGCCTCTAATTCACAACTTTTAATGACAAAGACGAAAAAACAGAGAAATTAGACGTGGAGTACATTACAATATGGGGGCCATTTCAGGTATGATATGGGAAAAGTGATCCATTCCACCATTGTGTGAGGGACTGGATTTCTAACCTTACAGGCTCAGATATTGGTATTACATGAACAGATAATATCTGTTTGGCATTTGATTGTGCACCCATTCCTCGGCAGCTGTGATGGGCGGAATACTGGGTGCTGTGTTGGGTGCGGGCCTACTACTACTCACAGCCTGGAAGATCGTCACTCACTTCAAAGACAAGCGGGAATATGAAGCGTTCATGAAAAACAGGAACATGGCAATCTGGAGTGAGGTAAGCAAAGTAGAATCAAATGAAACTACATCATCTTGAATATAAATGAACTTACTTTTTTAATACTATTGTTCTCTCTTTCCTCCAGAATGTGAGTCCATTATACAAGCCAGCCACTACTGAGATTAAAAACCCTC
This sequence comes from Callinectes sapidus, assembly GCA_020233015.1. NCBI lineage: Eukaryota > Metazoa > Arthropoda > Malacostraca > Decapoda > Portunidae > Callinectes > Callinectes sapidus. Next base: position 7,327,102 of record CM035201.1, on the reverse strand, counting down.
TATTTGAATCAACTGCGGCTAGTCAAAATTAGAGATCTCAAACCTCTCTTGGTGAATAAACAAAGGTATGCAGTATCTTTTGATTTATCATTGATAACTTGAAGTGCTTCTTCTGTTCGTGCTGTTACTATTGCTACTTCCATTCTTGGTGCCAGGAAGAAGGTACAACATGAATCATACCAATCATGACAGTATGGTGGAAAGCAGTGTGGAGCAAATAATTTGTGTGTCTGCACAGGCCACCTAAGTTAAGCTATAATTCTATGGTATCGTCTGAACATATGTCTATCCAGTTTCTTGGATGGCAAACAGTCATTGGTGCTCATGTGTATGAGTGTTTATCTGTTCAATTCCCTAGATTTTGAGCATCATGTACTTGACTTCTGATCACCATGCGGTTTAATCCACTAGTATAGGATTGAACCTTTTCACACATCACACGTGTGCCCCACCCTCCTCTAAGGGCAGTACGTGCTTCATCATTCTTGGAAACCATTGTGACTTGGCCAGGATTTTGTTAGTCACTATCGGCACTCCAAGGTTCTCATCACATTATTGATATTGATTTTTGTACTGCTCTAGTATGCTACCTGACTACCAGGCAAATTATGTGAAGAATATTTGCTTGTCTGTGTTTTAAAAATGTAATAATTGTATTGTTTGTTCAATTTTGATACAAGTATAGGTTGATTCTTTTAAGTACATGTGTGACGTGCTTATACAAGTTGAAAATTGTGATCTTTGTCTAAACATGTAATGAAAAAAATAAAAGTTGAAGATAGGAATCATTACTCATTCTTTTGCAGTTCCTTTGCCATGGTATCTTTATAAGTATAGCAAGATGTAGCTTGTGTTGTATGCCTTACTATTTTAACTATGAGCTAATCAAAGGTAAATGATAGTGATGTAATTGACAGGAATTTGACTTATAATATATGTCAAATATATCTTATTTGAATATCCTGCATCACATGATATATATTCAAACATCAATATATTCATTACATTCATCAAAATAAGAAAAAAGCCTATGGTTTAAAAGTAGTTCTTACATACATGAACATTTGCTTGTGGAAAATTTCAGGTGATAACAATATAGCATGTAAGATATTTAAATTATAACAAAACTAGTGATTAAGGCTTAAAAAGTGAATATGCATGCAAAATACAAGAAATCTTAACAAAGGGAGTATGAAAAACAGCTTCCCATACCCAACGCTCTACCAGTTGTTTGTTGCTACAACTGCTACAGTTGATGCATCTTTACGTCATACTGGAAGACAAACATATCAGGAGTTAAATGGAGCAATTTGGAGGAAGTAATAACCAGTATGAAGATTACTATTAGTATATCACAAATTAAATCACCACACTCAGTTTCTGATTTTAAGTAGTGCAATTTTTATGACAGAAGTAAACAAATTTGTAGATGAAAATAAGGAACCTTTAATGTCAGTCAATATTGTCATTACTTTAGGTCATCACCTAATAAAGTATAGGTATAAGCACCTGTCAATGAGAGCCTTCCTCATCGTGGTGGAGGCAGTAGCCTGCGGAGCATCAGTTATTTTGAAGATACTTTCAATCACATTCAGCTCTGTGGCTGTAGTGTCCATTCCACAGAAAGCAGCCCAATCATTCACCAACAGCCCTGCTGCCAAGGCATTGCTGCCTCGGTTTACTGTTCCTGCCTGGAGTTTACAGCGAATTATAACATTGAAGAAGGGCACTAAAAAATTTCTCAGCTGATCATACTGTAAAACTGTGATAAGGAAATCAGTTAAGTTGTAAAATTCAACTTTATATTGTCACAACGACATATTTGAGCTGTCAACATGACAACTGTTGATGAAGAGACTAAAATCTTGCAAGTTTGATCTTTGCTGTTTTGGCTGGCACATTGGTGGTCAAGTGAAATTGGAGATGGCACTCACCACTAAGGGCACTTGTAGCAGCATGGACAATTCATCTTGCTCCTGAGTTGGGGTGGCAGGATGCAGAAGACCACCCTGGTTTGACAACACTGCATACGACCCAACCAGCACATTGTTGGCAATGGTATGACGGAAAACCTCTACTTGTAAAGTATCGTGGATAATCTCTTCCGTCTCCTGGAAAACATGGGAATGTGAAGAGTTATGTGGGGAAAAACAGAGGACAGTGAAAAAAGCAATTAGGATTGTGTCAGGTGGTTTCCCATGAAACCTCACCACATTTTTGGAATAGGATTTTCTATGGATTTCAACTTTATAATATATTTCATCTTTATGATAAGATGGAAAACTTCCTACCCTGTCTATGTCAGGATGAACAAGTGCTACATAGTCATTGCAAACAACCACATTGCCAAGAGCTGAGAGTCGCTCCTCTATCCGCTGCACCTTGACCTTATCTGGCAGGTGGTCACGCAGGTGTTGAAGTTCTGTGTCAGTTGTTGTACTGGGCACTAGCAGCCCATGGCGATTCCCTGCAAATAACATTTGACGTGAATGTGTTATAACCTCTTCTGTCAACCATACACTGCCTCCATGACAGAGAACACAAACTTAGCTTATATTATGAACAACTAGGAACACTAGACAAGTAGAGCCAACCATCAAGCCACTGCACACACCTGTGACCATGGAGCCAACAATGCGGCAACCAGCAATGGAGGCGTACACAACAGGGATGCTCTCACTTAACTGGTCTTCAAAGATACTGAAAATTATGTCATCATATTAGTGGAGAGAGAGAGAGAGAGAGAGATAACTTGAAATAATTAAGACAAAGGATTACAATGTGAGCAATAGAAAGAGATCATCATGTGCTCATCGACCATGAAGGCAACAGATATGAGACTAGAAAGAGGGAATACCTGGAGAACAACTACCAAGTAATGCTGGATTTACGGTATTATTTTACTTTAACACCAGTCTCCAGTTGGCTTTTCCTACCCTTCTCATCTGTTAGAGCTTTCCATACTGAGTAATTTGACCCCCATATGTAACTGGCGCAAATCAATTAAAATGGTGCAAGCGATTGTTGAAGATTTACCGAGTTTGCGAGACGCGGGAGGTGCATAAAGCAGCACCCCAGGGCTAGATTTGACCCCCGCCAGGTTATTTTAGTTAGTGTAACGTTTTAGCTTAGAGTATCGCTGCTGGCCACAAAAGGTAGTTTCATCGTAAAGATAAGGTTATTTACTTAATTTTGAAACGCTGTGGTAAGGCCGAAACTTGCTCAGTTGGCGAGCGTCATCATCGGTGTTTGTTGTTTGTGTCTCTCATTGGCGAGGACAAAACTCTCTCTCCCTGGTAGAATTCGTCTGTTTTAGCTCAGAGCGCTGCTGGCAACAGACGGTCAGTTACCCTCGAGACACGACACGGGGTGGTGCTGCCGGGTAGCTAGTCGTACCCCGCCCGCATCCCGCAAACTCGGTAAATCTTAAAAAATCGCTTGCACCATTGTAATTAATTTGCGCCAGTTACATATGGGGGTCAAATTACTCAGTATGGAAAGCTCTAACAGATGGGAAGGGTAGGAAAAGCCTACTTGAGACAGGTGTTAAAATAAAATTGAACCGGATTTACAACATTGTGTATTACCTGTAAAAATTAGCAGAGGCGCCAATACCAGCTAGACAGTAGGCATTGGTCAGCTTGGAAAACACCCCGACTTCATTAGACCCTTCAAACTGACAGCGTACAGCCATTGTGAACCAAGACAAGATTCTCCCACGTGTGTCTGCCAAGTCTGCCTCGCCGAATGAGTTGTTTACATGGATGCCTCCCCAACCTGCTACTGCTGCTGCTGCTGCTGCTGCTGATGGCGATGATGATGATGTACCTGCAGCCTAGGAGAGAGAGAGAACTGAAATGCCGAAAACTTGAGAAAGAAGAAAACAAGTCTAATAATGATAAATGAAGGTTGAGTAACAATAAAGGTAAGACAGTGCATAAGATGTACATAAACGAGGAAAACACGAATTGTGATCCGATACAAACACATATTGTGTGACTACTTGGTGGATGTCTGAGCTTACTGTAATTTGGCCATTTGCTGGTTTCCTATTTTATCATATGTTGTCTTTATGCATCCTTTTATTATCCTAGGACAGGTTGATGCAGGTGCTACAAACAAAAGCTATTTTTTTATTTATTAAACACATTAAAACACATTGTGCAACAGTTTTAATTCCATGGCAGCACCTACAAGCTTGCGTCACAGTATGTTATCTTCTTACATAACGCAATTATTGATGGTCAGGTAATGGGTAAGGAGGAAGCCACCGCTATCATTCGCTATGATGGTGTGTTCAGCTGAAGTAAATATAATACACATGCGGCTGCTAAAGATATAGAATCAGTTTACAACACCACATTATCCACTAACTCATCTTTACAAACAAACCAATTCAATTAAAATATTGCTAAGTTGTCTACGGTAGAAGCAACATTTCTCAGCTTGGCAATCGGACATCCAGTGTGAGGTGAAGCGATTTCTAGGCTCCCAGCAACTTGCTCACCAACTATTTATTAAACACATTCATCCACACAATTTAGGCAAGAGAAAGAGGAGGAATTATATCATGGAACCGAAATATTCCACAGAGCAGCCGAAGGAAGAAAATGGGAAGCCTCAAACAGCTGATGGCAGACAGGCACCTCGAAAATCAATGACGAGTGGACGCCGGTGATTCTTTCTCAACATTTCTAACATTGAGGGAGAGTGAGGGACGAGCCAGCGCTGCCCGTCCGCCCACACTCCTGCCGGTGAGTTACGCCCACCTGCTGCCAGTGTGGGTGTGTTTGGTGCCCACTTCTGGCTTGGCGGGGTGTATGTGCCCTCAAGGGTGTGTTTGTCCCGCCAAGGAGGCACCACACGCACGGCCTGGCAAGGTGTGCTATCTCCTATCACGATGCCGTAGCTCCACGTATCATAAGACGAGGTTCATTGGTTCGACGAAAAATGTGTTAATGATTCGTGTGATATGTTAATGTCTTTCTCGATCTGATGGGTTACGACTTCCGTACGTGTCTCGTCATTATACCACTTGGGTGTGCTTTTTGGATTTCAAGAGTATGAATTCCTCCCACTGACCACCACCGTGTATTCCCAAGTAAGATACAAACATGTAGATATGTAAAAGTGATATCAGTGGTGAGGCACCCACAGACACGTTCTTAGCCTCCATGATTGGTATGTCTAAGTGATAATGCATTTTCAACCTTATTTCAACTCATCTTTTGAAGGCTTTAAGATTCCCTCACAGTCTATAAGGAAGTGTTAACCGCTAACACCTATGTAAGAGGAATGTCACCAGCTCCATTTCCTCCTTAAACTATACTTGCAGCTTCCCTATATATTACACTGCAGAACATATTCTGTGCTGTATTCAAACTGTTTGTCTGTTCCAAGGCACAATGGTTCACTTCACAGTCCATCTGTACACTGTTCCTTGCTCTGACTACATCCCTAACCAATTCACATAGATGTATGTTATAATGCACTGTTTCTTGTGCATGGCATCCAACTATGCATCAACTACTGCACTTCTTTCCAAAGTATTTTTTTTAAATCAGTATTTCCAACCATAATGGATACAGCTACTCACTTCTTTCAAAGCACATTTGCCCCTAATGTGATAACTTTATCTGTTACAAAGCACATAATCTCATATAACTTTCTGCATTGAAGTGTTAGCACAAAGTTCTCATTTGGATATATCAGAGCAATGTCAGTCCAATCCAGCCTAGTTTTAGTAGTAGGCATGGTGTATCACTCTGTATATTTATTTCATTCCTGTTACTGAACACTTTTTAAGAGATGCATGTGAAGAACTTTGTTAGGGCAACAGTTGGCTACCTCTCATGACAGATTGGAAACATATTGGCATTGTAACTACAGCAAGCCTAGATAACAGGATTTGACTGAGATGAGACAGCTATGTATACCACAACCAGTGGCAGCAGTTTTCTTGTCACCTATCACTGAACACATCAGCCATTAACATTTAAGTCCATCATGGATAGGGTGGCATCAGGGAAGCTTAATAAGTTACTATCTAAGCTTCTCTGGGTGGCATGGAGACCACTCCATCACCTGACTGTTCCTCATAATTGGACTTCCCCTTGATGGAGCCAAGCCTGGTGCTAGCCATCACTTATTTCCAGAAACAGCCACATACAAATCAACACTGTAGTTATGAATTTCTTTTGCTATTAAGAGAATAGGACAAATTACCAAAGCTTAGCAGTCCAGTGTCATCTTTGGATTCAGTACAGGAAAGATAAAATACAAAAAATGGTGTGGCATGATTGAAGACATTAGCTCTCTGATGAGAAGATAATTATACCTAGAAGCCCACACACCATATTAGTACCTATTAATACTTATTTTCACCACATCAGTGTTGATTTATTGTATTCTTGTGAGTTGGTCGCGTTTTACCAACTGTGGGTCTCAGTGTGTTTGCCTCCTGCCCCATTCTATTTCTTGCGCCCCACTGTGGGCCACACTCCCGTTGTGGCAGTTGAATAATGGACGTGTATGGGAACAGCAGGAATCGATGGATGTAATGTGATTCCGACATGCTAGAATTTCGTATATCAACTGGGGACCCTGTGCGTGTGTACTGAAACGTGACTGAGCTATGTTTCTTTGCTCGGGAGTGTGTTGTTAGTTTGTGATGTGAACACTTTTTTTTTTTTTTTTTTACGCTGGACTCTTATTAAGATCATTTTTTGAGACTATAGGTGTACTTTTTTGCACTTGAGGTGTATAATCCGCATTGAAGACACCGTGGAAAACCTTATTACCTTCATTAAGGCCTGCTGAAGTGTTTGTCAAAGCGCAACAACCCTCGCTGTTAGATCAACGTGTTGTATGTAGGGAGAGATACAAAGGCAGACAGACAGCCGTGGGTCAATGCTGCCTCCCCAGCCGGTCATTGACCTTTCATGCACTGTCGCTGCCACAGCTAAGGCATTGGTAGTTGCCAGGAAGGTCTCGGCGTGGTCTGGTGTTTGTGGCGCCATTTTACTCGCTGGCCCAGTTATCAGAAGTGTGTGTGTTTTTGACGTCCTTATGAATGAAGGATACGCTGCTGAGAGTGGTGTCTGCGTGTACGTGTGCATGCTGGACTGGAATGTTGGTGCCTATGCTTTTGTGTGTGGATCTCCCACTCCCAGATTGAAGACACGTGACGTCACTGCACTGTGACTGCTGCAGTGCTTGGAACATTCATCCTCTTCGCGGAGAATTGTAACTTTTTTGCAATTAAATCGTAAAGAAATGTTTGCAACTTATAGAAATTCGACAGTTAGAAAGTTCACCGTCACCTCTATCATACACATATTTCTGAGAGAGAGAGAGAGAGAGAGAGAGAGAGAGAGAGAGAGAGAGAGTCGTTAGCTTCATACCGTTGGCAACATACGTAAATGTTACTCATATTTTACTAACAGCCTGCAGATCTGAAAAGTATTTTGTGATTTCTTATATACGTGATGTATACATTCAATATAAAAGGAAAACAAAACATTTTCTCTCTCTCTCTCTCTCTCTCTCTCTCTCTCTCTCTCTCTCTCTCTCTCTCTCTCTCTCTCTCTCTCTCTCGTATGCTTGCTATTAGACAATAAAACGCTTCAAAAAGGTAATGATAGTGGTAATTTTGTCCCCAACTTTTTTTTTCTCGCTCTGGTGATCTTTAGTGTTGCTATCCATGTTTGTTAATGCTGCTGATGTTATCACCATCCTCTCCTTCACAATCATTATTTTTTTTCTTTTTAGTGAGAAATTTGTTTAGTTAGAAGTGGTAGTGGTATTATTGTTATTATTATTGTGATGATTGTAATTATTATTATGGTGATGATTGTTATTATTGTTATGGTGATGATTGTTATTATTATCATTATTACCATTATTATTTGAACTTGCTTGTGTGCATTTTCATTATGTATTGCTATTTGGTTTGCTATGCCTCCCCTTCAATACAACAAGGCATTTTATGTAAGATTTATAATATCTCTGATGTAGAGGAGTGTGACATAAGTCAAAGAGAGAAAGTCAATGACACACTTCATTGTTCCTGCAGATCCAGGATGGCAGCCAAGATGCCTCAGGAGACTCTGTACTCCTGCGAGGTGTGCGGGCTGGAGGGCCTGGCTGACGAAGACCTCCGTTCCCACATGCTGTTGGTGCACCTGCCAGGCTCCACCGCCTGTCCCTTCTGTGACCTTGAGGACATCACTGCTCCAGAGATGGTGTATCATGTCAACTCGGCTCACCTGGACTACCTCAGTCCTCAAGATGAGGACCTGGACGACGACCTGCTGATGGTGACCAATGGCTACGGTGAGCACCCTGAGACACCGGTGGAGGCTCGTAATGGCCTGGATAACCGCAGAGTGCCGCTCATCAACATTGACAATGATGATGGCGACGGCTACAATGCCAACCTGAGCCCAGGTAAAGGTGGCAACAGCCGAGGCTCTCCCTCCCGGGCCCAGCTCTCCCTCAACCTCAACCAGCGGGGCCCTCAGAGTGCCCGCCCCAGCCAGAGCCCAGCGGGTGTGACTGCCTGTCCCATCTGTGGCCTGCAGGAGACCTCAGCACAGAGACTGGAGGAGCATGTCAACAGGGCACACTTTGACCTCACTTCACCTTCCTTCCCCGCCATCACACCGCGTCAGGAGGTGGTGCTTACCTGTCCACTTTGCATGAAACAGTTTGAGTCAACACCAGACCTGGAGCTGCATGTCAACATCCAACACAAGGATATTCTCAGCCCAGCCAAGGTTTGTGCCAGTGGAATTTGCCAAGGTCTTAAGAATGGAAAATGTAAATGTATTCATACACACAAATACACACGTTTTCTATTGCAGTCAGAAGTGTGTTCCCCTGAGGATCAAGTGTTAGAGGAGGAGGAAGAGGAGGAGGTGGGTGCTTGTCCAGTGTGCAGCAGGGCGGGCTTCACTTCACAAGGCGATCTGGCTGCCCACATTGACACCCACTTTTCTCGCACCCCTTCCATTGGTAAGTCATGAGGTTATTCAATTTGGGAAGGCACTTGTGCCATTATGCCTGCAAAAAATTCCCTTATTACTAACTCAGGAATGAAAAGTGTTTTGATGGTGGTCTTCCCCTCCTTATAGTGACCCCAGATGAAGGTGGGTGGGAGAGACGACTGGTGACTGAGCTAGAAAAACAGGAGAAGGAAGTCCAACGCATGAGGGAACAGCAGGAGTTTTCTTTACTTAGGGTGAGGTCTTATTATGACATGTACCTAATTTACTAGAAAAGTGATGGAGAAAGTTTGTGATATAATTGATGGCTGAGGTGGGAGTTGAGGAATAGCCACATAGGAAGTGAATACATACATGCTGTGATAAGCAGTGTTGGTTGGCGGTGTTTCAGGCTCAGTATGGGATGGACAATGAGGGGAACTTCTCACAGCAGAGTCTGAGCAACATGCAGCGTGCTGTATATGCAGGAGAGATGACTGTGGCAGACTACTACGAGCGTCAAATAGAACTCAAGATTGCTGAGAAGAATGGTGTTGATGATGCCCGCTCTTGCACCAAAGGTGTGTTCATAGTTAACAGAGGTAGTGTTACTCTCAATGCTGAGAAATCCAATTTTAGTCTGCACCTTTAAAATTGGTACAAAAAACTATTACATAAGCATATGTAAAATACTTTATCATATAAAGAATACTCACAAATAGAAAAGGTGAACTCACCATTGAAAAACAAATGTGCTTCTTTCCTTTATGACTGTTGGTGAGTTTGTCTTTTTGGTAATGAAAAGGGTCTCCATTTAATATAGTAGTGAATACTATGTTAGTGTTGATAAAGACATTTTGTTCCATGAGTATCTTCTTCTTTGACCAAACATGGCTGGCTTGTGGCAATGTTGTGCTGGTGGTGGTGTTGGTGCTGGTGGTGGTGGTGCTGGCACAGGGCTGCTGGGACCAGTGCGAGTGGTGAGTGAGGGCACCAACAATGTGAAGGCCACCTACCTGTGCACCACTGTGGATCACTATGGCTCTACCTATGGAGACAGAGGCTGGGGGTGTGGATACAGGTGGGTACACAAGTTTCCAATATGATCATCTTTGTTTTTGAGGGTTTTTAATAACCTTTTATCTATTCACTATATGTATCATTGTTTAATCTGTTTGTACTCATGTAGAATAGAGATATTTTCTCAAAAAACATCTTGTTTTCCTTATTTTCATTCATTAAGTAATAAAATATTATTAGCAAGAATGCTTTGTATTGAAAGTTTGTCTGTCCATAGAAAATTTGTACATTCATATTTACAGTACTATGTGCATGCATGTAATACAAAGTTCTACTTTTATTAAAGGAAATGCTGTTTGAAAATTATCTAATTTGTGTATTTTAGATGTGCACTTTTCTCAGTATTACAAGATATGGCCTTTAGGCAGATGATTTGCCTATGTGTTTCAGTTTTATCTCTGAATGAAGTAGTTCTGGCATCAAAATCAATGGAACATCTTTTTTGCAGAAACATCCAGATGCTGCTGAGTTCGCTGCAACACCACACCGGCTATTACGCTCGCCTCTTCTCAGGGCCAAACATGATGCCTTCCATCTCACAGATACAGAAGCTCATTGAACAGGCCTGGCGGAATGGCTTCGATCTTCAGGTGTGTACTGGTGTGTCCTTCCCTCAGACACTTGGGGACTTGACATGTGGCTCAAAGATTCTCTACAAGTATTTGCGTCTTTCTGAATTGAGTTCTGGTATTCATCAAAAGTTTCATAATTATTGTTTCCTTATTCTTTGATTGTATCGGTATGCATGCATGTATAGAATTAGAATATCTAATTATAGAATGTTTATTTGAATGGTCAGGCTGCAAAAGAGTCTAGAGCAGAGTCATATGTATAACAATTTTGTAGTTTGATGAAATGTATATTGATTTACTATCCTTTGTTTCAGGGTTGTGAGCAGCTCGGGGGAAAGCTGTCCAACACACGCAAGTGGATTGGTGCCACAGAGGTTGTCACACTACTTTCCTCCTTTAGAATAAAGTAAGTGGCTTTGATTTACATGATACATCTTATATAATTATGAATCTGGCAGTATGTGACCATTTCTCTTGTCCATATATACATATATATTTACATGTATATGTGTGTGTGTGTGTATTTAATGATTTGTCCTAAAGGTTTTACTTTTTCTCACAGTAAATCATTGCTGTTTTCAAATAATATAAAAACCCTCTAGAAATGACAAGTGCTAGTGGCTTTCTGCAAAATGCTTCTCACTTGATTAACTTATCTACTGTATGTTGATGTCTAACATTTCTACAATCCTACAATGGTAAATCATCCAAAACTATCAGTTAGTTCACGTAGCATAATTTATTAATGAGCCGAGGATTCCCGGCAAGTTCAATTCATTTGTCTCTCCCAAAATGTGTGATTAACTGCCGTGACCTTTAGAGTGACGCTGTATGTCCCACTGTTCCAGGTGCCAGCTTATTGATTGTCACCGGCCAACGGCCTCAGATGGCACCCACCCTGAACTGTTTGGATGGTGCCTTGATTACTTTTCCAGTCAGGCAGAGTTCAGGCCTCCCATCTACCTCCAGCACCAAGGTGAGTCTAGGAAAAAGCTGGAATTTAGATTGAATTTCTTGCTCTGAAAAACTTTGATATGATTTTTTGTTTCTGCAGATTTCTTTCACTATTTAAATGTATGTGTTTGTATGACAGAGAGAGAGAGAGAGATAACTTATTCTCTCCCTTCACATTTAGGCCACAGCCGCACCATCATTGGCGTTGAACAGCTGGGTGGTACCGAGGGTGGTGTGCGGCTGCTGGTGTTGGATCCGTCACACTCCCCTGCTCAAGTCTCCCAACTCCTACACACCCAGACTGCTCCATCTGCAATCAGACTGCTGCGCAAGCCTCTTTCAAGCATGAGGGCCAAACAGTACCAGATGGTGGTGGTGGCAGGACTTATGCAGACAGATTTGGAGTATAAGGTGAGTGAGAGTGGATTGTCTTTGATGTGATGAAAGACCTCAGATAGGAAGTGAATAGATGAGTTATACTTTAGGAAAGATAGATTAGGTTTGTGAAGAATTTGATAGATGTTTTGTAATTTAAGGTGTTGCTATTTATTTAATTGTTACAAAGTTTTTGAGATTATGATTTATATTATGTGTATTTATTTTCAGCAAAGCAAGGTTCTTCAAGCAGCTATTCGTATACCAAAGGATTGAAATTAACTTAGCTAACTAGCAAACCAGAAAGCAAACCCTTCAAAGTGATATTTATACTTAACATTACCTGAAGGTGGAGTAGCAGGAGTAGGAGGAGAAGGAGTGGATGAGAGGACACTCACTGCCACTCACAACAAGTCACATGTGATATGCTGCCACTAGTGTTTTGTAAACAATTTGTTTGCCTGTAGCTGCCTTGGATAATGGGTGTGGAAGACATTGGGTGTATGTGTCTAGAAAATAAAGGGTGTCATTGTGCAGTCATGGAGAGACTCTAAATGTGAATGTGTGTGAGTGTGCATGTCTTGGCAGTGGTAAAGGAAGTGAAGCACCCTGGTGAGGGGTGCGTGTATGAGTGTGTGTACATAGGCACATGTGTTGGGAGTGCAAGAGGTGACAGAAGACACATTCCCCACTTGTAGACTAGTGGGACATCTGTGATGGTGGGACCAGAAAATTCAAACCATATGAGGAGTCTTATGTATCAGGAGTCTGTTTACTGTGATGGTGTGAAAGAGAAGAGTAGAGTAGTGTGAACTGGAAGAATTGAAGAAGCAGGAGAAAAAGAAATAGAATGAAAGTATAGACCAACAACTATGAGATCACCAGTTATTCCCAGTTTATCAGTGATATTGAAATGTACACCATACCGCTGGAAAATGGCATAGCGCAAGAAAAGTCAGAAGAACAGAAGACCCAAGCCATACCCAAAACAATTCATGGCCGTGAGTGAACCAGCCCCAGTGGTGAACATTTGGCTGGCACACACAAGGCAGTGTCAAAGGAGATCACAGTGTATAGGTAGGAAAGTGTGTATTGGAAACTATTCTAGTCTAAGGTTTATGACCTCAACTGATCCATCCAAACTCGTATTTAGCTCTCTTGCATGTGGGTCCTTACACAGGCTTCCCTTTGGTCAATTAGAAATCCTGGGGGAGGGAGAGAAAGAAGCTCACTACCTGAAACACCATCTGGGCTTCATAAATGTAAAATATTAAATTTTCTACATAAAGAACATAAGATATAAAACCCTGTTTTAACCCTAACAATATGACCTTTGAATACCAACAATATTGTTCTCTGTTAATGGCTACTCTTATCAGGAGTGGACCAGTTACTATCACTCCCTTATCCCTATTTTGAGATCTGTTGTTAAGACAAAGGGTTATGGCCAGTGTTGGGGCCCCACACTGCTGTATGCTACTCGTACATACTATTTATAATCTTATAGAGGACTTTAAGCTCCCCACAGACTTGCCACTTTTATTGTCTTGCATATACTCCTTGGTTGCTTGAAGAGCACATATCAGCTACTTCCTTTCAGTACTGTGTTGAGGTTGTTGGCTGTGGAAAGTGTCAGACAGATGACTCAGGTGAGGTATAAAGGTCCAGCCCAGCTGTGGTTTTAATGTTAGCAGCAGTGACTCGACAGCCTCCAGTGCTGGTCTTGGTGTGTTGGTTCACAGAGGTTTGCCTGTATCCTTAGTTCATGTGTCAGAGAAGTGCCTGGGTAGAATCATTTGAAAGACTAAGGGAACTATATAGAAAGAGAGCGGTTGTAGGTGTGTGTGTGTGTGTGTGCGTTAAAGTAAGAGAGAGAGAAAGAGAGAGACTGCCTTTACTATGCCTCAAGATAACAAACATTGTCAGTGACTCAGATAATTTCAGAATTTGTGCCACACCTGTTACAAAGTAAGAAAGAGTAAATGTGTAGAGAAGTGATTCTCAAACTTCATATTAAAATGATACAATGAAAGATGTGACAAATGTAATCCAGCTACTCGTTGCTAAGTAAGAATATCAATAATATAAATCTGTAATTTAAAACCTGAAAATCTTACAAAATCTAGTGATAAAACTGCTAGATTTGCAGCTTTGAGATGACACATTCAAGGCCCAAATTCTTGTTTGTATACATATTGAAGATAATTAAGCAGCACATTTGAGATATTTTGTGTACAGTTTAAGAACCACTGATGTTGGGGAATTTCTCAATGGTCTAACTACAAAGAATGGATGTAGTAGGTACAGTAATATATATCACGGATATTTTACAGTTACCATAATGAATACTGAATCCACAGTGAGGAGATGAAGACAATTAGTGTCATAGTCATTTCAGTTACCTACAATTCAATAGTGATAGGAAGGTTCTTCAAAGTGAATTTACCTAATGTTACACCTGCAATCAGTCTGTCATTTATATCCTGAGATGGAAGGTAAGGCTGATATTAACAACGAGTTTGAGGGATGATAGAATTGTTTTAGCCTTGAGCGTGAATGTATAACTTGTTGCCTGTGTGCATGTGGAGTCCGTCACTTTACAATACAATTACTTAGGTGGAAATTTGGTGATATTATTATGTTTTAGTTATAGCCTTGTACAGTGTTGCTGTTCATGTGTGTATGTGTGTATGTGTGTGTGTGTGTGTGTGCGCGACTCCTAGAATGTTGTTATTCTTGTTAGTCTAGCAGTAAAGGGCTTTCATAATGGTCCCAAGTCTTCAACAGCAGGGCTCTCTTATCCATTTTACACACACACACGCACACAAACACACACACTGACTTCCTCACTCACTCACTCACTCACTCTCATACCTTCATTCATTGGTCATGTAGAGTGATCAAGCAATGTTGCATATCAGTCAGTTTCTGTTAACACTACTACTTTGATATTGTAAGCTGTTAGGTATTGGTTTGAGAGGTGGTTATGCAAGTAGAGCCGTAGGAATCAAAGTGAATGGAAGTGATCTTGTAGAATCAGGATATGTGAAGTAATAGTTGTAGTACCCCACTTAATTGTAATAGTAGTGATTTCTTCAATATTTTAATAATTATAATATATTTAGTTCTAAAGAGAAGCTCCTGTAGATATATCAGTGGTATACCAAAGAAGTTAATATAAAATTGTACTATAAGTTAAAGTAGAGTGATCTTTAATGTTTTAATCTTACATGTTTAGTACATTAATGCCTTACTGGTTTTAATCTTACATGTTTAGTACATTAATGCCTTACTGTGACTCATTTAAGATTCATCTGTAAGATTTTATTTTGGGATATTTCTAGTGTAATGTCTTATTATGATGTACCTTACTTTAAGCATGTATGTATGTATAAACTGATCACATTCTGTGTGCAGAGGGTTGTGTCACTAAAGAATTTACTGGACTTCATTATCATCATCATAATTTCTCAAGACAGATATACACAAGCATTATCTTTTGTTATATATTCTGGTAATGACTTTGTGGTAATAAAAAGTCAAGTAAGTTTATTCAAGTTTCTTATGTATGTAAATATTTTTTAAATATTTTCTTGTGAATGACTCATCATGTAAAACATCATGGCAAAACAGTTGACTTTTTTCATAAATATATAAGAGTTCAATTAATGTATGCTGTTTTCTTCTTTTGATTCAGTTACCATAAAGAATGCTGAGTCAGAAAAGGTAGAATATTTCTGGAAAGAGCTTATGTATGTCTGTCTTGATGCAGTTGATAGGGCCAAGAAATGAGACCACAAAGATACACAGCATCTACAGTCATGTGCATACCTATCAATGGCTGGATGTGTAGTACTTGTTGGCTCTTTGGGGTAGTATGTAAGTTGTGCTAGTTGATGAAAAATACACCTCTGTGCCACGGCATTCCTGTGGAGGAGGACTTGTACTCGTGTGTCTTGGTGTTGGGTGCATGTACAGTCCTCACTTCCCTGGGCTGGACACCTCATAATACTGAATTCCACTGTCAGGCACATCAACTTTAATTTACTCTGGTGCAAAATCAGCTGTCTATTACTTTACTTACTACTACTACTACTACTACTACTACTACTACTACTACTACTACTGTACTCTTGTTTAGCATTACATAGAAACAGGTTTTGAACAATGGTGATGATCTCTTTGATCATATCTTAAAGTAAATGTACAATTATTTTTTTTCCTGTTAATTATCACTGAATGTTTGGTCCTCATCAGTAACTGTGCTGGATGACCAGGCAGCCTTACTTGACACTGATGGCTCTGGGTGTAGTTCAATAAGAATGATGAATAGTTACAGAGTTGGAAAAATTACATGAAGCCCAGAGTTGATGTGAGGACCCTATAGGCACGCTGTAAATGAAGCAAAGAGGAGAAGTAGGAGGAGAAGGAGGTGTACTATGACATAAAGGACCTTGTTGCCTTGCTGGGAGGGGGAATAGGGGAAGCTGAGGCCTTTATAGCAAGTATGATCCTATTCTTACATTAGGAAAAAAAGCTAAGTAATGTTGTTGCCACCTTGTTAACACAATCAAAATCCAAAGGGGAGAGATGGGAAGCATGATAATTTATGGTTTTAGATCCTGCAGCGAGATGAGTTTTCTGTGTATGCTGGTCAGTCATTGGCATTTGGTCATTATTTATTCTCCAAAGGTGTCAAGTGAATTCATACAATGTTGCTCTAGGTTAAGAGGAGACAATTACTGGGCTTCCTTTGGTGTGTTGCTTCAGTACCAGATGACCCACAGGACTGCTATTCAGACAGCCTCCTCTGCCTGTGTAATGAGTAGTGATGTGTATGTAGGTCAAGATCTTCCTTTGATACTGTAATATAGTGTCTGCCACTCCATCTTCACAGGGTCTCTTCAATGCTGCCAAGAAATCCACCAAAGGAAAGTTGTATTCAGGGCTTTATTTTTGCAAGACCAACCAAGGTGTCTTCATCCAATGTTTTCACCGGCGAGGCATGACTTTCTGCTTTGTTACATTTGTGTGAGTAAATACTACTAGTGATTTGTGTCGCCAGCTCAACAGTTATAAGTTGAAAAGGAAGGTTATCTGTCATATTTCACCATTTGCAAGTACAATAAATCTATTAAAACACCTTAATGTCACATGCTATTTTTGTGCATTATCTGCAGACTGACTGCAAAGAAAAGCACCTATGCATGTGTAAGAGTTAAGACATTCTTTGGAAAAAGGTTTTATCTTCATTCATGGGAACTGCATATGGCTTGAAAATTATCAATAGTTGATTAAAATGTTGAACGTCTTTCTTGCACAGATTGAAGGTTTGGAATAGAAAAGTAAATCTGTCAGTTACTGTTGTATTTTATCAGCAACAGCAGTTTCAGCTTGGTGATGTGGTTACTTGTGAACAATGATATCCCTGATGTGTCTGTGGGTGTGTGTTGCTGTACACACAAACACTGAATTTCAAGGTATCAAGATGTTGCTCATCAGTTTCACTCAGACCTATTGCACTGGGAAATTAATTTGGAGTTAAATAAAGTGATAATTAATTTTTACAGACTTTTTTGTTCATCCTGGAGTATAATGGATACCAATACTTTTAATGGGTTGTGATCAATGGCATTCGAGACATGTAAGTAAATGAAACATCCTGTATAATATCAGAAACCATTAAGTACATACACACGCTGTAAAAACTTAACTTAATGTTATCCTAGCAATTTAATAATTAAAACAAGAAAGCAATATCATCTACAAAATCTGGAGCAGGAATAGATAAATGAGTAAATAAACATATTATAATATAGTACTTTCCTACTCGCTATCCATTTAGCGTCACAATTTTACGCTCCATTAATTTAAAAACGTAAAACACACACACGGAGAATGCCAAATGTTTCTCGTGCATTGCGATCTCACTTTGCCTGTCTGCTTATATCTGGATCACCTTATAGTTTTGCCTTAAACATTTTTTTGCTCCACTGCCTTGAGGGGCGTCATTGGAAGTACCGATAGACGGCATTATCATTGCAGTGGTGGCGATAGAGGAAGGCTCACGTGGCGACACCCACAGGAGGACTCCATACAAGTATTCTAAGATATCCATGACTCCATAGGCCACAGCGCACCAAAGTCAGTCTGGGTCATCTTACCTTAAGAATCATTATACTCGTCAGGATATCTTTCAATGGTATATTACGAATTCATCGAACAGTTATGTACGTAAATCCTGAGAGAGAGAGAGAGAGAGAGAGAGAGAGAGAGAGAGAGAGAGAATTTCCAAATTTCTCATACATAACACATATTTTTTTCTGTTCTGTACAAATGAAGTTATATTCCCTTCTCAGAATGGACGCACGTGACTGCCTTTCTCAATCACGAACAAATTATCATGGGAGATCACGGCAGGATAACAAGTAAATGGAGAAAGAAAGAAAGAAAGAAATCCCTTCAGAAATCAGCACTAACGGGGCATCCCAAGAAGACTCCAGCATGCAGCCTCGGTACCGGCCTCGTCCAGGCAAAGGTGATTCTGTTCTTCCTCTTCCTCTTCTCAGCCCCTTTCAATAATCAACAGCCATACATCGACAGGTAATATCCCTTCAAGGCCTCTACTGAAGTAAAGCAGTCCAGTTCATACTCAATGCCAAACAGATATAGTCTTGTCACCCATTACTGCAATACCATTAAACTCTCTCTCTCTCTCTCTCTCTCTCTCTCTCTCTCCTTATCATTTGAAGTCAAGGTTAATCATAATTTATCTTCACCCAATAGTAATGGTATCACGGAAGCCGAATACTTCCTACTAATTATGTCTCTGCCTAAGTAAATAAGATTATATACACACACATATAGGCCTGCTTGATATAAGGCCCATTCCAACGACCTCGAAAACCTATTCATATATTTACGAGGATTTGAACTTAATTATGGACAGATAGGTAGATGAATAGGCAGAAGAGAAGAAATTGTATTAATGTTATAGTTTGGAAGTATCAATGGAAATGTGGATAATTACATAGTAAACTTGCGTAGAAAGCTCCATTTTGATTTCCACTGAGCGTTGTTGTATGACCTTCACTAAAATATTAAGAAAAATCATGAATGAAAAGAATGAGAAGTCTATTTCGGTAGAATTATGAATGATGATATGAATATGTAGATATATGGTTTATATAAATAATTACGTATACCTATGTGTGTAATTATAGCGCAAACACATATCTGTACAGAAACTCATGGAGGAAGAGAATAATTTTTTCCTAATGAAGAGTTGCAACCAATAATATACCACAACAATTTGAGCTGAAATTCATGAACGAAGAGTGCGAACAATACTTAACTCCTTCATCATTGGGACACATTTTTTACCACGAGTTTTAGGGTATGATTAAGCGATTTTATTGACAACAGGAAGAATCCATTGAGGCCAGCAGAAGATGAATGGCAAGAGTCTGCACTATTTCAATCCCCACATGAGTGCCTGAACCTGTATAAAACCGACAGATAATCAGCAGAATAGACATGAAAATGCACCCCATTACTGAAAGGGTTAAAAAATATAGAATTAGAACAGTGAAATATGATGTGGATGACTAGGTATATTCATTTAAGGCACCGATAGTATACTAGAGCAGTTTGGGCTGAAATATCCAAGAGACAAGAGAGAATTGAGGACCAATCCGAGGGCGAGGCGGAGGTCACGTGACGCCAGTTGTGTTGTGTTCCCAGGTGTTGGCGGAGCCGTCGCCGCCCTCCCTCCTTCTACCCTCACTATCCTCCTCCTTGGTGAGTTAACTGACTAAACCACAGCGTCAAGGGTGCGGGGACTTGCCGGGGTGTGTTTGAGGGTAGATAGAGGAGGGGGAGAGGCGGGACGAGGATAGAAAGCCAGAGGAAAAGGAAAGGTGAGGGTGGGAGAGGACGCCATTTTAAGTGTTGGACTGAATCAGCTGTTTTGTGGTCCGCGCCCAGCGAGGCCTACACTCACACAGGTATTTCTGGCCTCCCTTACGTTACTCCTACGGTACAACTGACGGCAAATGGACGCTTGTGATGGTTTGGTGAAGTCCGTGTTGATATTTCGGATGTGCGTGTGTGAAGATTGGAAACTAAGAATTCTTCAAGTGATAAAGAATTCCTGGTTCCTTTTAATGACCCCATCCTCTCCTCCTCTGCCTCCTCCTCCTCCTCCTCCTCCCTATGGTTGGTGACGGTTTTCAGGGGTGGGAGTCTGGTCATTGTGCGAAAGTTGGACTGCTGAGAGAGAGAGAGAGTGATAATAGTAGCAGTAGTAGTAGTTAGGAGTGGTAGTAGGTAACACTCAGGGCCACCACCACCACCACCACTACCATCATTATCATTAGTGAAGTAAGGTTAGTCCAAGGTTCATTTGCGTATTTCTCTCTCTCTCTCTCTCTCTCTCTCTCTCTCTCTCTCTCTCTCTCTCTCTCTCTCTCATCTCTCCTCTCTCCTCCCTTCTCTATCTCTCTTCTCTTCTCTTCTCTTCTCTTCCTTTCCCTTCCCTCTCCCTCCTCCCTTCCCTTTCCCTCTCCCTCCTCCCTTCCCTTTCCCTCCTCCCTTCCCATACCCTCTCCCTCTTCCCTTCCCTCTCCCTCCCACTCCTCTCCCCTCTCCCCCCTCTCTCTCCCTGCACGTGTAACAAAGGTAGACTGTGGGAATTAAATCTGTTCTCTCTTCAGGTAAAGGAGAGAAAAATTGCGAGTGAAAATGTTGCTTCTGCGGAAAGGTGATCGAATATTTGAGTGGATTTGAGTGTGTGGGATGCGAGGGAGGGAGGGAGGGGGAGGGGGGGAGAGGGAGGGAAGGGAGGGGGAGGAGGGTGAGAGGGGAGGGAGAGGGAGGGAAGGAGGGAGGGAAAAAACAGGGTAAATGTGTTGGTGTAGTTTGATTTGAGAGTAAAAAGTGATGGGTGGGTATGTACTGTGTTGTGTTGTGCTTCTCTCTCTCTCTCTCTCTCTCTCTCTCTCTCCACTTCACACGGCGTAAATAAGGTTTCATGGCTGCTTTGAAAACTTTCCGGAACCCAGACACACACACACACACACGCACACACACACACACACGCACACATACACACACACACACACACACACACACACACACACACACACACACACGTAATCTGACACCCAATTAGAACACAGCAAGGTATATCTGTCTCCCTCATTCGATAGTTAAAAGATACAAATGATTCACCCTTCTTTCCTTGCATCCCATTGGCCCTCGTGTCACTGCAGTAGCCAATTAGAACACAGGGACGCATTTCTGGCTCTGTTATTGGCCAGTTGGAAGTGCTACTGAGTCATCCTTGTTTCCAGCCTCCCCATTGGCTCTCCAGGCACCGCATCAACCAATGGGAGGGCGAGAAGGTATGTTTCTCTCAGTATGGCGAAGAAAATAGGAAGAAAATAGGAAGAAAATGGGAAGGAATGAAAGGTTAGTGATGGTGGTTGGGGAATAATGCTCGTTAAGTAGGCGTGAGGAGGCTGGTATGGTGTCCTCTCTCTCTCTCTCTCTCTCTCTCTCTCTCTCT